>CM045890.1:4180910-4338410 GCA_025169545.1 Anguilla japonica | reverse complement strand
TTATTTTCTCCTGGTTATTCTACTTATTTTATGGTTTTCAGATTTTGATCTTTGCAATGTTACACTACTAACAAATGAGGGAGTGTGCAAATTTCCAAATATTTTATCTGTAGTACTGAAAAGTGATGCTGAGTGAAAAGTACTGTACAGTAACCACAACACAGTTGAAGGAACCAAAAATGTAGTATTTTCAAAGGAGAGTAACATTCATAAAAGGAACTCAGTATATGCAGCACTATAAACAAACAGCAATAAAATCTAAAGAACATATAGTCTGTAAATACACTTCAACTTTACATAGACAGCATATCCTCTCACAGCAGTACAGCAGATGCAATATATAACATTACAGTAAATTATAGTACTTGTTTTCTTGTCTGAAAGTATGGACAATGGATGCCACTGTGAAACGATTCAAGTTTGGCTGAACTCTCTGTCCAGCTTCCCTCATCATCATACCATGCACCAGCACATGGTCAATCAAGGTGGCACGTATTTCGTCTGGGACAAATTGTCTCCTACCTCTTCGTCTCCTTTGTCTTCCTGATCTTTGGACAGCTTGTCCATTTTGAGGATACATTGTTCAAAAGCACACAGACACAAACTGTGGCCCTATTTATTGATCCAGAGATTGTGACTGGTGTGTAAACAATTTTGCTGCCAAGTGTTTGCACCTAGAGAAAGGTGTGTTACCTGAGTTTAGGTTGTGATGACTTGAGTTAACTGTTTTGACTACTAGTGTTTGTTGCATGAGCACAGTGTGTAACCAGTGATTCATGAGAGCATTTGTTTGTAGAGATTTGCAGAAAAAGTTTAACAATTGGCAGCATGTGTTAAAACAAGTGAAACGTGTTTATAGTTTTGAGAGATGTGTTGGTCCTCTGAGAACTGAAGTAATAATTTGGGAGTTTTTGCTAAAAGAACCAGTTTTAGTGTGTTAGCAATTGAGAAAAACTGTAAACGTGTGTCTGTCCATAATGACATTCTTTACCAGGAGGCATATTTGTTGAAACTTCTGTAACAGTACCTCTGGGTCTTCCTGGTTCTCATCCGCCCCAAAGACGAAAGCCTCTGACTTTTCAACTGCATCAGGTCCAGCCACATTTAGCAGAGTGTACGCTTGGATTTTCTTTGTTTTGTCCGCTAAACCTGCGTTGCAGTATATCCGCCATTCCTTTTCAAACTTCTTCCAGTTATCTGCGACATTCTCATCAAACACCTTAAGATCAATCCGTCTCAGTTCTTGAGCCATTTCCATCTTCTGACACTATGCAGAGAGCTGGTTTGTAATAAATAGTCCAACAATGATATGCAGATAAAACAGTCAGTTTACTGTGCACTTTCAGACCAAATGGTACATCATCTCAATACAGTCCCCCGTGCTCCCAAAACCCCCATTACATATAGTTCCGTGGCCATAGCCACACCCATCCATATACAAACACCCTTGAGGGCAAACAACCGGTGGGTGATATCCATTAAAAATATCACAGCGACCTCATGAAACTAGTCCTGTGTGTATAATAGATGCGTGTACAGTATATCAGACAAGCAGCAGCGTTCTGGAGGAGCTGCAGAGGTCTGATGGAGGAGGCTGGTAGGCCAGAAAGGAGGGAGTGGCAGTAATTCAGATGGGAGATGATCAGCACCTGGACTAAGAGCTGGGTTGAGTAGGTGGGGAGGAAGTGGTGGATTTTCTGAATTTTGTACAGAAAGAATCTGTTTTTCTTCAGGTGTGACAAAAAAAGCCCAGAACCAAGGTGGTGAATCCAGAGGCAATAAGCACTGAGGGATGGTGAGTCAATGCTGACATCTAGTGGCACTTTCAGTGAAATGGAGCAGGGGAAAGAGTAATGGTGTGACATCAGCAGCCACAGAACCATGGGCCAATCACTGCAGAGCCCCTCTATGTTCTCATTGGCCCTCTGTCCCTCCCTGTTTTCTCACTGACCCGAATGTCTACGTGTGTGGTATCTAATTTTTTGAACACATTTTTTAAATGTAGAAATTACAAACATAATTCATAGAAATATTTATTTATAAATGAATATATTTTTCAGAGATAAACCCAGAATGACTTCGTCTGGGTGGCTCTCACAGAAAGCACTCACTCCAAGGGCAAGATGCCCCACTTTGAGTCTGATGAGAGATTAGGATTAATTTAATTATTTCAAGCAACCACCTGCTTTCTTAAGCTGTTATTAAGGCACAAGATGATGGTGGACATCAACTTTTTTTCTTAAGTAATAAGCGGAAACATAAATAAGACACAATGGTTTCCCAGCCAATACCTAATCCTCCTGTGGTGGGAAGTATGAAAACTTGCTTATTGGATAAAAAAGCATTTGAACTTAGGCTTCCTGTCATAGTATTTATTTCCTTTGGTTCTTTATGTGAAACTATTTAATAATGTCTTTAAAAATATTTTACACAGAATAATGAAACATAAGTAATACAACGTTTATAAACAATATTTGGCATATTTGTTCTGCACGTTATCACATCATTCTTGATTAAATCAACTTTGTTGTAAAAAAAAATACCACTTTTAATTTGAAATGCTGCAACAACTTTTTACAACAGAACAAAGCTTTCTCCAGATGTCCTTACTGAAGGCAGGTCAGGACTGTGAAATGAACATGAAAGGACAAGATGGTTTTGTGATTGCTTCAGTTTATTAAGCAGCAGAATAAAAGATGAAAGGTTTACAGATATTTGAACACCATCCACCAAATGCCAATCAAGCCTGCTGTGATATAAGTGGAAGTCTTTCAGTCACTGAAAGATCTTCAGCTTTTGCGCAGTGTGGTACAGCATGGTAACACTGGCGGTGTCTTTCAGGCTAAGCCACTGAAATTTTACCAGCGTTTGAGAGCATGCATTTCCCAGCATCACTGAAGACAACAGAGTGGTCAGAGTCAATATAGGCGCTGTCTGTCATCTGCACAGGGCTCTCGTAATACACAATGACATACATCGGCTGATTTGAGGAACAGCTGACGTAACTTTTGGGAGGGATCTGCACAGATTTGACAGGAGCGTTTTCTTGGAACATCAAGCCCCCGGAGGAGTGTTTCATAGTCAAGGCATCGCCTTGGATCTTGTCTTTGCTGTAGTAGACGCGCAGGGGCCTTGCTGTCTCATTGGACACATGAATGGTGTTCCCCATCTCTGCTGCTGAGAGAGAGAGAGAGAGAGAGAGAGAGAGAGAGAGAGACTTAACTACAAACACATATACACATACACCAACATGCAATACATACATGCACATATACACACAAATACATACACACATATATACACATGAACAAATACAGAAAGGGAATGAATGTCTGTGTGTGTGCATGTGTGTGTGTGTTTGTGAGTGCATGTGTTGCTTGTGTGTGACAGGGAGACAGTGAGACATAATTTCAATTACAGTACAGTACATTTCCCACTGCTGGCTCTGCCCCTTTCTGGCTATCCTAATTGGTGCTGCAGTTTCTTCATTGAGATCACCTGAAAAGATGGGACAAATTCTTTCCTCTTTGCTTCTCCAATTTGCTTATCCCTGGTTTCAAAATAAAAGCCCAGTTTATTCCCCTTGGTAATTCCTGCATGGTGCCACTCTTATTGCACCTGTCTAGGTCTCCTCAGCTAACTGTCCTCTTTCAGGGTTTCAATATGCAAACATATATTATGCAGAAAAAAATAAAACACCCTAAATATTTAAAAATAATATTTTCATACTTGTTAAATATATAGTTCATAAGTTACTTCAAATATTACAACTTTGAAACTTGCCATGTTGTTTCACATGCACAATTGTTGAATACAAACTTCAACTACGCAAAATTCATGACAATAAAAGTTATATTTTTCACTTCCAGTGAATTCTTTGCCATTTCATTAAAATGACACGCAGGCTTCTCTGCACTTGATCTCACCTGCTCAGGTAGGTGGCTGGGTGTGGTCACAGGTGGAGGTCTCAGGCTGGTGTAGAGCTGAAGATCAGAGGTGTTCTGAATGCCTCTCTCTCTGTGCACCTGGCCTTATATTCTCTCTGGAGATAAAGGTGTGGCCAGTAATCGCTCATACGTTTGGGGAAGTCACAATTTCCCAACTAGGGTGGTTTCTTCACTTTGCTGGAATAAATGAAAATTAATAGCAGTTATGGTCTCACTGGAAATATAAAGCATGAGAAATTTAATATGTGTGATATTCTTACATCATAACGTGCTTTGAATGTATGCCATTACCCATTTGAGGAAGTCACAATTTCCCAGCTAGTATGAAGCAGACAGCTTTCTTCACTTCACAGTTATACATTTTAATTCAGCACAGTTATGGTCTCACTGGAAAAGGAATGCATATGAAATTAAACATTTGTGATTTTATTGCATTGTAACATGCTTTGAATATGCATGCCATGGTTTTGCATGTTGATTTTGCATATGTACGACACAGACAGAGCGTATACCGTTAGTACAGATACTGATGCATCCAAAATTAAGCTCAAAAATCTGCGTTGCGATTCGGTCTGATAGGTAATGTTATACCGATAGTATAGAAACTGCCATAAGATTATGACTTCTTCACACCAGGAATATAGATTTTTTTGAAGTCGAAAAGGGTTCACATTCACCGCTGCACCTGTACTGATAACTACTTTTTAACTGTGCTACCGTTGCTATGTCTGTCATAGCCTACATTTACATATGAATTATTATTATCGCTTACTCATGACAAAAACAATAAAAAAGAAATGATATCTGCTGAAATACATGTTTTAAACGTTAGAAAAAGTTAAGTTACTCACACATACAAAGCACTGTCTATAAGTCATTCATTCAAACTGGCAAAATCTATGCCTGCCATTAAAAGATTTGAAATTACACCAAGTTACAAGAAACAATATTGCATTCAATATCTTACTTCACACAAATTAAGCAAGCTGTGTTCCAAAGCAATGCTACCCAATGTTTCCTAAATTGTTTCGAGTAACTTGGCCCTGTGTTTTTTAATCTTGCCATCTGACAATGCGGTCTTTCAAACTTTGTGTCACATGAAAGTGTCAAATAACAAAAATTGCTGCATGCAAGACACTTAAATTAATATATGATACTGCCAGTGAATACCTACAGGAAGCATATTCCTCAAAAAAGGATATGTTTACAAAATGAACAAGTTCCTGTATATTTTCAACTTAAAATAAATATGGATTGAAAAATAAAAATTGCACATACATACACACACACCTGTATGGAATTTCATTATCCCCATGGGGGCATTTCCCTAGCAGCATGTAACATTCACAATTACAAACAGACATTTATGCAAGAAACATACAATCATTCACGCAACAGAAAGGCTGGGTGGATAAATACATAAATACTGATTAAAAAATTTACATTATGAGGCCTTTTCAATCAGTTTTGACTCTTAGAAACCTATCCACACTTATGTTTTTTGTACACACAGGGTAAGATAGCCAATATTGCTTTTTGTAATTTTGATATCAATACTTTTCATGGCAGCCCTGGATTTTGCCGGTTTTAATTAATAACTTGTCGACAGTGCTATGTATGTGTCACTTGGCATTTTTGTATGTTGAAAACGTGTTTTTCATCAGATGTTATATATGCTCAGACAGGGTTTCCCCCAGAAAAGTTGTTAGGCCCGGTATCTTTTGACGGGGGCCCGGCGCGGGCCAGCGACAGACTGATGGTAGGATTAAGGTAGGGCCCTATAGTTTATGTGATAACAGAATCACGGACGGAATCGCGGAATTGAGAATTTAAAAAAGCTATAACACAGATTCCATAGGGCCCTTCGTTAAGTCAGTGCTAAAAGCTGACTGGAGATTACAAAATATATCTATGTAATGTGAATGTTGTTATAAATAAGTCATTTATTCAACACACATTTAAAAAAATCAACAACTATTTACAGCATAGCAGAGTCTTACAAAGAATCTGACAACAATACTCTTGGAATGCTGTGTTTTCAACAACAACAAAATAAATTAAATTAAATTAAAATAAATAATATCAAAGTTTTTGCACTCTACAAAAAACTTGTATTCAAGTCCTGATTGGCTACTGCATTTTACAACAAGCCTTGGAATGCGGGGCACATTTACGGGAAACGAGAACCGGTTCCAACTTGTCCTATTCATTGGAATCGCATACCTCAGAGCTTATCGATTCCGGTTATCGAAGCCCGCATGTTTTTACGACAGCCGAGCATTGAAAAACAATGACTCAACGCCTTGGGGGAGGCAAAACAAAACAACCTGGTCAGATATTAAGTGAATTTTTTGTGTGTGGACATTTTCTTAAATTTCTGGGGAATCATGATCAATCAATCAATCATCTTTATTGTCCTTTTTTTCAGATTCTTTGAATCCAGCTCCTTACCCAGTATACTACACTGCCCTTGCCCTTTTCATTTTGCACTTGCAGTAGGGTTGGCACCAGGGTATTTGGCACGGGCAGGCATTTATGTTTTAGAGGTCCTATTCTCTTGACTTTGCAAATGTTATTTACATTGCATGAACAAGATACAGTATGGAACAACTCTGTACACATTCAAATAGTTTTGATCACTAACCATGGGTGGAGAAATTGTGATTGCAGTCTATTTTTGGGGGGGACAAAAGGGTCTATTTGGGGGGGGGGGGGGTGCATTGACCGCCAGTGCCCCCCAATGACACTGATACCAAACTGCAGGGTGGTCCACTGTACACAGGTACAGAAGACTGGATGAAGTCTCTCATAAGATTGAATGTTCAAATAATCAGCTACCAAGTCATGCCTCCTGTGTGTACATTTAATGTTCTTATGAAATCACACTGCTGCCTGTATTCACACATTAAACTGTCCGTCAGCCGAAGGTTCACTGCTGATGAACACCTGAATGGAGACTGAAGCTCTGAAGCCCTCACAGTTCATCTCATTTTATTGTATTTGTGAGTGAATCCTACTGCTTTACATGCATTTACCCAACACTTTTATCCAAAAAAACATATATGCAATACGGGTGAATTAAAAGTGCATTTGCTGAATTACAATGAAAAATTGTGCCAGAACAGAACGTAAAGATCACTAAATCACTGTTTTATTTAACTCTTGGTTTAAGACAATATATCTTTATTACAAAAATATATCTTCAGCTTATATAATAAATCTTGTTTTTCAAAACCAACATTTACGATCTGACATTAAATGCATTTTTTAATCACATTAGGTTCCTAATATTTAGCTAATATTTAAATTATTTTATCATAAATATTGACTACAAATGCAATATTTATTGAAAATAGATATTATTCAATCTTTAATCTTCAGTATCAAATGAATATGTCTACTTTATTGATTTATTGTTCTATGTTATCATAGTGCTTTGGTCTTCATTACAGGTGCTACATCGGTCTGGGTTCACTTCTTTAGATCTCTGCAAATTGATTCACTGATATTCAAATATGATTCACTATATAACATTACATTACATTTATTTAGCAGACGCTTCTATCCAAAGCGATGTACAAAAGTGCATATCATGGTCATTGGAACAACTACAAAACACAGGTTTGATAAGGTACAATACTTATTTTGTGCAGCTATTTATAGCCAAGAACACAGTTCAGTTCATGCATAATATATATTATATTAATATATATTAATCGATTAAAAATAATTGGCTACCTCCTTCCTACCTCTGCTGACTCCTATTTAGACATTCACGTAAGTACCACTTCCACTCCAAAGTGGGCAGTACACTCCAAATAAAGTGCAAACTTTTTGATCATGAACCACCAACGAACACGTCCGCGAACACTGCGGTCAGTATACTTACACACACACCAACACATACTCAAACACACATAGTGTACACACACAAACTCACACACACCCCCCCCCCCCCCCTCCCCACACACTAACAAACACACACTCACACATACACATACATAAATATTTCATGTGTAGACAAATTAATGGAAAAAAAACAATATTTGAATTTCAAGTCCATCTAATATTTCTAATTGTCAAACCAATTTCAATCCTTCTTGGAATGCTGCCATATACATTCTGAACTGTGTGTAGTGAGATATTGGACCACAACCTCTTTCCAAACTCAGACTATTACTATCCATGGATGGATGGACCTCACACCCTACATTTTCTGTTGGATTTTAGATGAGAGTAATGCTAGTGGAGGTAATGTTTTAAAATTCCTCATGCCACATGAAATGTTCTGGATGCAAACACAGTATTATTGCATATTCCTCACTGTCTTCAATGATGATTTTAGCCACAAATGTTTTGGTGAATGTATGTTGATGAATACAGTTGTGTACCAACTTAACAACTGTTTATAGTTCGCTGTTTCATTTCTGATTGGCAGCACATTAAAACGACACACCTCTGATTTGGCAAAGAGTAAATCGCCATTTTACTGACATACTGGCAAAATGGCTTCTCACCCTATACCAAATATTTTTATAGTGCGAAGTAAGGCTGGGTGATATGGCTAAACAATAATATTTAAAAAATTTTATGCTTTTTGACAATATACAATACATATCTATTAAACATGCTGTCATTTCTACATGGGGTATAAAAAATGTCCTTCAATAAAAGCTGGGAATGTGCAGTTTAACCACATGTGAATTGCTTGATTACAAATCTAAAATTGTGTAGTACAGAGCCAAATCAAGAAAAAATGTCCAATGTCCAAAATATACACAAAAGTGATTTTTGGAGAGTGGCTTTTCCTCTTGGTATTGTATTACAACAAAACAACCAGTTGAAGTGTTTATTATTTTTTTGTTGCCATTTCTCAATTATTTTTCTGAGGAATTATTCTCAGACAATGGTGGCATCCTGCGGTTTGTGTGTGGGAGCGGTTGGGCAATGGAGTGGTTGGCTGTGCTTCTTTACTGAATGTTACTGGCACCATGAACACATTTTTTGGATGGTTGGAAAGGGGATGTGCTTCTGCAATCAGTTGTTTACTCTTCACGAGAATCTGAGCTGGTGTTCCCATGTAGTGACATTAAAGAATTTGAATTAATCTGAAATGTTAGTCACCAGCAGGTCCATGCATGTTATTTCATGCCGACCTATCCTTGCAAACCTGCATGTATACAAAGCCTCATAGATTGCATAGAACACAAAATGGCCATCAGGGCTGGTCATTTTAATAAACCGGAGTGCAGCACGGAGGACGGAGTGTAGCACAGTGGGTAAGGAACTGGACTTGTAACCGAAAGGTCGCAGGTTCGATTCCCGGGTAGGACACTGCCGTTGTAGCCTTGAGCAAGGTACTTAACCGAAATTGCTTCAGTATATATCCAGCTGTATAAATGGATAAAATGTAAAATGCTATGTAAAAAAAAAAAGTTGTGTAAGTCGCTCTGGATAAGAGCGTCTGCTAAATGCCTGTAATGTAATGTAAACCCATTAAAGTACAAAATCACAAATATGTGATTAGAATGTTCTCAAATGTTCTTTAATGTACCATTTTCACTAGGTTTTTAGCATAACATTGAAATGTTTATTAGTGCTTGTAATATTTCTGGGTAAGATATAATATTGCAATATTGCTTTTTGTAATTTTGATATCAATACTTTTAATGGCAGCCCTGGATTTTGCCGGTTTTAATTAATAACTTGTCGACAGTGCTATGTATGTGTGACTTGGCATTTTTGTATGTTGAAAACGTGTTTTTCATCAGATGTTATATATGCTCAGACAGGGTTTCCCCCAGAAAAGTTGTTAGGCCCGGTGTCTTTTGACGGGGGCCCGGCGCGGGCCAGCGACAGACTGATGGTAGGATTAAGGTAGGGCCCTATAGTTTCTGTGATAACCGAATCACGGACAGAATCGCGGAATTGAGAATTTAAAAAAGCTATAACACAGATTCCATAGGGCCCTTCGTTAAGTCAGTGCTAAAAGCTGACTAGAGATTTAAAAACATGACTATGTAATGTGAATGTTGTTATAAATAAGTCATTTATTCAACACACATTTAAAAAAATCAACAACTATTTACAGCATAGCAGAGTCTTACAAAGAATCTGACAACAATACTCTTGGAATGCTGTGTTTTCAACAACAACAAAATAAATTAAATTAAATTAAAATAAATAATATCAAAGTTTTTGCACTCTACAAAAAACTTGTATTCAAGTCCTGATTGGCTACTGCATTTTACAACAAGCCTTGGAATGCGGGGCACATTTACGGGAAACGAGAACCGGTTCCAACTTGTCCTATTCATTGGAATCGCATACCTCAGAGCTTATCGATTCCGGTTATCGAAGCCCGCATGTTTTTACGACAGCCGAGCATTGAAAAACAATGACTCAACGCCTTGGGGGAGGCAAAACAAAACAACCTGGTCAGATATTAAGTGAATTTTTTGTGTGTGGACATTTTCTTAAATTTCTGGGGAATCATGATCAATCAATCAATCATCTTTATTGTCCTTTTTTTCAGATTCTTTGAATCCAGCTCCTTACCCAGTATACTACACTGCCCTTGCCCTTTTCATTTTGCACTTGCAGTAGGGTTGGCACCAGGGTATTTGGCACGGGCAGGCATTTATGTTTTAGAGGTCCTATTCTCTTGACTTTGCAAATGTTATTTACATTGCATGAACAAGATACAGTATGGAACAACTCTGTACACATTCAAATAGTTTTGATCACTAACCATGGGTGGAGAAATTGTGATTGCAGTCTATTTTTGGGGGGGACAAAAGGGTCTATTTGGGGGGGGGGGGGTGCATTGACTGCCAGTGCCCCCCAATGACACTGATACCAAACTGCAGGGTGGTCCACTGTACACAGGTACAGAAGACTGGATGAAGTCTCTCATAAGATTGAATGTTCAAATAATCAGCTACCAAGTCATGCCTCCTGTGTGTACATTTAATGTTCTTATGAAATCACACTGCTGCCTGTATTCACACATTAAACTGTCCGTCAGCCGAAGGTTCACTGCTGATGAACACCTGAATGGAGACTGAAGCTCTGAAGCCCTCACAGTTCATCTCATTTTATTGTATTTGTGAGTGAATCCTACTGCTTTACATGCATTTACCCAACACTTTTATCCAAAAAAACATATATGCAATACGGGTGAATTAAAAGTGCATTTGCTGAATTACAATGAAAAATTGTGCCAGAACAGAACGTAAAGATCACTAAATCACTGTTTTATTTAACTCTTGGTTTAAGACAATATATCTTTATTACAAAAATATATCTTCAGCTTATATAATAAATCTTGTTTTTCAAAACCAACATTTACGATCTGACTTTAAATGCATTTTTTAATCACATTAGGTTCCTAAAATTTAGCTAATATTTAAATAATTTTATCATAAATATTGACTACAAATGCAATATTTATTGAAAATAGATATTATTCAATCTTTAATCTTCAGTATCAAATGAATATGTCTACTTTATTGATTTATTGTTCTATGTTATCATAGTGCTTTGGTCTTCATTACAGGTGCTACATCGGTCTGGGTTCACTTCTTTAGATCTCTGCAAATTGATTCACTGATATTCAAATATGATTCACTATATAACATTACATTACATTTATTTAGCAGACGCTTCTATCCAAAGCGATGTACAAAAGTGCATATCATGGTCATTGGAACAACTACAAAACACAGGTTTGATAAGGTACAATACTTATTTTGTGCAGCTATTTATAGCCAAGAACACAGTTCAGTTCATGCATAATATATATTATATTAATATATATTAATCGATTAAAAATAATTGGCTACCTCCTTCCTACCTCTGCTGACTCCTATTTAGACATTCACGTAAGTACCACTTCCACTCCAAAGTGGGCAGTACACTCCAAATAAAGTGCAAACTTTTTGATCATGAACCACCAACGAACACGTCCGCGAACACTGCGGTCAGTATACTTACACACACACCAACACATACTCAAACACACATAGTGTACACACACAAACTCACACACATACCCCCCCCCCTCCCCACACACTAACAAACACACACTCACACATACACATACATAAATATTTCATGTGTAGACAAATTAATGGAAAAAAAACAATATTTGAATTTCAAGTCCATCTAATATTTCTAATTGTCAAACCAATTTCAATCCTTCTTGGAATGCTGCCATATACATTCTGAACTGTGTGTAGTGAGATATTGGACCACAACCTCTTTCCAAACTCAGACTATTACTATCCATGGATGGATGGACCTCACACCCTACATTTTCTGTTGGATTTTAGATGAGAGTAATGCTAGTGGAGGTAATGTTCCATGCAATTACAATGCCAAATGGGTAAGTGGCATACATTCAAAACATGTTATGATACAATAATACCACAAATATTAAATTTCTCATGCATTACATTTCCAGTGAGAACATAACTACTATTAATTTTCATTTATTCCAGCAAAGTGAAGAAACCACCCTAGTTGGGAAATTGTGACTTCCTCAAACAGGTGATCAATTACTGGCCACACCTTTATCTCCAGAGAGAATTATAAGTATTAATAGTATTTATTTAATTTAATATTAATAAGTATTTATCTCCAGAGAGAATTATAATTATAAACATAAGGCCAGGTGAACAGAGAGAAGGACATTCAGACCTCTGATCCTCAGCTCTACACCAGCCTGAGACCTCCACCTGTGACCACACCCAGCCACCTACCTGAGCAGGTGAGATCAAGTGCAGAGAAGCCTGTCTTACAGCGTGTCCTTTTAATGACATGGCAAAGAATTCACCGAGTGGTGGAAAAATATCACTTTTTTTGTTATGAATGTTGTGCAATTGAAGTGTGAATTCAACAGCTGTCTTTGTGAAACATCATGGTAAGTTTCAAAGCTGATGTGACTTATGAATATAGATTTAACAAATATGAAAATATCTGTTTAGATCTATTTAGAGGGTTTTCTTTTTCTGAATAATGTATGTTTGCATATTGAAACCCTGAAAGAGGACAGTCAGCAGGGGAAACCGAGACAGGTGCAATAAGAGCGGCACCATGAAGGAATTATCAAGGGAAATAAACTGGGCTTTTATTTTGAAACCAGAGATACGCAAATTGGAGAAGCAGAGAGGAAAGAAATTTTTTTTAAATACTTGTTTCTCACAAGTGAGCCTAACTACAGGTGAAACAGTCCCATCTCTTCAGGTGAGCTCAGTGAAGACATTGTAGCACCAGTTAGGATAACCATATAGGGGCAGAGCCAGCAGTGGGAAATGTACTGTACTGTAATTAAAATAGGGCGGCATGGTGGTGCAGTGGGCAGCACTGTCACCTCACAGCAGGGAATATGCACTGGGCATCACAGCAAGAAGGTTGTGGGTTCGAATCTCGGCTTGGGACCTTTCTGTGTGGAGTTTGCATGTTCTCCCCGAGTCCGCGTGGGTTTCCTCCAGGTACTCCGGTTTCCTCCCACAGGCCAAAGACATGCAGGCAGGCCGATTGGAGCCTCCAAATTGCCCATAGGTATGGTGATGGTGTGTGTGCCCTGCAATAGATTGGCCGCCTGCCTCTCAGGCACTCCCAAACACACAGACATGCACACACTCACACACACAGACATTCATTCCCTTTCTGTATTTGTTCATGTGTATATGTGTGTGTATGTATTTGTGTGTATATGTGCATGTGTGTATTGCATGTTAATGTAATACATACTCTCTCTCAGCAGCAGAGATGGGGAACACCATGCATGTGCCCAATGAGACGCCAAGGCCCCTGCGCATCTACTACAGCAAGACCCCGATTCTATGGAAACCCTTGACTATGCAAAACTCATCCGGGGGCTTGATGGCCAAAGAAAGTTCTTGTATCAAATTTGTGCGGATCCCTCCCAAAATTTATGTCAGCTGTTCCTCAGACCAGCCAATGTATGTCGTAGTGTATCACGGGGACACTAAGTATATTGTAGATGTCACCTACATTGACTCTGACCACTCTGTTGTTTTCAGTGATGCTGGGAAACGCATGCTCTCAAATGCTGGTAAAATTTCAGTGGATTAGCCTGAAAGAGACAGCCGGTGTTGCCATGCTGTACCACACTGTGCAAAAGCTGAAGATCTTTCAGTGACTGAAAGACTTCCACTTATATCACAGCGGGCTTGATTGGCATTTGGTGGATGGTGTTCAAATATCTGTAAACCTTTCATCTTTTTTTGTTCTGCTGCTTAATAAACTGAAGCAATCACAAAACCGTCTTGTCTTTCTCATGTTCATTTCACAGTCCTGACCTTCCTTCAATAAGTAAATCTGGAGAAAACTTTGTTCCTTTGTAAATAGTTGTTGCAGCATTTCAAATTAAAAGTGTTTTTTTTTTTATAACAACGTTGATTTAATCAAGAATGATGTGATAACAAGAAGAACAAATGTGCCAAATATTGTTTATAAACGTTGTATTACTTATGATTCATCATTCTGTGTAAAATATTTTTAAATACATTTTTAAATAGTTTCACATAAGGAACCAAAGGAAATAAATACTATGACAGGAAGCCTAAGTTCAAATATTTTTTTATCCAATAAGCAAGTTTTTGTACTTCCCACCACAGGAGAATTTGATATTGGCCGGGAAACCATTTTGCCTTATTTATGTTTCCTCTTTTCACTAAGACAAAAAAAAATGAAATGTCCACCTTTGTCTTGTGCCTTAATAACAGTTTAAGGAAGCAAGTGGTTGCGTGAAATAATTCACTTAAGCATGAGACTCAGATTTGGGCATCTTGCTCTTGGAATGAGTGATTTCAGTTTCTGAGCCACTCAAGAGAAGCCATTCTGGGTTTATCTTTAGAAAATATATTCATTCATAAATAAATATTTCTATGAATTATGTTTGTAATTTCCATATTTGTATGTTTCAAAATAAGATGACACACACATAGACATTAAGGTGAATGAGAAGACAGGGAGGGACAGAAGGCCAATGAAAACATAGGGAGGCCCTGTAGTGATTGGCCCATGGCTCTGTGGCTGCTGATGTCACCACCACTGCTCTTTACTCTGCTGTATTTCACTGAAAGCACCACTAGAGGTCAGCCTTAGCTCACCATCGCTCAGTGATGATGGCCTCTTTGTTTACAACCATGATTCTGGGCTTTTGTTGTCACCCTTTTTGCTGAAGAAAACACAGTCCTAACAGAAGAGCTGATTCAACTTTAAATTGAGCCACTTCATGGATTTGTTATTTTCATTACTCTGGCTTTGCTTTTTAACCAGGCTCCCATTCTGTAGCTAAAGGTAATGACCAAAAAGGTGTACACATCAATACAGAGCTAATTAATAGGGTGTTGGGCCACCATCTGCATGAGAACAGCTTATATCTGCTATGGCATACAGTCCACCTATATCTGCTGTTCTTCAGCAGGGATGTGGTAACATTCTCCCACAAGAGTCAAGTGAGACACTGTTCAAGAGTCTCCCATAAATGCTAACTCCTCCCCCATGCTGGACCTGTCCTTCACCCTGGATGACACCACAGTGTCACCCTTTTCATCTGTCAGAATCTTGGAGCGGATCTGGACAAATAAACTGTCACTCACTGACATCATAATGGCAGATTCTACGCCATGCAGATTCTTCCTGTACAACTTTCAGAGAATCAGCCACTTCCTCCCCATCCAGTCAACCCAGCCCTTAGTCCAGACGCTGATAATCTCCCATCTGGACTACTGCCACTCCCTCCTTTCTGGCCTACCGGCCTCCTCCATCAGATCTCTGCAGCTCCTCCAGAACGCTGCTGCTCGCTGATCTACAGATCTCCCCAGACTCAGCCATGTCACTCTCCTTCTCCTCTCCCTCCACTGGCCACCTACAAAATATAAGCTGATCAAACTCAAAACTGGTGTTACCCTGGGGTCCCAGCTCCAGGGAGTCCATGGGGCGGGGCCCTTTGTTGGCTGCTGGCCTGGGTGGGCTTGTGGCCACGATCTGTTCTGTCATTTGTTGGTCAGGTTTGAGTCATGTTTGAGTCATGTTTACAGTTTGTGGCTTTTCAGGGCAAGAAAACAGAGAACCACTCTCGCGTAATAATTCATCAGAAAAAAAGGAAAGGAGCATGAGAAACATTTCTGAAAATGTTTCGGCAGGTTGTTGTGATGTGTTGTAGTACAATGGAAACAGAACTCCACGCTACGAAAATCACCTTCTTGTGTCAAAGAACACGCCAAAAAAAGATTCATTTTTTAACAGTCCGAAAGAGCTTGACATTTCCTCATACTTTGTGAAGTCTGAGGTCAGTCGTTCAGAGCTATTCTACATTTCTGTTGAGAATAAAGAACATGCAGTAGAACCACCAACAACCAAGGTAATAAGAAGTGAATATGCAATATAAAGATAAAAATATGCACTCCTAAAATTCTTGTGTTCCTTCTCCTTTATTAGAGACTTTGTGGTCTAATTCCATAACCCCAAACACAGTGGCCAAATAAAAAATGAATGACATTATCAGTGATTGGTGTTATGTGGGGATGAGCAAAACAACCTGTTTTCATTTAATTTTTACACACAATGCACAACTGTGACATGGTAAACAACCTGGTGGTTTAACAACTCATCCAAGATGGAGACTCTCCTACAGTGCAGTGACCCTATCACAGCACAGGGACATGGAATGCACATTATTCAAATTTGCAGATGATGGCCCAAGATGATGGTTAATAGTTTGGAATCTACTGAAGTAATCCAAAAAGATTTAAAGTCCAGAAGTGGGCAGAAACCTGGCAAATGAAATTCAATATAGCTACAGTAAATGTAAAGTTCTACATGTGGGAACAAAAAAATTAGGCATGATTACTTCATGGGAGGAACAAAATTGGAATGCGCTAAATGTGAAAAAGACTTGGGAGTAATGGGCGATCAAAGCATTTTTTTAGGTTCTAGGCACTGTCTTACTTATTGTATACAATACATTTGTTAGACCACTATTGGAGTATCGTGATCAGTTCTGAGGACTATACTAATAGAAAGATATACAGGCTATGGAAAAGGTTCAAAGAAGGGCAACCAAATTGATTCCAGGTATGAAAGATAAAAGCCATGACAAAGGACTTAAGATGCTTAATTTCTCAGAGCTTAGTAAAATGAGACTTAGGGGTGATTTGACTTGAGGCATTTCAATTCATTAAGGGGATTAACAATGTGAACTTCAAGGGATTGTTCATACTGAGTTCTGTTAGTAGAACGAGGGGACATAAATGTAAATTAGCAATAGGTAAATTTCACACGGACATTAGGAAGCATTTGTTCATGCAGAGAGTAGGTAATGTGTGGAATAGCCTGCCAGGTCACGTAGTAGAGGCAGAAACTCTGGGGTTTTCAAGACCAGGCTTGATACAGTGTAAGACACTATCTAGCCTGTAGGTAATCAGAGCAGTAGGTACAATTAAGTTCGAAAAATGGCAAGCATCGTTGGGCAGAATGCCCTCTTCTCATTGTTATGTTGTCACGTTACGTCATGTTATGTAGGTATGTCAGGAGTCCCATTATGAGGTAAGTGAATGCATACCCATCAACTATTTTGGTTTATAGCCTGGGGTGCTTCATAAGCCAAACATAAAGGTATTGTGGCCATAGTGTTTAGTTCGAGTAAGACCTTTTGACATTTTTTTGGTTCACCATCATGAGGAAGTGGGAGCAGGGAGTCGGGGTTAAGAGTAGGGCTGCCTTTGATCTTTAAGCAAGGGGAAAAGAAAAGCAGAAGTTCATATCAGGGGCAGTGTTGTGTTGTAATGCCATCGTAAGACATAAATCCACACCCCAAAAAATAATCTTTGTGTGTATACATGCCCTTTGTGTACATTGTGAACTTCCTAACCTCTTTGACAAAGGTGTATTTTTTTCCGGATTTGGCTCTGTACTCAATTTTAGATTTTCAATCAAAGAATTCACATGTGGTTAAAGAGAAATTTATCAGCTTTTTATTTAAGGGCATTGATATACGTTTTGGTTACGCAATGTAAAGATTACCACACTTTTCCTACCCATAGTTTCACATAAAGAACCAAAGGAAAGAAATACTGGAAGCTTAAGTTATTGAGAGTTCTTATACTTTTTTATCCAACAGGCAGCAACGTTTTTATACTTCCCACCATAGGAGGATTAGGTATTGGCTGGAAAACCATTAAGTCTTATTATTGTTTCCTCTAATATATTTGGAAAAAAGTAAATGTCCACCTTAATTCTTTGCCTTAATTTCAAGGCAGGTGCTTGTCAAAGTGGTTTAAGGAAGCCTGATTCTCCTGTCAGACTAGCAGTGGGGCATCTTGCCCTTGGAATGTCTAGGCTAGAAAATACTGCAGAACACGTTCATCAAGTTCTGACTAAAGAGTGAATTTGTGACCCTTAAAATATGTTCACACACAAGATCTGTAGAAAGAACTAGACCCCCCGTCCCCCCAGTGAACAGCCACACACAGACACCATGATGAGATTTGCTCATGACAGAGATTTATTATTGAAGCTGTACTGATTCTCACACTCAGTGAGTTTGGACAGACGCCATAAGGGGTCTGTTAAATGTTGCAGAGAAGCACAAGATTAAAGGCACTGGTGTCTGGGAGGGACAGTGCAGCCATAGCGCAGCTGTAGGAAGGTGGCGGGTAGCTGAAGCAGAACAGCCAATCAGGAGCCAGAAAGGGGATGTCCCGCACCTCCTGGTTGGTCTTTATCTTAAACTCATTCCATGGATTGTGGCATCTCCTTCAACCCAAATTTCATTACGTGATTGGTCAGGCAGACGGTCGGGGAACACCAACATATGGCCATCATGTAGATTAATGTAAAATCTATCATTGCTTAAGGTAATGGTCACCTGGAAGAGAAAAAGAGAGATCATAGAAAAGTTAAAACGGTGCTGGGGCAAGAAGGCTGGAGAGCTAAGCTGCTGAAAAAGAAACTTAGCACAATCCAGTTCACACAGAACACACTACGACTGCAGTGCAAAAAAAAAAAAACAATTAAATAACAGGCATACAAGTGATCTAAGAATAAATAAATACCAAATTTATATGATGCAGTATTTGATCTTCATTTATATTATTGATATTTATTTCCATTGCTGTAAAAATATATTTTACATAATTGGACTTGGGTAAAGAACATAATTTAAGGAATGAAGGAAGAGTGGAATTATTTGGCTGGAATATTTCCCATGAAGCTCTGCTGTGAGGGTACCGACACAAGTGCCTATTTGTGGGGGCATTATTCCCCAATGCCCCGTTACACTACCACCAAATTGACTTCTGATGCATTGAACACAAGTGCAGAGCATGTCACCTCAAACTCCTCCTCCGGCTGGAAAGGGAAGTGTGCATCCGTCACTTCTTCACCCCAGACGCCACCCGTGCAGGAGTTCAAGGCAATGGCAGGGCTGGAAGGGATATATTTGAAGTGCACGTCACAGCACAGCACAATGTTTTCTTTGTCTTTGCCCACATTGATTGAGAATCTGGAAGGGAAAGAGAGCCACACAAGGGATGGATGATGGATGATCAAGCATGAAGACGGCAAGAGGTTTAGCAAGAGTGTTAACAGTGCTGATAGAGACAGATGCACATCGGGATTGGAAACTTGTGTAACAAAACTTAAAAATGGGTTGTTACCCAAATGTAATATTCACATATTGATCAGAGACCAGGCTCTAATAACATAACATAACATAATGATGAGAACAGGCCACACAGCCCAACAATGCTTCCCAAATCTCTGACTAAAATGTACCTAGTACTCCGATTACCTGATTACTCTGATTACTCTGATTACTCTGATTACTCTGATAGCATCAAACACTGTATCAAGCCTAGTCTTGAAAATCCCCAGAGTTTCTGTCTCTTTCTACTACGTGAGCTGTCAGGCAATTCCACACATTGACTACTTTGAAAAAATTCCAATAGGTGAATTCCACCATATTTTGGAAAATATCATTAATATTGAGGACTTCTGAGTAATAGCTACGCCATTTGTTTGCTGAACGGCCTAGCTGACATAGTTTTCAGGAGTTAGTCCAGAAGAGGAGAACGACAGCATTGATTCTCTGTCTCTGTCTCTATCAACTGAACACAGATACGATTTCTTTGTCGATATGTAAGTGTTACTGCTCAAAATATTTCAGTTATATACATTATTTTTTAAAATGAGTGTCTTTAAATACGTTAGTGGTATTTTATAATGAGGATATTTCACGCTGTAACGTAAGCGTTCATTGGTGGCTCATTCGGTAGTTTGTGTTTCGTGCACTGGATGTGACATAAGCTGGAACATTGCCAAAACATGGTGCACGGTTGAATGTTGTTTTAATGTCGTCCCATCCCCATACAAGAAAACATTACATCCTATAGAGTACAGAAAAACACGCGAGAATTAATGATTACACATTTAGGTACTGTACCACATTGTGTGATAATGTTTTTGCATTATTTTAAAATCTGACATCAATGTTTCATCTTAAACCAGGGGGCGATATAGCTCAGGAGGTAAGACCGATTGTCTGGCAGTCGGAGGGTTGCCGGTTCAAACCCCGCCCTGGGCATGTCGAAGTGTCCTTGAGCAAGACATCTAACCCCTAACCTCTAACTGCTCTGGCGAATGAGAGGCATCAATTGTAAAGCGCTTTGGATAAAAGCGCTATATAAATGCAGTCCATTTACCATTTAAACCTTCATCATCATCAGCGATCACTCGAAGTCGAGTATGATTGTCCTCCTGTTGGTGGGTCTGGTCATTTGTGGGTCTTCAGGTGGCTGTCGAGGGCAATCCTTGATCCACAGGTTCTGTTGCAATGGGGGCATTTGTGGGTGGTTGTCATGGTAGTGGTAGTTGGAGGAGCCGTTTTGCTGGTGGATCTCTCCTTTCTTTGTTGCCTCTTTTCTTCTGCGGCACGGTGGAGGTCCTTTTCTTGCTGTGCCGTGCCTTCATGGACCATCCTGCTCCACAGGTTCCTGTTGAGAGCCACCTCCTCCCAGTTGTTGAGGTTGAAGCGACACTTTCTCAGGTGGGTTTTGATGTTGTCCTTGTACCGCTTTTTCTGTCCCCCTTGGGTGCATTGCCCTTCCTTCAGTTGACCGTAAAGCATTTGTTTCGGAAGGCGGGTATTTGGTATGCGTATAACATGGCCCGTCAATCGTAACTGGTGCCGGGTGATAGTTGTGGTGATGCTGAGGATGCTGGCTTCCTCCAAGACGCTGACGTTAGTTCGCCTTTCTTCCCAGCTGATCCTAAGGATCTTACGGAGGCATCGCTGGTGGTACTACTCCAGGGCTTTCATATGTCTGCTGTAGGTGGTCCAGCTTTCGGCCCCATAAAGCAGGGAAGGCAGAACTACCGCTTGATAGATGAGGATTTTGGTTTTGGTCTGAATGTCCCGATCCTCAAACACTCTCTTCCTCAGCCTAGCAAAAGCTCCACTGGCACACCTTATACGGTGGTGAATCTCGGCATCAATGACAGCTCTTGTGGAAAGAAGACTGCCAAGGTAGGTGAAGTGATCCACATTCTCCAAAATGTTGTTGTCCACATAATAAGGGTCGTATTTATATGCTTTATAATGTGCAAAACATTTTATTAATTTTTGATAAATTGACATGTGCTCAAAGGGGTTAAAGATGATCTAGCCTAACCCTTTGAGTTCTCTATACCATCAGGGCCTGCTGCACCAGATCCAGAATTGATTTCCCACTTGTAGACTGACTGGCATACTGTGCCAAAAATGGTCATTTATAATATCTAAAAATTCTTCCTCGCTTTTTGCTTCCCATTTAATGGCAGGATAATTGAAGTCACCCATAATACTTATAAAATAACCCAGACAATCTTGTTTTATGTTTCCAAAAAGCATTGAATTCACACTACTGTCTGTAGCTGGCAGCTAGTAACACACACCTGCTGTAAGGCCCTTTTCATGTTCCCTCATGAGCTTAATCCAAATATCCTCACAAGGTATGAGTCGGTCAATTTCTGGAATTTCCTGCACATTAAAATTTTCTTTTACATAGAGAGCTACACCCCCACCTCTCTTACTGGATCTATCCTCCCTATTGAGTTTGTACCCTTCTATATTATATTAATTCCCATCATCTTCCCTAAGCTATGTCTCTGTAATCCCAATTATGTCATAGCCCCCACCATTCATAGCAACCTCAAGTTCCAAATTTTTTAAAAATACTTCTAGCATTTCTAGCACCCCTAACTGCTCTGGTGAATGAGAGGCATCAGTTGTAAAGCGCTTTGGATAAAAGCGCTACATAAATGCAGTCCATTTAAAATAGGACATTACAGATTACTACTTCTACATATCCTATCCCGTTCCCTCACCCCCGCCATCCCAAGCCACCCTAACAACATTTTAAAAAAAAAGATTTTATTGGTGTTCACACTATTATTTGAAGCATTGACAGCTTCCATCCGAGCAGTCTGCACCTCCCTACCCTTTTCTCTCACTGACCACCCTGCTCCCCAAGTCCCTCATTTAAATAATCCTGTGCTAAGCATATGCTGGCCCAGTGCGGCAGTACCCCTCTGGTTCAGGTGCAGCTCATCAAGCTTGTACAGGTCACCCTTGTCCCAAAAGGAGTCCCAGTGCCCCATAAACCTGTACCCCACTTTCCTACACCAGGTTTGTAGCCACGTGTTAAACCTCCAAATAAAACCTTGCTTCCCTCTGTTTGCAAGTGGTACCGATTGTATTCTAGAAAAAACTACAATGGAGGTTCTGCTCCTAATCTTTTCTGCTAGCACCTCAGAAGGCGTTCTAATAAATTTCATTACATTACATTACATATTTGGCAGACACTTTTATCCAAAGCGACATACAAAAGTGCATTTCATGGTCCTGGACAACTACAAAACACAGGTTCAATAAATAGAAGTTTTACGTGTACCAATGACTCACCTTTGTGGATTGGAATGGGGGACGCCTTTGACCCACAGTTCCTTCCCTGGCGTGAAGGACATGTTTTTCACCTCCGCACTCTATTTTAAACAGAGGAGAGAAAAGCCAATTGTGTGAACAAAGATTGTGCACACATAAAGATCTGCAAATTTATTTGCATTCCATACACTGACACCCACTTATCTTTGGCAGTAGACATTAGGAAGTCAACAGGCTCATAGTTTAATCAAAGAATCTCTTGAATGTTCAGCAGAGCTAGGGATGTCAACACAATGAGACACAGGGACTCTGTTTTGAGATTAATTAACTATCAAACAACTAACTGAATAATCTCTCTCTTACCTGTATCTATTACACAAGTATCGTCATTCTTCATGTCACATTAAGTTTATATAAATGATAAGCTGCACTTGGATTTACTAAAATCAAAGGAATTTGTCCATGCGCATCATTTGCAGCATTCGATCGTGTCGATTTTTCAGCTTTTTAAAAAACTCAAAATGCTGCATACTTTCAGTCATCTTTGCAGTTCAGTTGCTGAGTCTTCACAGGTGTGCAGCTCTGATTAAAATGCAATGTAAATTGTAAGGCGTGATTTGTGTATTTATGCACTTGTGAGACAATGAACAAGCAAACTTTGACCAATCAAATCAACATAAAACTCAACATAAAATTAACTAAAACTTTCGGGTGTGTTTTAGTAAAGTGGGTGTGTTTCTGAGTTGAGATAGTGTCTGTTTTATTTGCTATTGGAGTTCGTTCCATTTGTGTCATATTGCAAAATGCACATTGGTGAATTCACATGGCAGCATTGGCAACTGACGCAAGGCTTGTATCAGTATTCTGGTAAAATGAAAGCAATAGCATACAATATAATTACAATGAAAAATGGTGGCAGAGCAGCACGTAAAGATCACTAAAACACTATTTTATTTAACCCTTGGTTTAAGACAATATATCTTTATTTCAAAAAAAGTCTTTATCAGCTTCACCTCAGGAATGCAATGAATGCATTTTGTGTGATTATATGTGTGAAAATAGGTTTTAAAGCGCTTAATCAAACAATTTGTATCAATACGTTGGTCATTCAGTTGCTCAATAGCATTGGTCACACTAGCTCAACCAAGCAGGACAAAGCTCCCACAACCAAGATGATGCTCACACAACCAAGATGATGCTCACACAGGACACCCCATCTTTTTGTTTGTCTCCTGTTCGAAAACGGTTGTTTCAAACAAAAACTTTGATTTCATATTGAGAATTCTGGCACCTTAAGGATGCAATACTCTTTAAAGTGTCGCTACTGAATTTGTAAAGCTGTGCTTAAGATATTTTTCCCCTTATAGTTTGAGCAATCTGCAAAAAAACAAAAAAACAACTTAAACTAGAATATTTACTTTCAATTGCTGTTTTTAAATATGTAATTCATGAATCTATTAAGTATGATCCTGCTTTTAATGTTGTGAACTGTGTTGTTGCACAACTCTGTTTTTTAATGTCAGGTCCCCCTTACAAATAATATTTTGAGCTGAATGGGGAGTTCCTGGTTAAAGTAATAATCTCGAAGATTTTCATTAAAATAAATGTCTGTTAAGTCACATTCTATCACCAAATTAGGTAACACAATGGTGATTGAGCCTATTATTATATTACTTTATATTATTATTATTATTATTATTATTATTATTATTATTATTATTATTATTATTATAATTTATGATTAAAGAACTGGGTGTCTGTGGCGACATTCCCGGGAAAAAATCACAAGCGGCGCACAGTTAGTGACGCATTTTCCATCACCCATCAGTGGTTGGTTCGCCAGAGAGGGTAGACGGAACTAACGCAACAGGCTCGCTCTTCAACTCACTTGTGTGTGAGCGGCATACTGTATTTTTTTCGGTGTCTGCTACAATAACAGAGAAAGTTATGGAACCCTAGAAAGTTTTTGTGTAACATGAGCGGTCATATTATTTGTTGATGTAGATTTCGTATTACATTTGATGACTATGTAACATTACTAAATTACATAGCTATTTGCCGAGCTAACGCTAGCTACCGGACCATGTCAAGAAAGGCAACATTAGTTTAGACAACATTGTGCATAGTAGCCATCTCTCATATCAGGTAACGTTGCGTTAGCTAGCTAGTTAATGTAATTAACATAATCTAATGTCAGCTAACAATTAGAAAAAATGCTACCTAACGCTACCGACCGGTACCGACCGGTACCGACCTCGCAAACCGTCTCTCGAATGCAACGCTACCTAGTTGCATGTAGCTAACT
Organism: Anguilla japonica; assembly: GCA_025169545.1. Taxonomy (NCBI): domain Eukaryota; kingdom Metazoa; phylum Chordata; class Actinopteri; order Anguilliformes; family Anguillidae; genus Anguilla; species Anguilla japonica. Next base: position 4,313,203 of record CM045890.1, on the reverse strand, counting down.
AAAGGCCAGTTCAGATCAATAATTTGCAACGAGACCGGATGCAACTTGTAAAATTCCAAGACGTCTGACTGTAAACATTCTAAAACTGCACTTGGAGATTTGACAAGGTGGGTCTTTTGAGAACCCAAGGCAGGCAACGGCTTCAGACCATAGACCCTATAAAAGCTTCAGACGCTCTGCAACTAACCAGTTCACACCGCTGCAATTTTCTTTGTGACATTCTAAACCGTTTAGTCTTGTTGCGAATCATTGATCTGAACTGGCCTTAATGTTACAGTTATTTACATTGCCATCAAGTTCATCAATATATTATAATGATCGGAATAAAGCCGTCTTTACACAGAGCATTAACCCCGGGGTATAGGTAGGTGGAGCAGAGCCGGGTCTGATTTCTGTGTAAAGATGTCAAGCTGGAGAAAACTAAATAAAAAAATACGGCAGTATGGATTAGCGTTGTTATTATTTTATTACACTTCTATGCTCCTTCAGCCTTGATGCCCTTTTTTGATGAAATCTCCTTTGTTTTTGTTTTATTCCTCTTCTGATTGCTTAATTAACACCCAGCTCCGCTTTATTCTCGAACAGTTTAGCTAGCAGAACCAGAAACACCTGGGTAACATTTTGCAAGGCAGTTGTTATATCACACAACAATCATTCACAAGAAAGACAGCGTTTATTGTGCACGAGATACATAATTGCACGAGCCACAGCGAATCCCGCGGATTCTTCTCTGCAGTGTAAAGATGTTCATACCGGGCAAAAGGTGGATAAAGAGCGTCTGTGGAAATTGATCATCAGTAATTCTACCCCAGGTCTGCTGCAGCATTTTAACCCGGCTCGGCAGTGTAAAGACAGCTTCAGTTAGACAATGAATGTGTATGTACATAACGTTACTTTTATAACAACCATTTTTTATTCAGTCGATAGTAAGTTTTATAGTTACCGTGGCCAAGGTGCCAAATGACTGATGTCACACAGGCGCCACTGTTTGGATGTTGGGAAGTGAGGTCCAAAAACACACCTGCAATTACCGCTTCTCGCCATTGGTACCGCCAAAGAGAACGAAACTGAGATCTTCGAGATTGTAACTTTAACTAAAATAAAACATATTTTTTGGATTCATTTCATCACGAGTCTTGGTTAAATATGGAAATATTTAGCCAAGAATGTTTTTAAAGATGTATATCTTACATTTTCTGTTCAATATTAAATATATGGCTTTTATCTTAAGTCTTGGTTTTTATTAAAACCAAGTTTTAACATTCAACCTTGTTTTTCCTTTAATTTGTCACCCATCTGTATGTTATGTGTATATATATATATGTGTGTGTGTGTGTGTGTGTGTGTGTGTCTACACTTTTATTAATGACATGACTAATTAGTATTATTCATTTTTCATAAATACTTAACATTGTAGTTTAAATAAGAGGGGTACCAGGCTTTCCCTCTCTCTAATGCAGTAAATCAAACTTATTATCCGTATTTGTGAGAACAGTGAATGTATCAATTGATGATTTGCCAAGCAGAAGATACAAAGTGATGTTATATGAATGTTATAAATGCTCAGAGGAACTGCCCCTCTGTGGGACTTTGAACCTACATCTTGTTGTGTGACTCCACTTCCCTTCTACAGAAAAAAGAATGCTGACTGTTTGCAGTTCCTGCCTTGTACCTTTATCTTGGAATCAAACATTATTTCAACAGAAACACCCCTTCTGCAGAATAAATAATACTGATTGCTTACAGTTCCTGCCTTATACCTTTTCCTTGGAATCTAACAGCATTACAACAGAACAAAATAACCTGTTGAAATATTAAGTGAAATTTTTTTGTGTGGACATTTTCTTAAATATCTGGGGAATCATGATCAATCAATCATCTTTATTGTCCTTCTTTCAGAAATTTTCTTTGCAGCCAGCTCCTTACCCAATATACTACACTGCCCTTCCCCTTTTCATTTAGCACATGCAGTAGGGTTGGCACCAGGGTATTTACGACGGACAGGCGTTTACGTTTTAGGGGTCCTATTCTCTTGACTTTGCAAATGTTATTTAAATTGCATGAACGAGATACGAAACAACTCTGTACACATTCAAATAGTTTTATCACCAATCACAGGTGGAGAAATTGTGATTGCAGTCTATGTTTGGGGGGGGCATTGACTGCCAGTGTCCCCCCAACGACACTGATACCAAACTGTAGGCTGGTCCACTGTACACAGGTACAGAGGACTAGATGAAGTCTCTCATAGGATTGAATGTTCAAATAATCAGCTACCAAGTCATGCCTCCTGTGTGTGCATTTAATTTGAGTGTGTGAGTATGAGTGTGAAGCAAGGCGTTGCTGCAAAAGAGCATCCATGCTCAGCGAACCTACCCTGGGTAAATAAAGGTTAAATGAAAAAACAAAAAAATTATGAAATCACACTGCTGCCTGTATTCAGACATTAAACTGTCCATCAGCCGAAGGTTCACTGCTGATGAACACCTGAATGGAGGCTGAAGCTCTGAAGCCCTCACAGTTCATCTCATTTTATTGTATTTGTGGGTGGATCCTACGGCGTTACGTGCATTTACTAAAAGCTCTTATCAAGAGAAACATATATGCAATGAGGGGGAAATAAAAGTGCATTTTCTGAATTACAATGAAAAATGGTGCCAGAGCAGCATGTAAAAATCACTAAAACACTATTTTATTTTACCCTTTCTGTAAGACAATTCATCTTTATTTCAAAAAAATATGGTTTCGTTTGTATAACTCTTTTTTTTAAAAAAACATCTTGTTTTAATCTTGTTTTAAATGTATATTTTAATCACAATCCTTTAATTAAACGTTATATATTTTGCCAATATATATATTTATTTATATCTTAAATCTTGGGTTCCTAATATTTAGCTTTTTAAAAAAATAATAAAAACCAAGGTTAAAATTTATTTAATGGAAATTATTTCATTGTTGGGCAAATACTGGGTAAAAATGCAACATTTAGCAAAAATAAATATTTTTTTATCTTAAATCTTCAGTTTCAAATGAATATATCTAGAAAAATGACTTTCAATTGCTTTTAAATATGCAATTTGTGACTCTATAAAGTACGCTCCTGCTTTTAACCTCTGCTCTATTTTTAAAATTACTGTTTCATACTGTCTTATTTCAGATTTGATGTTTGTAAATTGTTTGTTAACTTTGTTGTTGCAAAACTTTTTGTTTTCTGTCAGTACCCCCTTTCAAAAGAGATTTCGATCTGAATGGGGAGGTACTGGTTAAATAAATTTACATAAAACAATACTGATTTTTTAAAATTTATTTTACTTTCCGTAGCCATTTCTTTATTTTTCTTGGGAATCATTAGCAATCAATGAATCTTATTTATTTTCCTTCTGTGGGAAATTTCATTTACAGCCAGCTACAAATACAATGGCAATACGACAGTGTACCTGAAAGACATATAAAACAAGTGTCATAGATTCAATAATAAAATCCTAGTTGCATTCATCTTAGCTATTGCCATGGAAACAAAGGAGTCTTAGCGCCTCTTTGTCTTTATGGAAGGCACCCTGACTCAGCGGCCAGAGGGCAGGAGCACAAACTCCTCTTGTAGTGGGTGGTCAGGACAGTCAATAAGAGAATTAGCCTTCCTGAGCATCTGTCTGTGATACAGGGGTTTCTTAACCTTGGCCACCGGGATAATGGTGGAATGTTTCCACATCCCTGGCACTTTCTGCAGTGGAAGAGATTGGGTCAGAACATAATAAATGATTCCAGACAATTTTGCACAGGGTTTAAGTATCTGGCCACTAATTTTATTAGGACCGGACTCTTTTTGGCATTTGTATTACAGAAGATTTTTTGCACACTCATGACATCTAAATGAACAGACTGACCAGTTTTGGTTTTGTCCCTTATCTTAGATACTTGAGAGGTGAGGTCATATGTCAAATCTCAAATTTGAAAAAATGCTATCATTAGCCAGATCATTGCACATCAGCCTTGTATATCATCTACTTGTTACATTACATTACAATCACTTAGCAGAAATGCTTATCCAGAGGGATGTACAGAAGTGGAGAATATCATTCAATCTCCAGGAATAAGAAAATGCAATATCACCAAGCAGGAACAGTTGTCCATTCATCCATTTAGTTAACTGTAATGTTAACTAAACAAACCACACTTTGTTTTGTAACTAAAGAAGGAGTCTCCCGACGGACAACCTATCATTACAACTATAAACAAAGAATTACGCAAAGGGAATTCAAAAAAAGAAAGAGAAAAAGGTTATCTAGAGGGGGTCAGGGGAGCCATGGTTCAATCTGATGAGGTGAGTCTTCAGTCTGCAGTGGGAAGATGGCCAGGGTTTCGTCTGATCTGATTTCAGAGGGAATGTCATTCCACCACCAGGAGGCAGAACAGACAGGAGACTTGACCTGGCCTGGTAGTTGTGTAGGCTCTGGTGATGTTTTGTTGCTATAACACAGCTGTCTCTTTAGCTACCCAAGAAGGTAGCACCAAGGTTTTGAATTTGATACAGCTGATATAGGGAGCCGGTGGAGGGAGACGAGAAGGAGTGACGTGGCTGAGTCTGGGGAGGCTGTGGATCGGATGAGCAGCAGCGTTCTGGAGGAGCTGCAGAGGTCTGATGGTGGAGGCAGGGAGGCCAGCAAGGAGGGAGTGGCAGTAGTCCAGATGGGAGATGATCAGCACCTGGACTAAGAGCTGGGTTGAATAGATGGGGAGGAAGTGGCTGATTCTCTGAATTTTGTACAGGAAATATCTGCATGGCATAGAATCTGCCATTATGATGTCAGTGAGCGACAGTTTATTTTCCAGATCTGCTCCAAGATTCCTGACAGATGAAGAGGGTGACACTGTGGTGCCATCCAGGGTGAAGGACAGGTCCAGCAGGGGGGAGGAGTTAGCATTTATGGGAGATTCTTGAACAGTGTCTCATTTGACTCTTGTGGGAGAATATTACCACATCCCTGCTGAAGAACAGCAGATATAGGTAGACTGTATGCCATAGCAGATATAAGATGTTCTCATGCAGATGATGGCCCAACACCCTATTAATTAGCTCTGTATTGACGTTGTGACCTCTCTCAGCCCGCGGGGGTGTTGGCTGAGTGGCGGAAACCCAGAATAAGCAGCTCAGTGAGACGGAGGTGGTGGTTAACAAAAACAGTTCTTTAATTTGTCGTAATGAGTGGGGGCAGGGGTAGGGGGAGCCAAAAACCAACTAAAACTTCTTCCCGGTCGGGGTATCTGTGCTCCACTCCAGGCCTTCACACCTCTTCCTGGAGAGAGAAGCGAAACACAAAAGTCAGGGGGGAACAGGCCGTGGCCAGTCAGGTCCGGGTCCGGTGCCTTCCTCCGGGCGCCGGCTGGGACCCGCCAGTCCCCAGAGGGGTGTGGTCGAGAAGGCCTCCCCGGTCAGTGCGGTAGCGCTCCAGCCTTCCCCCAGCTTCAGGTCTGCGTGGTTTCGGTCGTCGTCCCCCCCGGTCGCACGGTCCACTTGAACCCCGGGTATTCTGGCCCGGTTGTACTTCCTAATTTGTCACACGATTCTGTACTGTGAGGGTCGGCCCACGGCTACTCACGGTCTCTGGTCCTGGGGTGGAGAGTCGCTCGTGTAGCTCCCACGAAAAGCCTCTGCAACTCTCCCATTCCTGAGGTTGTGCGGGTCTACAAGCCTGCCGGCTCATCAGTGTAAGCAGCCTCAGGTGGGCGCTGGCAGCCAATCTATCAAAGCAGCTGCAGGTGTGCAGCAGAGTGGAAAATTCCACCTACCTTCCCTCTGCTGCAGCCCTGTCCATGGTGCTGCATGGTCTCACCTCCTTTGGTCTACCTGGTGCTGTCCAGGGTCCTGAACGTCTCCAGGCAGTGGTTTGGTAAGTACTGCCCCCTCACGACTTTTCCCAGCGGCCGCCGGTGTCGATGGGCTCGGCCGTCCTGGTGGCCTCGTGGGGAGCACCGATAAGGGATCGGGGCGCCACAACGTGTACACCTTTTTGGTCACTACCTTTAGCTACAGAATGGGAGCCTGGTTAAAAAGCAAAGCCAGAGTAATGAAAATAACAGCAAAGTGCAAAATAACTAAAAGCAAAGAGCTTTTCCACTGGTCTTTCCTGTCACAGACTCTCTACTCACAGGCAATGGAAGTCAACAGTCTCAGACTGGTCCTGTGGTGAGCTCATAAGGTAATGCACCCCATTTGTGTGCACCTGCTTAACCAGTAGGCCTGGCCCCAAATTCCACTGGTTTCCTCTCCCAGATCGAGCCCTGCCACAACTATAAGTAATTCTGTCAGGACCACTGTCATCAAGTAGAACTTTATTGACAATAAAGGCAATACAGTTATGTTTGGCAGTATGGCTCTGTTCTGGAGCTCTCCCGCCAACCACGCAGCCCGCGTGGATAAGGCCGGGAGGCCAGCAGCCAAACCCCCCTAGAGGGGTACACACAGAACAGATCCAGCAGCAAAGCAAGTTCTTAACACATAGGGATGGAGCAATGCAATTTCTTAACACAGGGATGGAGAAATGCAATTTCTTGATGCATGGGGATGGAGCATACAAATTCTTAACACATAGGAAGGAAAAATGCAATTTCTTGATGCATAAGGATGGAGCTGGGGTGGTGGAGGGGATTTACGAAGCAACGTGCAGCGCTTGCATGCAGGAGGAGCAGCCGAATGAGTAGAAGGAGGCTGTTTAAATAGACCGCCCTGTTAGTGAATTTACTGTGATAGGCGAACATCACTCAGCTGAGCCCTCAGCTGATTCGGCCGGAGCGCTTGACTCTCGTGGCCTGCCAGAACTACGCGATGCTCCATTTCTGTCAGGACCACTGTCATCAAGTAGAACTTTATTGACAATAAAGGCAATACAGTTATGTTTGGCGGTATGGCTCTGTTCTGGAGCTCTCCCGCCAACCGCGCAGCCCGCGTGGATAAGGCCGGGAGGCCAGCAGCCAAACCCCAAAACAACCATATGCCTACGTACTATCAATAAGTGTCTCCGGCTGATGTGATGACTATGTGTATGACCACCTGGAGGAAGCCCTTCGTCCAGTCGAGCCTTTCGGCTTGAGGCCGTTTACTTTTTACGTGGATCAGTGGTTATGTGTACCAACAGCCTGTTGGATGTTCCCCTGGAGCCAATACTTAAATGTATTATTAATACTCAAAGGAACATGCTATGTGTGGTATGATATTAGGCTATGTGTACCGACAAGCTTGTCGGTATTTCCCCTCGAGCGCCGAGATCTGAACTAACGGGGGGAAATATACTACCGACTACGTCAGTGTAAATGAATCCTCACTCGTTGCATGGGCCTACCAGAGGGCCAGTAGTAGCAGCAGCAGGACGCGGTGGCAGTAACGCAGCTGCGTAGGAGCCATAGCGCAGCAGCAGTAAGAGCAGTGATGTGAAGTACGTGTTCAATGATGACGTGATGACTATGTGTACGACCACCTGGAGGAAGCCCTTCGTCCAGTCAAGCCCTTGGGCTTGAGGTCGTCTATTTTTTTACGTGGATCAGTGGTTATGTGTACCAACGCCTGTTGGATGTTCCCCTGGAGCCAATACTTAAATGTATTATTAATACCCAAAGGAACATGCTATGTGTGGTATGATATTAGGCTATGTGTACCGACAAGCTTGTTGGTATTTCCCCTTGAGCGCCGAGATTTGAACTAACGGGGGAAATATACTACCGACTACGTCAGTGTAAATGAATTCTCACTCGTTGCCTGTGCCTACCGGAGGGCCAGTAGTAGCAGCAGCAGGAACGATGTTCAACGATGACGTGATGACTATGTGTACGACCACCTGGAGGAAGCCCTTCGTCCAGTCAAGCCCTTTGGCTTGAGGCCGTCTATTTTTTTACGTGGATCAGTGGTTATGTGTACCAACTTTTTTTGGCCTTTCCCCTGAAGCAAGAGTAAAATTAAACCAGGGGAAAATACTATTTGTAATGTTGAAGGCTATGCCTACGTGTATGGCCTTGGCTTCTATCAATCAAATTTATTTGTATAGTGTATTTTACGGCAGTTGTCACAATGCGCTTTACAGACAACCCTGGCCTGAACCCCCACAGGAGCAAGCCTAAGGCGACAGTGGCAAGGAAAAACTCCCTGTGGCAGATAGGAAGAAACCTCGGAAGGAACCAGGCTCAAGGGGGAAACCCATCCTCCTCTGGTCGGCTCAGGTTGTTGATTGTGACGAGCATGTAAGTCAGTGGCTTAGCTACCTCGTAAGCCCAAGGCCATTCAAACTAATCGCCAGATATTATTAGGCTATGTGTACCAACAGGTGTTGGTATTTCCCCCCAGCACAGAGATTTAAACCAATTAGAGGGAAATATACTACTCATATTAGTGTAATGATCCTCGTTCGGTAGTAGCAGCAGCAGCAGCAGCAATGAACAGCAGAAGCAGTCGGAGCGGTAGCGTCAGCACCAGCAACAGCAGTAGCAGTAACATCAGCAGTAGTGGCAGCAGTAACACAGCAGCAGCAGTAGCACCCAGCAGCAGTAACAGCAGCGACAGCAGAAACAGATTATAGAAGAAACATTGGCGGCTGCAACACCAGTACTTGCCAGTAGACAGTAGCAGCCATGCTCCTATACTGCAAAGCTCATAGCTTTTGAACGGAAAATAGGTCAATGCCAACGGATGAAAGAAGTACATGTCTAAAGCCCCGTAGCTTCACTGAGGATGCCGGGAACCATCACTGCTGTTGTTACCGCACTGGAGCAGGAGTGGTGGCGTAGAACTCCGGAATGGGGACCACACTGCCAATGAGACGGAGGCGGACGGCAACCAGATTTTGTCATGGCATTTCCCAATGAAGGCTCCTCAGGGCTCGCATGGAGGCGCCAGCACAGGTACCGGGTCATGGAGGAGAGGATGGAAAACAGTGCTAGTATGCAATAATGACACGAGTTCCTTCATTTTCTCAGATTAAAGCTTGAGGTGTATATGAAATATAGCTAATTTAAGCATATTTGCCATGGTGAGATCATATAAAGAACCATGAAGCATGAGGAAATGCAGTTTCCAACAGTGGGTACTCGGGGTTGATACTCTTGCCTTAAAAGAGAGACCAGTTGTGAACGGAGTTATGAGGCTATGCATGAGTCTATGCATCTTTTAAAAATTGTGGGGAAATGCATTATGCAGAGATTGGATGAACATATTACTGCTTCTGCCCATCACGCGTCAGGATGAGGCTAATCTTGCGTTGCGCTATCGGAAGCGACTCCTGCCAAATAGATACGCTGGAAAAGATGCATAGCCTGGTCCCGAAAGCCGAGACGATTGGCGATCGTGTTTTTGAGTTTCGCTTAATTCGCTGACATAAGGGCCACTCCGGGCGAGGGCGGGCATCAAAGCAATAAGGTTCGAATAATTATTTCTCAATACGTCACTATTATTATTTAACAGTTGGGCACAGTGGGCTGCTTTAAAGCGCCACATTGCATTACTAATATGCTTACCGAATGAGTATATTAGGAGAGGAATTAGAACCAGTTTTTTTTTTAATTTTTTTTTTTAAATAAATTTATTTATTTATTTTTATTTATATACCATCGTATTGCACTCTATTTAGACGAAAATGCAATGTACGATTAAAGAAACTATGACAAAGTTGCGAAAGCACATGCTACAAATCTGCCTGGAACCAGCCATAACCGGGAGCAGATGCAATGGATGACGCGCCACGCTATTCGCGTGAGCATGCAATTGTAGAGACGGCGAGGCCAATACCTAGGCTATGCGGAGCATGTCCGTAGCAGGAGGTATAATTTTTTTTCAACATATGTGCTCAGCCGTGTGGTCACATGCCTGATCGCATGCACGGTGAAGAGGTCAGAGCAGTGACGTGGAGAAGGCTACATGAAATCCCTTCTCCGCTGTGATAAGCCTAAACGCCAGTTTAAGTGTCATGGAATACAACGATACACTTATGAATGCGGAACGTACGCATTCGCGTCTTGCAACCGCACAATATTAATAGAACCAGTTGGACGAGACAACGTTAAGCCTAATTTGTCTCATTACAATGGACATTAGCAATCCCTAAACATTCAGCATCGTGATGTGACAGCTAAATTAGATAGCCAACCAATTGTATCCTCGCAGATTTAACACCAATATGAATTTAATGTTTTCATTTTTCTGTCGCGATGATTGGGTCCCGACAGGGAACCGGCTTTTTAAGCGCAAATCGTGAATCAGTGGAGAAACTTTCTGTTTCTGAAGTTGAAAGCCGAAGCTGGTTTGCATTTTTACAACATTGGCTGTTGCCTACTTGCCGGTAAGAGTCTAACACTCCCTGTAGTGTAGCGATTCAGCGAAGGGTAGAATGCAGCTTTGAACAATTTAGACGACTCTGCATCTCTGCTCTTTGCAACACGCCCTGCCGCCCATGTTCAATCTGCCAAACCTATAACAGCCAGAGTTTAACTGCCATCTCGCAGCCCAATCCTTCCGGAATAACTGTTTACACCAGGAAGTATGCCATTAGCCTACAAATATACAAACTATAGCCCGTGTGAGACAGGGGGGCTATCTAGTAGCTGCTTGGTAGCGACTGCCCTTAATCCATTAGCCGTTCACAATGAACAAAGATTCTTTATCGATACCCCTACTTTTCCATCTCAGCCAAGCGTGAGAACTTTGGCGTTTTCCCAATTCTTAGATTTTCGTGCACGAATCCCAAATTCGCGTAAAACGATTGATTGGAAGACCCCGCTCTGATCAGGTAGGGGATGTAGCGTACGACCCAATTCTACTGCGTTCCGGAAGGTAGCCGAACGCATTCACGCCAGGAATTCTTTAACAGTGACAGCATGCCATTAACTTGTGCCCGCATATGTTGGAACGTTTCCGCTTTTAGCGAAAGACTTGCGATATTCGTGAAACCAGCCCCTCTGTGAGACGTCCCCGCAATCGAATGTGTAGGCTATATTCGGTGTTGACAATTTAGCGACTTTTAGAGGAGGCCATAGCTACTTTCCATAGAAATAGTTGGCAACACTGTGTATATTATGCGTTTACCGCTAGACTCACAGCTCAGCAGAATTAAAATAATGTTGATGACATTACCCGGCAAGAATCTGCAGCTAGCAGATATGGACGTGGCAGCAGCTTCCAGGCTTGAACATGGCGTCCTCCATGGAGGGGCGGCGGCCGCCGCAAAGCAGCGCTCCTTGAATGAAGCTCCCTGGCCAGTTAGCAGTGAAGACAGTGCACCGGTATCCTCAATATCTGGAATATGCCGCTTAAACAACGCTTTGCGTGGCTGGCCCAAAATGGATCGCCTGCCTGCTGCAGCTATAGAGCTTAGAGGTAAGGAGCAATGCAAATAAATAGCAATACTTCCTCATAGAGCCTAGGCTGTGAGCTTAGAATAGCAGCTAACATGTAGCAAGCAGACATAGTTTACACTGGCAGCATGCGGTAGCTGGATTGCAGGAAGAAGTGCCGATTTACGAAGCAACGTGCAGCGCTTGCATGCAGGAGGAGCAGCCGAATGAGTAGAAGGAGGCTGTTTAAATAGACCGCCCTGTTAGTGAATGTACTGTGATAGGCGAACATCACTCAGCTGAGCCCTCAGCTGATTCGGCCGGAGCGCTTGACTCTCGTGGCCTGCCAGAACTACGCGATGCTCCATGTCTGGTCAGTTTGCTCATTTGGTAATTGAATTGCTTTGTATGTACTTTTCTGAAATGCAGATACAAATCACACACATTTTAAGATAATCAGATATGAGGATGCCTTTGTTATTTATAACAAGCTGTGAATATTCCTTATGCATACATCCATACTTTTTCTCTCTTCCACTCCTCTCCTCATCTAAACTGACTGTATGAAGATGAATGCAGCGCTAGATTTTTCAGCCTAAACTGACCTGGAATGCACAGAAAACACATCTCTGATAGGATTTATGCACATCGGACACACTCTATGCATGTTTGTGTCAGGCACTGATGACAGTTCTTGGTGAATGCATGAAAACAGGTAAAACTGCAGTTAAATTTATAGTTTTATAATTTTACATTCAATTTACTGGGGCAATTTCATTTGTAGCCAGAACATTGTAATACATTCAACACTGTGGACATCAAGGAAATGAAATCGGCTACATTTATCTCTTCTATACTTGAAGAGTATATATTCTATATTTGTATATTTGTATTTGTATGCAGATATGCATAAGTACAGTTCATGAATAAAAAATTAAATCACAACAACATGAAGTGTTCTGGTGGATCCGTAATGGTTTGGCACCATTTTCTTGATAAGGTCTAGATTTACTAAGAATTCACTCACTATATATCGTACATTCCATGACTACAGTATCTAAATACTATAATGTGCAGTCACTAAATAGATATTTTCTACTCAGTGCCACAAGTACTGATCCGTCATAGTGGACAGTAGGTAACAATCGGCAATGGTTCAATAAACAGGTTTTAAGTGAAGTTACCATGTTTGTGAGGACTACAATTTTTGAGTTTTTGGTTGGAAAGGCAGAAAGGCTTCCCAGTCTTTTATGGCATGAATTTCTTTGCCTTCATCCTTGGTATGATGTGCATGTCTCTGACATCATCATGCTTCAGCAGCCAGCATAAGTAACGCTCTGTGCCCATCCCCCATCCACTGGTGAGCAAAGGTGCGATTTGACGCATTTCAAGGTACCACTTGTAGGGGTCTTCTGGCACGGCATGGTGCCTAAGAGCCTCTTGCACCATCTCAGATGTGGAATGCCTTTCCCCAAGTCCAATTGTTTCACCTAGTCCCAGCAGGAGGTCAGCCGCTTTGGCTTTCTGCTTTCCCGAACCATCTACATATGCCTGGTAGAATGGTACCCCTAGGTGGTCCATCTCTGTCAGCCAAACGGCACTCCCATACTTATCGATCAAAACCCGCTCACCTTTACGTGTCAGCTTCCTGCCAAATTGGGGCTGCCCATCTTGTACCCACTCGAAGCAGTCCTCAGAGGGCATCATGGTTATGGCCTGCTCAAGAGTGACTTGTGGAAGAGGTGTCTGGTTATCCGACTTCTTCAGTAACCCTTCAACATGCGACAAGGTCCCTGCCGAATTCAGAATGATGCTGGAATGCATCTTGAGCAGAGCATGGGTGATGTGGGTTACATAGCCTTCAGCCACCTTTATGGCAGCATCCATGTCTCCCAGCAGCTCACATTCTACATGGTAGAACTGGTTCAGGTGTGTGGCATCAGGGTCTTCCCCCCGGAAACTGGGTGATACATAATATGTTCCTGGCAAGTCCTCTTGAAAACGTAAAAAATACTCCAGCACGAACTGCATGGAGTCAGCCAGGTACACATTCTGCCCCATCACATTGACATATACGGGTTCAGAGTCAGACCCCAGCCCCATGGGTGAGGAGATGGTATCAGTAGTGAGGGGCGTCAAGGCATATGCATACTGGCAGATGTTATGAAAGTATTCCACAGTTTCATGGAAGAGGGTATTCTGGATTTGAAAGAGGTTGCGGTACCACTGGCTCTTCATTGCAAGAGCAGCATGATCTTGAGGACTCTTCCAGGAGTGAGGTGGTTTGCATTGTGTGATTTTTGTCTGCATCTCTCTTAGTTTCTCAGGGCTGGCAGAGGGGCCATTGACAGAAGATATGTATCCAGGGTATGTGGGACAAAACTGGAGGGGTGCTGTGGCAGGGGAGTTAGCAGGTGGAGGGTGCAAAGGAATTAACTTGGCATGGGCATAGTCAATCTCGAAACCTTCAAAGATGAGTGCGACATCTTTAACACCCAACCCATTTTCCAACAGTTGAGCTACCTTACTGGTAGCCAGGACCAATGCCTTGTAGTCAGCCTTCCCCAGACGGAATATGTCACTGGACAGTGGACGACGTGGTGCTAAAACAGTAAAACCTGGTGTGTTAGGGTAAGGCGTAAGGAAGGCCACATGTTCACCATCTTCCCACAGCCTCCAGTGTTTCTCCTTACCAAGCACAATGCGGGAGAACAGGCTGTCATGGGAAGGATCCCCCAGAAAAGTGTAGTTATTTGGTGTTTTTTTGTTCTGGAAGTTGAGCCTGAATTTTGGCGTGGATCTTATCCAACTCTGTATCCCCCCAGCGCGAGCCATTCTTAGAGGTGCAGTATCCTGGGTCATGAGGTTGGAAGTCTTCCTCTTCAGCCATGTGGGGTCTCCAATTAGGTTCCAATCCATGCAGTGGCAACACTCTGACATGGGCTGGTTGCTCTGGATCTGGCTTGGATACTAAGGCACAGCGCACAATGCCCAATTTCTCACAAAGAAAATGAGCAACGTCCCGTGCCCCTAGGAAAAGGGTCATGAACTCATGCTCAGCTAAATGAAAGATGCTGTAGGATCCACTGTGATACTTCTGTGTTACAATGGTTGCCCCTGGGGTCCATGGTTCAGAGTGCAAGTAAGCTACCAGCTGCTCTGTCTCCCAGATCACATTAGAATAACTCTTCAAGGGCCTTACAACTTGAGCTTTTGCAATGCCATTAATTACAGATCCAGTGAGCATCACTCCAGCATTTACTTCAGTGACTGCCTTGCCCTTAGCATCAACAGCAATGATTCCTGCACATACACCATCCAGGTTCCCCGATAGCACCTCCCGACAAGCCTCTCTAAGGCTATAGCCTTTGCAATGGTAAAGACTGGCAACTCTGTGAGCGACTGTGTGTCTCAGAAAGACATCTCCATTACCAGAGCAGGTAACAGCAACTTTTTTGTCTGCATATATCCCTGCCCCCACTACTGCCGTGTCCCCTACTCGACCTTTTCGCTTGCCAACTATCCCACCTGTGGACGTCGCAGCAGCTAGATTTCCCCAGCAGTCCAGGGCAACAGCACCTACGGTTTGGGGATGGTTATGCTCGGAGGCATTTCCACTGCTACACATCATTTCCCTCTCCTTCCAGCGCAAATGTGTGTGGAAGTACTTAGCCTCCACTGGTTTCTCTTTCATTTCTAGCCCTTCTAAGAACTCTTCAGCTCCCTCTCCAGTGAGCAGGGTGTGTCCGCTTTTCTCCATGACCTGACGAGCTGCCTTAACTGGATTCTTCACATTTCTGACACAGGCCACTGATCCTGCATCCATCCCAGTGCCATCCACTATGGTTGCCTCCATTTCCTGTTTCCCATCCTGGTTGAACACGGACCCCTTGCCAGCATTGAACAGGAAGCAGTCTTCAAGGGCGGCCACGCACTTCTGCACTGCATCCAGGCTGCTGCCTCGCCCTGCCAGCTCTTGTGCTCCTAGGGACAGAGCTGTCTGCAAGGAGAACTCAACCACATCAGTCACCTTCTGATTCAGCAGCATGTCTTCACCAGCCCCGCCATGGATCAACAGAGTGAAATCTGAATTCTGAGATGAGTTTACATTGGAGTCAGTCTGGCATTCTTTGCCATTGACCCTAACTTCTTCTTCCTGCAACAGGCATTCCAGAGCTCCCATCTGCCCAGCAATGGCATACCTCAAGGCCAGAAGCATCACCATGTTAAGGCTGTCCTTTAGAGACTCTTGCAGGTGCTTTAATAGTTTGGCAAAGCTACCTTTCCCATTGAGCAACATGCGAACTCGGTCTCTCCTCCCAAGATAAGAGACAGCCAGTTGGTCGCGAGCGTACACATTTCCCACTGCACACTCCACCCCTTCCATTAAATCTTTTCCTGTGAGGTAGATGGAGGGTGAACCAAAGGGTTCCAGGAAGGTTTTGACTGGGTTTTCTTCACTTAAACCCCAGCGCAGGGCTGCTATATGAGGACCCACGCCATTACCACTCTTGGTGATTTTGATAAGACGCTTATGCTCCAGGAAGGCTGAGTGGAAGAGAGAGAAGAGCTCCTTCGTAAATTGAGGGGAATCTTTTTTTTCACTGGCACAGGACATCAGAGCTTCCACAAGCTGGCGTGTTTGCGTGCTGAAGGAATAAGTTGGGTCACAACGGCCATGCTTGTAGTGGCGCATGTGAGTGGGTGTGACCAGGATGAGGCCTGCGGCTGAGTCTCCCAAGGTCTGCTTCAGAGCAAGTTGTAAAGAGAAGGTGATCCATGCATCAAATAAACCCCTGTGACCCCGAAGTGTGGTGAAGATGTCTGGGTAGGAGAAAAACTCAAAAGTTATGATGGGATGGGTGGCTTGAAGAGCAAGACCAAGGGCAGCAGGAGCCGGCATTGTTATGGCTTTAAGAGGGAAATTCAGTGGCTTCAGAGGTGAGGAACTAATGTTTTTAGTGGCGGGTGATGCAGTGGTCTGACCATGCGGCTGACATGGATCCAAGTTGAGAGATTCAGAGAGATGCCATATGCTTTCAGTCACCAGTCCTGCCACCATGCCATCCAGCGCACAGTGGTCAAACACCATGCCTGCTGTGCTATTCTTGAATACCACCAAATTCACCACCTAAAAGACAATATGTAGAAGACATGCAAAATTATTATCAAATTTAAATTAGCTTTTTGCTAAAGCTACACAACTTCTTACATGATTAAGTCAATGTAATGTTCATCTGTAAATATATTATTCAATATAGAATTGCCCTGTTCAACTAATTGAACATAAGGAATGTATTTCAAATATACTCCTCTGTGTTTGGGGTGGCCAATTCAGTTGTCAAGTTCAGAATAAATGAATCCTCCACTAAATCTGAGTTAGGGTATTTCACAGTTTTTAAAAACATTTTCCACATATTGATTCCACAAATACAACAGGGAGTTTGAAGAATTATTATTATTATTATTATTATTATTATTATTATTATTATTATTATTATTATTAATAATAATAATAATAATAATAATAATTTTGTTGTTAATTTTGTTGTTTTACACCTCAGTTTATATTAATTATCAGTAATCAAAAATATGGTAACAGGGATCAATACCTTATGTTTATAAAATTATTTCCATTTCGGCTGTCAAAGTGATCAGCTCCCTTTTGTGAACTGTTTGGTTTTGTTAATCTTGCCGTTCTAATCAAACACTGTTGATACGTTCACATTGCACTCCTGAGCAATACTGCTAAAATATTTGTTCACTTTATTATTATTATTATTATTATTATTATTATTATTATTATTATTATTATTATTATATTTCATCAACGGAAAGTGAAAACAGTTTGTGTTTAATGTCTCTGACATATCTCAGGTTGTACTGCATAAATATTTTAGGTATTAGCCATCGTCTGGGGAGCTGTCATGTGACTGCATGTAGGCATGTAACAGAAACATGGCGATTGGGCAACATGCATCCTATGCAGGAAACAAAACACTGTCCCTACCTTATCGTAATATCTCAGACATTGGCCATCTCCTCCACCCAGCTTCACGGCATTGAGGGTCTCTGCGAGGTCCGCCGGTGGGCAGCAGTCCTCCAGGCAGACGGCCAGGACGGCACTCTCCATCAGCCCCAGCGATTCTGCAGCAGTGCCCCCTTGCTGCAGGATTTGCTCCCTAAGGGCGGACCAGGCCTGGCGCTGGAGGGCAGACAAGCTGCAGATAGGGGTGGGGTCTTGTTCCGGGCCTGCTGCTGGTTGGCTAGCCATCTCCTGAACCTGACTGTGGATGTCAAGGAAAGGCAGTGGAGAGAGAGGCGATCCTGGGGAGGGGCGGTGCAGAATTTGGATAGGAAATATCCCACCTGTACAAAGCACGATAGCGTGGAGGCTGTCTGGATATACCTGGAAAGGGAACAGTGGGTAAAGGAAGAGAGATCAGCACCCCTTTAATAATAAAAAATATAGCTGCAAGCAGCAATGTCGGGGGCCAAGCACCAAGGGTAAGCGTAGCGCATTGGTGGGTCCTTTGTCATCCCTAATGCAAATGCCGTCCATACATTTGTAATAATTATTTGAAAATTGCAATTTTGAAGTGGCGCTGTAGTGCCACCTATGGCTGTAGTGGCACAAAATTTGATACACATGACCTATTATTGTCCCGTGGCCATGTCTGGACATATCAGAATTTCCTTCACAGTTTAACACAGATACATGCTGTCAATCTTGCTTGCTGAATTTGATGAGGATCAGACAAACATTGTAGGAGATGTACAAAAAAAGTTTGTTTTTCAAAAAAATTGCAATGCCTGCCAAATTTCTTGAGTTTCTGAGCATGGTAAGGGGGTGAAAATTTTTCAAAGTAGAAGCAGAAGAATCCTAGCAAAAACAGCAGGCACAAAGTGAAGCTCACCTTTAGCTGGTCCTCAGTTTTACCTGGAAGACGGCTGGCAGAAAATACCTCTGACTGCTGGGTGCGCTCTGTGGCCCCGTCACCCTCCAGCAACCACGGCTCGCTGTGGAGCTTAGCTGCTGCCCACAGCAGGGCAGCTGCCCGCTTCAGCTGCCCAGGTCCTCTCTCGGCCCTGGACGGGAGCAGGACAGCGGGCATGGCGGTGGAGGTGGGCAGAGGACAGGGGCAGCTGAGAAGCTGGTTCTTAAACTGCTCGGTGACCCAGTTCTCTCGCCCTGAGGCAGCAGCTGCGAAACGATGGTGGACATCTTGCAGAACCTCCTTCTGCTGGCAAAGGGCATCTTTGTACTGTGTGTATTTCTCTGGGCCCAAGATGAGCCGGAGTACACGGCCAACCTCCTGCAGGGTCACTTCCAAATCCGGAACGGGGTAGTTGAGCAGTGCCATCCTGCGAGTTGAAAAGTTACACATTGTATGTACGTGTAGTCATTAAGCCGACAACAGGGCAACAGATAAGATCATAACAAGTTTCTAGGCAGCAACAAGCTGGTGCCAAGTCATTAGGGTCACAACTACTGGTAGCAATTAATACAGAACTGACCTTACAGTAGTGCATAAACCTAGTGAAGACCGCAGCGCTCAGAAAATAAACAGCCTGCAGGGTTATTTTATAACTGATAAATCTTTTGTTGAGGTGAATGTAGAGGCAGCGCATTAAGAAATTATACTAACACCATATTTCTGAAAGGGGATCTGGCCTCAGGCCAAGAATAAATGTAAATGTGAATTATGAAAATGTCTGCATTGATCAGGAGTACAATAGACATGTTATTTCAGGGGAAAATATAATTAAAGCACACAGTGACATGGCAGAGTCAATGTCATGAGTGAAACGATGCAGAAGCACTATTTAGTTTAGTGAAAATGATTCCAATTATCCAAAATAGTCTCAGAATTGAGACTATTTGAATGAATTAAGTCAAGTAATTAGATATTATCTTGGATAAGAATTAAAAATTTGATAGACAGGTAAAGCACATTTGTAAGAAGGTCAGACCAAATTTAAATTGTTTTCGTTTTATCAGATGGGACTTGTCATGTCAAACTGCACAACTATACATGCATGCAATGATTCTCTCACACTTGTCATATTGCATCACATCATGGTCACAAGCCTCTCCAACCTTATTAAAACCTATTATTTCAATATACAAGCAGGCAGTGAAAATCATGGACCAGAAACCAATGAGATGGCACCACTGTGATATTTTAAGAAAACACAACTCTTTACCTTTGAAAATTTCATGACTTTTAGCAATCTTAAACTGGTTTTTAAATGTTTATATAATCATGTTTCATCCCCGTTTTCTGAATTATTAATAGACGTCAGAGCTCTAGAAAAGCAACTACATGAGCTTCCACTAATGGTGATTGTCTTGTCCCAATGTACAAGACGACATTTGATCAGTCTCTCTTCTCGGTAAAGGGGGCAAAACTCTGGAACTCTCTACCCACAGATCTAAAACCAGAGACTGATGGCAATGTTTTGAATAGAAGACTCAAATTCTGCCTAAAATCGAAACAACAGTGCTCACATGAATAAATTATTATTTAATTCTCACTATAATGTTTTCCCCCCTGTATTTTAATTGTACATTTTACTCTATTGTTTTTTTTGTGTTTGTTTGTTTTTTCAAAGCCTCCTGTGGACAAGTGTTGAGAATTAGCATATATGCTAAAACACTTAAGCAATGAATCTGGTTTGTCCAATGTAATTGTGATGTCCATGTTAAATAAACTTAACTACAAATACATATACACAAACACTTACATGCAATACATAAATGCACACACACACACACACACACACACAAATAAATACATATATACACATGATCAAATACACAAATACAGAAAGGGAATGAATGTCTGTGTGTGTGCATGTGCGTGTGTGTTTGTGAGTGCATGTGTTGCTTGTGTGTGAGAGGGAGACAGTGAGACATATTTCAATTACAGTACAGTACATTTCCCACTACTGAATCTGCCCCTATCTGGTTATCCTAACTGGTGCTGAAATGTCTTCACTGAGCTCACCTGAAGAGATGGGACTGTTTTACCTGTAGTTAGGCTCAGTTGTGAGCAATAAA
Source organism: Anguilla japonica (assembly GCA_025169545.1). Classification (NCBI taxonomy): domain Eukaryota; kingdom Metazoa; phylum Chordata; class Actinopteri; order Anguilliformes; family Anguillidae; genus Anguilla; species Anguilla japonica. Next base: position 4,292,829 of record CM045890.1, on the reverse strand, counting down.
TATTTTTTAAAAAAAATTTCTTTCCTCTTTGCTTTTCCAATTTGCTCATCCCTGGTTTCAAAATAAAATCCCAGTTTATTCCCCTTGGTAATTCCTGCATGGTGCCACTCTTATTGCACCTGTCTAGGTCTCCTCAGCTGACTGTCCTCTTTCAGGGTTTCAATTTGCAAACATATATTATGCAGAAAAATAAAACACCCTAAATATTTTAAAATAATATTTTCATACTTGTTAAATATATAGTTCATAAGTTACTTCAAATATTACAACTTTGAAACTTACCATGTTGTTTCACATACACAATTGTTAAATACACACTTCAACTGCACAACATTCATAACAAAAAAAGTGATATTTTTCCACCACTCTGTGAATTCTTTGCCATGTCATTAAAAGGACACGCTGTAAGACAGGCTTCTCTGCACTTGATCTCACCTGCTCAGGTAGGTGGCTGGTATGGTCACAGGTAGAGGTCTCAGGCTGGTGTAGAGCTGAAGATCAGAGGTGTTCTGAATGCCCCTCTCTCTGTGCATCTGGCCTTATATTCTCTCTGGAGATAAAGGTGTGGCCAGTAGTCGCTCATACGTTTGGGGAAGTCACTATTTCCCAACTAGGGTGGTTTCTTCACTTTGCTGGAATAAATGAAAATTAATAGCAGTTATGGTCTCACTGGAAATATAAAGGATGAGAAATTTAATATGTGTGATATTCTTGCATCATAACATGCTTTGAATGTATGCCATTACCCATTTGAGGAAGTCACAATTTCCCAGCTAGCATGAAGCAGACAGCTTTCTTCACTTCACAGTTATACATTTTAATTCAGCACAGTTATGGCCTCACTGGGAAAGGAATGCATGAGAAATTAAATATCTGTGATATTATTGCATTGTAACATGTTTTGAATGCATGCCGTGGTCTTGCATATGTATGACACAGACCGAGGGTATACCGTTAGTACAGATACAGATGCAGCCAAAATTAAGCTATAAAATCTGCGTTGCGATTAGACCCAATATGTAACATTATACCAGTAGTATAGATAACTAGTTGTACTGTACTGATAACTAGTTTTTAGCTAGGCTACTGTAGCTATCCTGCAAAGCCACATTTCTAAATGAATGTTAGCAGACCCTAATGATCCTCTACCGACATACAAAAAATTAGTATGTCTGTTGTGTACAACAGGCCATTAAAAATACTTCCATTCAAAAATATGACATTCTCTTTCCTTGTATTTCTATTCATGGTAAAGGGAAAATGATTGAGTTCATGCCTATGTGTTTCTTTCAGAGTATAGGCTGTGTGTGTTTGCATGCATTTACTGTATGTACATGCATGTCTGTCATAGCCTACATTTACACATGAATTACTATTATCACTTACTCATAATAAGCAGGAACTGTAAGCAATCAGTATTATTTATTCTGCAGATCGGGAGTTTCTGTTGGAATAATGTTTGATTCCAAGATAAAGTTACGAGGCAGGAACACTGTGTGTGTGCGTGTGTGTCTCTACACTTTTATTAATGACATAACTAATTAGTATTATGCATATTTCATAAATACTGACATTGTAGTTTAAATAAGAGGGGTACCAGGCTTTCTCTCTCTCTAAAGCAGTAAATAAAACCTTATTAACTGTATTTGTGAGAACAGTGAATATATCAAATTATGATTTGCCAAGTGATGTTATATGAATGTTATTAATGCTCTTCTGTGGGATTTGGAACCTACATCTTGTTGTGTGACCCAACTCCCCTTCTGCAGAACCCAACTCCCCTTCTGCTTGTACTCATTCCTTGGAATCTAACAGTATTGCAGCAGAAACACCCCTTCTGCAGAATGAATAATACTGCTTACAGATTCTTACTCATATTCATTCCTTGGGGTCTAACAGCATTACAAAAGAATGCGAGAACCTGTGCAAATATTAACTTAAATACTTTCCCTAGCCATTTCTTTATTTTTCTTGGGAATCATTAGCAATCAATGAATCTTATTTATTTTCCTTCTGTGGGAAACTTTATTTGCAGCCATCTACAAATACAATGGCAATACAACAGTGTACCTGAAAGACAAAACAAGTGTCATAGACTCAATAATAAAATCCTAGTTGCATTCATCTTAGCTATTGGAAACAAAGGAGTCTTAGCGCCTCTTTGTCTTTATGGAAGGCACCCTGACTCAGCAGCCAGAGGGCAGGAGCACAAACTCCTCTTGTAGTGGGTGGTCAGGACAGTCAATAAGAGAATTAGCCTTCCTGAGCATCTGTCTGTGATACAGGGGTTTCTTAACCTTGGCCACCGGGATAATGGTGGAATGTTTCGGGCAAAAGTCCCAGTAGAATATTGAATTAAATCTTTTAAAGCAATATATTTTCTGAAACGTTATCGATTCCGCTTGACCACCGTGAGCATATAGTTGGTATGCATGCTTCCTCTTCTGCTTTACATGCCTGGTCTGGGTTAACTTCTTTACATCTGCGCAGATTGACCCACTGGTACATATTCATCTACAACAATAATTGGTCTACTCCCTTCCTACCTCAGCTGTCTGCTAATGAGAAATTCACATAGTTATCACCTCCGCTCTAGGGACGTGATACTCTTTAAAGTCCCTCGTCCCTCTACTGAATTAGGAAAGATGGGTTTCAGATATTTTGCACCTTACAGCTGGAACAATCTGCAAAAGAATTTTAAACTTGACAAATTAATTTCAATTGTGGACTTTAAAACATGCAATTCATGACTCTGTGACCGAAGTATGCTCCTGCTTTTAACCTCTTCTCTCCTTTTAATTATTGTTATACCTCTGATTCATTCCACATTTGATGTTTGTACATTTTGTTAGGTGTAAGTCTTGTTGGGCAACATTGTGTTTCATGTCAGGTCCCCCTTGCAAAAGTGATTTCAATCTCAATGGGGTTTTCCTGGTTAAATAATGGCTAAATAAATAAATAAATAAATAAATAAATGCAAATAATGTAACATGCGCAGAATGCCTAGGCCAATTTTTGGCCTATTGAAGCGTATACATGTCGTAGTAAATCGACCCCCAACCGCGTTATCGAGGCATGTTAGTCCGACTCTGGAAAAATAGACTTCATACGATTTCAGTCGGACTACAATGTTTACATGATTTTTAAAAGTCCAGTTTTTAGCCGGACTAAAACAATAAATCGACTTTTTCAAACATTGTGTAAACCCACTGACTGAGATCTCCAGCTGTTGAATGGGGTGCGCTTTGTAAGGGGTTAAATTAAAACCTACAGGAGGGTAGATCTCCAGGAACAGGGTTGGGCAGCGCTGACCCAGAACAATCATCAAAACCAATGTCTCCCATGAGAGGATTGTCTCTACCTTTTTAGATCCTTATTTTTAGATTCTTATTACATTACCTTTGTTGCACATTCCAATTTCCCCCATGAAGTAATCCTGCCTGATTTTTTTATTCCCACGTGTATAACTTTACATTTAGCTATATTGAATTTCATTTGCCATGTTTCTGCACACTTTGGGACTTTATTTAAATCTTCATGGATTACTTCAGTAGATTCAAAACTATTAATTGGGCCATCATCTGCAAACTTAAATAATGTGCTTTCCATGTTCTTGTGCTGTGATTGGGTCACTGTGCTATAGGAGAGGCTTCATTTTGGATGAGTTGTTAAACTGCCAGGTTGTTTATCGTGTTGCAGTTTTGCATTGTGCGTAAAAATTCAATGAAAACAGGCTGTTTTGCTCATCCCCACACAACACTGATCACTGATAATTTCTTTTATTTTTTACTTTGCCACTGTGTTTGGGGTTATGTAATCAGACCACAAATTCTTTAATAAGGGAGAAGGAACGCATAAGGGAATACTAGGAGTGCATATTTTTATCTTCATATTGCATAGTCACTTCTCATTCCCTTGGTTGTTGGTGGTTCTACTGCATGTTCTTTATTCTCAACAGATATGTAGAATAGCTCTGAACGACTGACCTCAGGCTTCACAAAGTATGAGGAAATGTCAAGCTCTTTCGGACGTTTAAAAGATGAATCATTTTTTGGGCGTATTGTTTGACACAAGAAGGTGATTTTTGCAGTGTGGAGTTCTGTTTCCATTGTACTACAACACATCACAACAACCTGCCGAAACATTTTCAGAAATGTTTTTCATACTCCTTTCCTTTTTTTCTGATTAATTATTACGCGAGAGTGGTTCTCTGTTTTCTTGCCCTGAGAAGCCACAAACTGTAAACATGACTCAAACATGACTCAAACCTGACCAACAAATGACAGAACAGATCTTGGCCACAAGCCCACCCAGGCCAGCAGCCAGCAGCCAGCAAAGGGCCCCGCCCCATGGACTCCCTGGAGCTGGGACCCCAGGGTAACACCAGTTTTGAGTTTGATGAGCTGATATACTGTAGGTAACCAGTGGAGGGAGATGAGAAGGAGAGTGACATGGCTGAGTCTGGGGAGGCTGTAGATCAGACAGGCAGCAACATTCTGGAGGAGCTACAGAGGTCTGATGGTGGAGGCCGGTAGGCCAGAAAGGAAGGAGGGTGACACTGTGAAGGACAAGTCCAGCGGGGGGGGGGGGGGGGGGGGGGGGGGGGGGGGGGGGGGGGGGGGGGGGGGGGGGGGGGGGGGGGGGGGCTTAGCATTTATGGGAGATTCTTGAAAAGTGTCTGATTTGACTCTCGTGGAAGAATGGGACCGCATCCCTGCTGAAGAACAGCAGATACAGGTAGACTCCACGCCATAGCAGATATAAGCTGTTCTACATGATGGTCCAACACCCTGTGCATTGATGCTTCCACCTTTTGGGCCATTTCTTTTAGCTACAGAATGAGAACCTGGTTAAAAAGCAAATAATGATTTCATGAAGTGGTTAATATTAAAGTTGAATCAGCTGTTCGGTAGGACTGTGGTTTCTTTATCAAACATAAAGGGCTCTATCTTACGCCCGGCGCAAAGTGGCGCCAAGCGCAACGCAAGTGTCTTTGCTAGTTTCAGACCGACGCAGCTGTCATTTTCCCATCCAGCGCTCACGTTGTTTAAATAGCAAATGTACTTGTGGCCATCTGAGCGCCCATGGGCGTGTTGGTCTTAAAATGAGGTGTGGTCAGGCACATTGTTGGCGCATTGCTATCTTGAGGCAGCAGAAAGCGATTGCACGAATGACCAACAAAACCAGGTCTTAAGTCAATGGCACAGTGTTTTACTGTTATTTTAAGAGCGCGTTATTAAGATAGTAATATGCGCCGACATAGGCGTACATCGCGCGATATTTTTAAAAAATACATGTCATAATGGTTAGTCATAATATTTTTCAGAATTTCTTTCCTACTACTTGGCAAATCTGCCATTATAATAGCAATCCGCCAAGGTGCAAGCACACCTGGCTTTTAAAGGGAATGGGAGATGACATTCTGATTGGTTTATTTCATGTTCTGCCCAAAACACACCTATGATTAATTAAGAGACTAAATACAACCCCCTTGAATCATGCGCCTTACTTTGCGCTCAGATTATCCGCCGTTAAACTAGCAAAAGTGGATTTGGCCCTAAATGCACTTGCGCCATGCGCTTTAGACTGTGCGCTTAGATCATTAAAATATAGCCCAAAGCGTGAGAACAAAATCCACGAACCATGGTGGTAAATGCAGAGGTAATCATCACTGAGTAATCATGAGTCAAGGCTGACACCTAGTGGTGCTTTTAGTGAAATGCAGCAGGGCGAAGAGCAGTGGTGTGACATCAGCACCCGCAGAGCCACAGCCCAATCACTGCAGAGCCTCTCTGTGTTCTCATTGGTCCTCTGTCCCTCCTTGTCTTCTCATTCACCTCAATGTCTGTGTGTGTGTAAACTCATTTTTTAAACGTATAAATATGGAATTTAGAAACATAATTCAAAGACTTTGAAAGAGTCCTCAACAGCATCTAGCAAATTTATTTAGTTATAAATGAATATATTTTCCGGAGTATGTCTTGTAAACCCAGAATGACTCCTTCTGAGCGGCTCAGATACTAAAAGCACTCTCTCCAAGAGCAGGATGACCCACTTTGAGTCTGATAGGAGAACCAGGCTTCCTTTAATAAATTTGGCAACATCTTGGTTTCTTAAACTGTTATTAAGGTACACAAGACAAAGTCTGCCACAATGTGAATACTTTGCTATTTCATTTAAAGGACGCACTGTAAGACAGGCTTCTCTGCATTTCATCTCACCTGGAAGAATAGATTCTAATTTGAATCTAATTCTAATTAGAGGTGGAATAAATGTCGTCCCTTTGTGACAGATCTCATTGGTGGAGGTTGAATAATGATGGATTCCTTGCTGACCATTACAATTTCAGTTTCAGGTCACAGTGTTATTTGTCATTTTTAAGCAATTGTTGAGTGATTATTCAGTAATTAACTGATCACATGTTAGTGTAGACAGAATCCAGCGTATGCCACATGACTGTGACAGACCCACAGTGGCTGATCTGCCCGTCATGACTGCCTACAGTTACCTGGACAGAGCTCCCCGCCCCCCCATCTGGTAGTTTGATCAACTTTCATTCCCACCCCGGCCTTCTGGGACCAGCTCATTGTTCTTTGTGGGTCAGGGAGAGCCACATACAATGCGGTCTCGTATGAGCTCGTCAGTCAGTCAGTCGGCGCCAAACTCACACTTCTTAGACAAAATCTTTAAAGACGCTGAGACAAAGAACTGCATTGACTCGTCAGGCTTTTGGACGGTCTTTTAACCTGGTTTTAGCCTGGTTCTTACCCTCCCTGATTTACTTTTTATACTTTTATTTTTATTTGTACTACTTCTGTTTTTATACATTTTTTATGTTTTTATTTATTTTAAACTATTTGCTCTGTTTTTTATCCGACCTTGTTTGCCTGCTGTGTTTCTTGTTGCACCACTTTCTCTACTGCTGCCGTTTACCCTAATTTTTATCTTGATTTTCGTTTTGTCCTTAGGTCTTAAATGTTTTTTTATATATCCTTCAATCACCCTGTTTGTTTCTGTCTTTTTATGTACGGCACATTGAGTTGCACCCGCTGTCGGAAATGTGCTTTATAAATAGAGTTTGATTGATTGATTGATAGATAGATAGTATTAAACGTGTGTCTGTCCATAATGACATTCTTTACCGGGAGGCATATTTGTTGAAACTTCTGTAACAGTACCTCTGGGTCTTCCTGGTTCTCATCCTCCCCAAAGACGAAAGCCTCTGACTTTTTAACCGCATCAGGTCCAGCCAGATTTAGCAGAGTGTGCGCTTGGATTTTCTTTGTTTTGTCCGCTAAACCTGCGTTGCAGTATATCCGCCATTCCTTTTCGAACTTCTTCCAATTATCCGCGACATTCTCATCAAACACCATAGGATCAATCTGTCTCAGTCCTTGAGCCATTTCCATCTTCTGACACCATGCAGAGAGCTGGTTTGTAATAAATAGTCCAACAATGATATGCAGATAAAACCAGTCAGTTTACTGTGCACTTTCAGACCAAACGATACATCATCTCAATACAGTCCCCCGTGCTCCCAAAACCCCCATTACATATAGTTCCGTGGCCATAGCCACACCCATCCATATACAAACACCCTTGAGGGCAAACAACTGGTGGGTGATATCCATTAAAATATCACAGCGACCTCATGAAAATAGTCCTGTATGTATTATAGACGCGTGTACAGTATATCAGACAAGCAGCAGCGTTCTGGAGGAGCTGCAGAGGTCTGATGGAGGAGGCTGGTAGGCCAGAAAGGAGGGAGTGGCAGTAGTCCAGATGGGAAATGATCAGCACCTGGACTAAGAGCTGGGTTGAGTAGGTGGGGAGGAAGTGGTGGATTTTCTGAATTTTGTACAGAAAGAATCTGTTTTTCTTCAGGTGTGACAAAAAAAGGAGAACCAAGGTGGTGAATCCAGAGGCAATAAGCACTGAGGGATGGTGAGTCAATGCTGACATCTAGTGGCACTTTCAGTGAAATGCAGCAGGGGAAAGAGCAGTGGTGGTGACCTCAGCACCCACAGAACTATGGGCCAATCACTGCAGAACCCCTCTATGTTCTCATTGGCCCTCTGTCCCTCCCTGTTTTCTCACTGACCCGAATGTCTACGTGTGTGGTATCTAATTTTTTGAACACATTTTTTAAATGTAGAAATTACAAACATAATTCATAGAAATATTTATTTATAAATGAATATATTTTTCAGAGATAATCCCAGAATGACTTCGTTTGGGTGGCTCTCACAGAAAGCACTCACTCCAAGGGCAAGATGCCCCACTGTGAGTCTGATGAGAGAATAGGATTAATTTAATTATTTCACGCAACCACCTGCTTTCTTAAGCTGTTATTAAGGCACAAGATGATGGTGGACATCAACTTTTTTTCTTAAGTAATAAGCGGAAACATAAATTAGACACAATGGTTTCCCAGCCAATACCTAATCCTCCGGTGGTGGGAAGTATGAAAACTTGCTTATTGGATAAAAAAGCATTTGAACTTAGGCTTCCTGTCATAGTATTTATTTCCTTTGGTTCTTTATGTGAAACTATTTAATAATGTCTTTAAAAATATTTTACACAGAATGATGAAACATGAGTAATACAACGTTTATAAACAATATTTGGCAACTTTTTACAACGGAACAAAGCTTTCTCCATATTTCGTTACTGAAGGCAGGTCAGGACTGTGAAATGAACATGAGAAGGACAAGATGGTTTTGTGATTGCTTCAGTTTATTAAGCGGCAGAAAAAAAGATGAAAGGTTTACAGATATTTGAACACCATCCACCAAATGCCAATCAAGCCTGCTGTGATATAAGTGGAAGTCTTTCAGTCACTGAAAGATCTTCAGCTTTTGCACAGTGTGGTACAGCATGGTAACACTGGCTGTGTCTTTCAGGCTAAGCCACTGAAATTTTACCAGCATTTGAGAGTATGCATTTCCCAGCATCACTGAAGACAACAGAGTGGTCAGAGTCAATATAGGCGCTGTCTGTCATCTGCACAGGGCTCTCGTAATACACAATGACATACATCGGCTGATTTGAGGAACAGCTGACGTAACTTTTGGGAGGGATCTGCACAGATTTGGCAGGAGCGTTTTCTTGGAACATCAAGCCCCCGGAGGAGTGTTTCATAGTCAAGGCATCGCCTTGGATCTTGTCTTTGCTGTAGTAGACGCGCAGGGGCCTTGCTGTCTCATTGGACACATGAATGGTGTTCCCCATCTCTGCTGCTGAGAGAGAGAGAGAGAGAGAGAGAGAGAGAGAGAGAGAGAGAGAGAGAGAGAGACTTAACTACAAACACATATACACATACACCAACATGCAATACATACATGCACATATACACACAAATACATACACACATATATACACATGAACAAATACAGAAAGGGAATGAATGTCTGTGTGTGTGCATGTGTGTGTGTGTTTGTGAGTGCATGTGTTGCTTGTGTGTGACAGGGAGACAGTGAGACATAATTTCAATTACAGTACAGTACATTTCCCACTGCTGGCTCTGCCCCTTTCTGGCTATCCTAATTGGTGCTGCAGTTTCTTCATTGAGATCACCTGAAAAGATGGGACTGTTTTACCTGTAGTTAGGCTCACTTGTGAGAAACAACATCTTTCCTCTTTGCTTCTCCAATTTGCTCATCCCTGGTTTCAAAATAATAGCCCAGTTTATTCCCCTTGGTAATTCCTGCATGGTGCCACTCTTATTGCACCTGTCTAGGTCTCCTCAGCTAACTGTCCTCTTTCAGGGTTTCAATATGCAAACATATATTATGCAGAAAAATAAAACACCCTAAATATTTAAAAATAATATTTTCATACTTGTTAAATATATAGTTCATAAGTTACTTCAAATATTACAACTTTGAAACTTGCCATGTTGTTTCACATGCACAATTGTTGAATACAAACTTCAACTACGCAAAATTCATGACAATAAAAGTTATATTTTTCACTTCCAGTGAATTCTTTGCCATTTCATTAAAATGACACGCAGGCTTCTCTGCACTTGATCTCACCTGCTCAGGTAGGTGGCTGGGGGTGTGGTCACAGGTGGAGGTCTCAGGCTGGTGTAGAGCTGAAGATCAGAGGTGTTCTGAATGCCTCTCTCTCTGTGCACCTGGCCTTATATTCTCTCTGGAGATAAAGGTGTGGCCAGTAATCGCTCATACGTTTGGGGAAGTCACAATTTCCCAACTAGGGTGGTTTCTTCACTTTGCTGGAATAAATGAAAATTAATAGCAGTTATGGTCTCACTGGAAATATAAAGCATGAGAAATTTAATATGTGTGATATTCTTACATCATAACGTGCTTTGAATGTATGCCATTACCCATTTGAGGAAGTCACAATTTCCCAGCTAGTATGAAGCAGACAGCTTTCTTCACTTCACAGTTATACATTTTAATTCAGCACAGTTATGGTCTCACTGGAAAAGGAATGCATATGAAATTAAACATTTGTGATTTTATTGCATTGTAACATGCTTTGAATATGCATGCCATGGTTTTGCATGTTGATTTTGCATATGTACGACACAGACAGAGCGTATACCGTTAGTACAGATACTGATGCATCCAAAATTAAGCTCAAAAATCTGCGTTGCGATTCGGTCTGATAGGTAATGTTATACCGATAGTATAGAAACTGCCATAAGATTATGACTTCTTCACACCAGGAATATAGATTTTTTTGAAGTCGAAAAGGGTTCACATTCACCGCTGCACCTGTACTGATACTACTTTTAACTGTGCTACCGTTGCTATGTCTGTCATAGCCTACATTTACATATGAATTATTATTATCGCTTACTCATGACAAAAACAATAAAAAAGAAATGATATCTGCTGAAATACATGTTTTAAACGTTAGAAAAAGTTAAGTTACTCACACATACAAAGCACTGTCTATAAGTCATTCATTCAAACTGGCAAAATCTATGCCTGCCATTAAAAGATTTGAAATTACACCAAGTTACAAGAAACAATATTGCATTCAATATCTTACTTCACACAAATTAAGCAAGCTGTGTTCCAAAGCAATGCTACCCAATGTTTCCTAAATTGTTTCGAGTAACTTGGCCCTGTGTTTTTTAATCTTGCCATCTGACAATGCGGTCTTTCAAACTTTGTGTCACATGAAAGTGTCAAATAACAAAAATTGCTGCATGCAAGACACTTAAATTAATATATGATACTGCCAGTGAATACCTACAGGAAGCATATTCCTCAAAAAAGGATATGTTTACAAAATGAACAAGTTCCTGTATATTTTCAACTTAAAATAAATATGGATTGAAAAATAAAAATTGCACATACATACACACACACCTGTATGGAATTTCATTATCCCCATGGGGGCATTTCCCTAGCAGCATGTAACATTCACAATTACAAACAGACATTTATGCAAGAAACATACAATCATTCACGCAACAGAAAGGCTGGGTGGATAAATACATAAATACTGATTAAAAAATTTACATTATGAGGCCTTTTCAATCAGTTTTGACTCTTAGAAACCTATCCACACTTATGTTTTTTGTACACACAGGGTAAGATAGCCAATATTGCTTTTTGTAATTTTGATATCAATACTTTTTCATGGCAGCCCTGGATTTTGCCGGTTTTAATTAATAACTTGTCGACAGTGCTATGTATGTGTCACTTGGCATTTTTGTATGTTGAAAACGTGTTTTTCATCAGATGTTATATATGCTCAGACAGGGTTTCCCCCAGAAAAGTTGTTAGGCCCGGTATCTTCTTTTTGACGGGGGCCCGGCGCGGGCCAGCGACAGACTGATGGTAGGATTAAGGTAGGGCCCTATAGTTTATGTGATAACAGAATCACGGACGGAATCGCGGAATTGAGAATTTAAAAAAGCTATAACACAGATTCCATAGGGCCCTTCGTTAAGTCAGTGCTAAAAGCTGACTGGAGATTACAAAATATATCTATGTAATGTGAATGTTGTTATAAATAAGTCATTTATTCAACACACATTTAAAAAAATCAACAACTATTTACAGCATAGCAGAGTCTTACAAAGAATCTGACAACAATACTCTTGGAATGCTGTGTTTTCAACAACAACAAAATAAATTAAATTAAATTAAAATAAATAATATCAAAGTTTTTGCACTCTACAAAAAAACTTGTATTCAAGTCCTGATTGGCTACTGCATTTTACAACAAGCCTTGGAATGCGGGGCACATTTACGGGAAACGAGAACCGGTTCCAACTTGTCCTATTCATTGGAATCGCATACCTCAGAGCTTATCGATTCCGGTTATCGAAGCCCGCATGTTTTTACGACAGCCGAGCATTGAAAAACAATGACTCAACGCCTTGGGGGAGGCAAAACAAAACAACCTGGTCAGATATTAAGTGAATTTTTTGTGTGTGGACATTTTCTTAAATTTCTGGGGAATCATGATCAATCAATCAATCATCTTTATTGTCCTTTTTTTCAGATTCTTTGAATCCAGCTCCTTACCCAGTATACTACACTGCCCTTGCCCTTTTCATTTTGCACTTGCAGTAGGGTTGGCACCAGGGTATTTGGCACGGGCAGGCATTTATGTTTTAGAGGTCCTATTCTCTTGACTTTGCAAATGTTATTTACATTGCATGAACAAGATACAGTATGGAACAACTCTGTATACATTCAAATAGTTTTGATCACTAACCATGGGTGGAGAAATTGTGATTGCAGTCTATTTTTGGGGGGGACAAAAGGGTCTATTTGGGGGGGGGGGGGGGGGGGGGGGGGGGGGGGGGCGCATTGACCGCCAGTGCCCCCCAATGACACTGATACCAAACTGCAGGCTGGTCCACTGTACACAGGTACAGAAGACTGGATGAAGTCTCTCATAAGATTGAATGTTCAAATAATCAACTACCAAGTCATGCCTCCTGTGTGTACATTAGTTTTCTTATGAAATCACACTGCTGCCTGTATTCACACATTAAACTGTCCGTCAGCCGAAGGTTCACTGCTGATGAACACCTGAATGGAGACTGAAGCTCTGAAGCCCTCACAGTTCATCTCATTTTTATTGTATTTGTGGGTAAATCCTACTGCGTTACATGCATTTACCCAATACTCTTATCCAGAAAAACATATATGCAATATGGGAGAATTAAAAGTGCATTTGCTGAATTACAATGAAAAGTTGTGCCAGAACAGAACATAAAGATCACTAAATCACTATTTTATTTAACTCTTGGTTTAAGACAATGTATCTTTATTACAAAAATATATCTTCAGCTTATATAATAAATCTTGTTTTTCAAAACCAACATTTACGATCTGACTTTAAATGCATTTTTTAATCACATTAGGTTCCTAAAATTTAGCTAATATTTAAATAATTTTATCATAAATATTGACTACAAATGCAATATTTATTGAAAATAGATATTATTCAATCTTTAATCTTCAGTATCAAATGAATATGTCTACTTTATTGATTTATTGTTCTATGTTATCATAGTGCTTTGGTCTTCATTAAAGGTGCTACATCGGTCTGGGTTCACTTCTTTAGATCTCTGCAAATTGATTCACTGATATTCAAATATGATTCACTATATAACATTACATTACATTTATTTAGCAGATGCTTCTATCCAAAGTGATGTACAAAAGTGCATATCATGGTCATTGGAACAACTACAAAACACAGGTTTGATAAGGTACAATACTTATTTTGTGCAGCTATTTATAGCCAAGAACACAGTTCAGTTCATGCATAATATATATTATATTAATATATATTAATCGATTAAAAATAATTGGCTACCTCCTTCCTACCTCTGCTGACTCCTATTTAGACATTCACGTAAGTACCACTTCCACTCCAAAGTGGGCAGTACACTCCAAATAAAGTGCAAACTTTTTGATCATGAACCACCAACGAACACGTCCGCGAACACTGCGGTCAGTATACTTACACACACACCAACACATACTCAAACACACAGTGTACACACACAAACTCACACACATACCCCCCCCCCTCCCCACACACTAACAAACACACACTCACACATACATAAATATTTCATGTGTAGACAAATTAATGGAAAATATAACAATATTTGAATTTCAAGTCCATCTAATATTTCTATCTAATTGTCAAACCAATTTCAATCCTTCTTGGAATGCTGCCATATACATTCTGAACTGTGTGTAGTGAGATATTGGACCACAACCTCTTTCCAAACTCAGACTATTACTATCCATGGATGGATGGACCTCACACCCTACATTTTCTGTTGGATTTTAGATGAGAGTAATGCTAGTGGAGGTAATGTTTTAAAATTCCTCATGCCACATGAAATGTTCTGGATGCAAACACAGTATTATTGCATATTCCTCACTGTCTTCAATGATGATTTTAGCCACAAATGTTTTGGTGAATGTATGTTGATGAATACAGTTGTGTACCAACTTAACAACTGTTTATAGTTCGCTGTTTCATTTCTGATTGGCAGCACATTAAAACGACACACCTCTGATTTGGCAAAGAGTAAATCGCCATTTTACTGACATACTGGCAAAATGGCTTCCCACCCTATACCAAATATTTTTATAGTGCGAAGTAAGGCTGGGTGATATGGCTAAACAATAATATTTAAAAAATTTTATGCTTTTTGACAATATACAATACATATCTATTAAACGTGCTGTCATTTCTACATGGGGTATAAAAAATGTCCTTCAATAAAAGCTGGGAATGTGCAGTTTAACCACATGTGAATTGCTTGATTACAAATCTAAAATTGTGTAGTACAGAGCCAAATCAAGAAAAAATGTCCAATGTCCAAAATATACACAAAAGTGATTTTTGGAGAGTGGCTTTTCCTCTTGGTATTGTATTACAACAAAACAACCAGTTGAAGTGTTTATTATTTTTTTTGTTGCCATTTCTCAATTATTTTTCTGAGGAATTATTCTCAGACAATGGTGGCATCCTGCGGTTTGTGTGTGGGAGCGGTTGGGCAATGGAGTGGTTGGCTGTGCTTCTTTACTGAATGTTACTGGCACCATGAACACATTTTTTTGGATGGTTGGAAAGGGGATGTGCTTCTGCAATCAGTTGTTTACTCTTCACGAGAATCTGAGCTGGTGTTCCCATGTAGTGACATTAAAGAATTTGAATTAATCTGAAATGTTAGTCACCAGCAGGTCCATGCATGTTATTTCATGCCGACCTATCCTTGCAAACCTGCATGTATACAAAGCCTCATAGATTGCATAGAACACAAAATGGCCATCAGGGCTGGTCATTTTAATAAACCGGAGTGCAGCACGGAGGACGGAGTGTAGCACAGTGGGTAAGGAACTGGACTTGTAACCGAAAGGTCGCAGGTTCGATTCCCGGGTAGGACACTGCCGTTGTACCCTTGAGCAAGGTACTTAACCGAAATTGCTTCAGTATATATCCAGCTGTATAAATGGATAAAATGTAAAATGCTATGTTAAAAAAAAAAGTTGTGTAAGTCGCTCTGGATAAGAGCGTCTGCTAAATGCCTGTAATGTAATGTAAACCCATTAAAGTACAAAATCACAAATATGTGATTAGAATGTTCTTAAGTGTACCAAATGTTCTTTAATGTACCATTTTCACTAGGTTTTTAGCATAACATTGAAATGTTTATTAGTGCTTGTAATATTTCTGGGTAAGATATAATATTGCAATATTGCTTTTTGTAATTTTGATATCAATACTTTTAATGGCAGCCCTGGATTTTGCCGGTTTTAATTAATAACTTGTCGACAGTGCTATGTATGTGTGACTTGGCATTTTTGTATGTTGAAAACGTGTTTTTCATCAGATGTTATATATGCTCAGACAGGGTTTCCCCCAGAAAAGTTGTTAGGCCCGGTATCTTTTGACGGGGGCACGGCGCGGGCCAGCGACAGACTGATGGTAGGATTAAGGTAGGGCCCTATAGTTTATGTGATAACAGAATCACGGACGGAATCGCGGAATTGAGAATTTTAAAAAGCTATAACACAGATTCCATAGGGCTCTACGTTAAGTCAGTGCTAAAAGCTGACTAGAGATTTAAAAACATGACTATGTAATGTGAATGTTGTTATAAATAAGTCATTTATTCAACACACATTTAAAAAAATCAACAACTATTTACAGCATAGCAGAGTCTTACAAAGAATCTGACGACAATACACAGTCTTGGAATTCTGTGTTTTCAACAACAACAAAATAAATTAAATTAAATTAAAATAAATAATATCAAAGTTTTTGCACTCTACAAAAAACTCGTATTCAAGTCCTGATTGGCTACTGAATCTTACAACAAGCCTTGAAATGCTGGGCACATTTAAATAGGGATGGGAATCGCGAACCGGTTCCAAGTTGTCCTATTCATTGGAATCGTATGCCTCAGAGCTTATCT
The DNA here is from genome assembly GCA_025169545.1 of Anguilla japonica. NCBI lineage: Eukaryota > Metazoa > Chordata > Actinopteri > Anguilliformes > Anguillidae > Anguilla > Anguilla japonica. Next base: position 4,276,385 of record CM045890.1, on the reverse strand, counting down.
ATTCCGCTTATCGAAGCCCGCATGTTTTCACGACAGCCGCGCATTGCAAAACAATGACGTAACGCCTTGGGAGAGGCACGCACGCAGGCAGCCTCTCTCAGGTGTTTGTTTTGGACGGCAACTGTCACAAATTTGATCCGGGCTGCCAGCCTTGATTCTGTTGCGATAAAGATTCTAAGACAACTCAGAAATTTCTCTGGATTAACGGGTTATTTTCTAGCCTGAAATGCGAACGTATTACTAAATGGCTACACATGTCATGAAACGTGCAAGCAGTTGCCTGTCGAACTGGATATGAAGTAAATGTTTTTAACCAATAAATAATAATAATAAATGCGATTTTATCCATGGAAATAGCTATACAAAAAGGCAAAATAAATGTCGTGGTCGCGATTGCCGTCGTAGATGTCAGAAGGAAATGTCACTGACAAAAAAAGTTTGCTCTCTTTGCAGTGGTTTGGGCTGGAAACGAGCTGTAAGAGGAGAATACGCACAACACAGCTGATTGGCTACTGAATCTTTCAACAACGTAGCCTACAGCCTTGGAATGCTGGGCACATTTCAACAACAACAAAATATCTATGTTACTGACTGTTTGGCAAGCTAGCTAAGTTAGCTAAATTACCACGTTGTCGTGCACATCAATGTCATCAAGCTAACGTTATTAATAAACAAGTGAAGTTGTTATTTCGATGGCGATTAATAAGTCATGTAATGTTACAATGTATCAAATATTACACTAATGCTATTAGTTTAACGTTACCTACACACTGCTTAAGTTAATATAAAAAGAATGTATTTACTGACGAGATGAAGTGATAACGCAGCTCGTAACGAGGTCAATTAGCCTTCCAAATAAGAAATAGTGGCTTGCTAGGTAACGTTAGCTTGTGATAGTTGGAAGCGTCAAGTATTGAACGTCACTATGCAAATTGAGAGTAAAGAACACTGATCTCAGACCTGCTGTTTTCCTATAGGGCGTTCACGTTTTAACCAACAGATGTCGCTGGGGAGCTTTCCAACCGAGCCGCCCCACTGTAACTGTAGTTTAAAAAACATATTAAAAATACATTAAAAAATTTTTTTTTTCTTAATTCCCCGATGCTTAGGGCGGGTGGTCAGCTTAGGCCCGGTGGGCCGCCGGGCTTGCAATACACTGGCGGAAACCCTGTCAGAGGAACTGCTCCTCTGTGGGACCTTGAACCTACATGTTGTCGTGAGACTCCACTCCCATTCTGCAAAAAAAAGAATGCTGCTTGTTTGCCGTTCCTGCCTTGTACCTTTATCTTGGAATCAAACATTATTTCAACAGAAACACCCCTTCTGCAGAATAAATAATACAGATTGCGTACAGTTCCTGCCTTATACCTGTTCCTTGGAATCTAACAGCAGTACAACAGAACAAAATAACCTGGTCAAATGTTAAGTGAAATTTTTGTGTGTGGACATTTTCTTAAATTTTCTGGGGAATCATGATCAAACAATCAATCATCTTTATTGTCCTTCTTTCAGAAATTTTCTTTGCAGCCAGCTCCTTACCCATTATACTGCTTTTCCTGGCTTCATTTCGCACTTGCAATAGGGTTGGCACCAGGGTATTTAGGATGGGCAGGCATTTACGTTTTAGAGGTCCTATTCTCTTGACTTTGCAAATGTTATTTACATTGCATGAACGAGATACGAAACAACTCTGTACACATTCAAATAGTTTTATCACCAATCACAGGTGGAGAAATTGTGATTGCAGTCTATGTTTGGGGGGGCATTGACTGCCAGTGCCCACCCAAAGACACTGATACCAAACTGCAGGCTGGTCCACTGTACACAGGTACAGAGGACTGGACGAAGTCTCTCATAGGATTGAATGTTCAAATAATCAACTACCAAGTCATGCCTCCTGTGTGTACATTTAATTTGAGTGTGTGAGTATGAGTGTGAAGCAAGGTGTTGCTGCAAAAGAGCATCCATGCTCAGCGAACCTACCCTGGGCAAATAAAGGTTAAATAAAAAAATTAAAAAATAATGAAATCATACTGCTGCCTGTATTCAGACACTAAACTGTCCGTCAGCCGAAGGTTCACTGCTGATGAACACCTGAATGGTGACTGAAGCTCTGAAGCCCTCACAGCTCATCTCATTTTATTGTATTTGTGGGTGAATCCTACTGCTTTACATGCATTTACCCAATACTCTTATCCATATTAGCACACAATAAAGGTGAAATAAAAGTGCATTCACTGAATTACAATGAAAAATGGTGCCAGAGCAGCCCGTAAAGATCACTAAAACACTATTTTATTTTACACTTGGATTAAAACAATATATATTATTTTAAAATATGTTTCGCTTATATAATAAATCATGTTTTATTCAAAACAAAGATTTAAGATCTAATTTTAAATGTATATTTTATTAACAATCTTTTAGTTAAAAGTTAAATATTTAGCAAATATATATATTTATTTATATCTTAAATCTTGGGTTCCTGATATTTAGCTTTTTTTAAAAATAATAAAAACCAAGGTTAACATTTATTTAATGTAAATTATTTAAACATAAATATTGGGTAAAAATGCAACATTTAGCCAAAATAAATATTAGTTTTTTTTTATCTTAAATCTTCAGTTTCAAATAAATATATCTAGAAAAATTATTTTCAATTGCTGATTTTAAATATGCAATTTGTAACTCTATGTAGTATGCTCCTGCTTTTAACCTCTGATCTATTTTTTAAATACTGTTTCATACTGTCTCATTTCTGCTTTGATGTTTGTAAATTGTTCGTTAACTGTGTTATTTCAAAACTTTTTGTTTTATGTCAGTTCCCCCTTTTAAAAGAGATTTCGATCTGAATGGGGAGTTCCAGGTTAAATAAATTTAACTAAAAACAGATTTTTAAAGTTTATTTTATCACAAGTCTTTGTTAAAAATGCAAATATTTAGCAAAAATGTTTTTTGTAAATTTTTATTTGTAATTGTCTTTTCAAAATTAACTATATAGCTTATATCTTAAATCTGGTTTAATTAAATGTTATTATTTCTCTCTCTCTAAAGGAGTAAATCTAACCTTATTAACCGTATTTGTGAGAACAGTGAATGTATCAATTGATGATTTGCCAAGCAGAAGGTACCAAGTGATGTTATATGAATGTAATAAATGCTCCTCTGTGGGACTTTGAACCTACATCTTGTTGTGGGACTCCACTCCTCTTCTGCAGAATAAACAATACTGATTTCTTACAGTTCCTGCCTTATATCTTTTCCTTGGAATCTAACAGCATTACAACAGAACACAATAGCCTGTTCAAATAGTAAGTGAAATTTTTGTGTGTGGACATTTCCTTACATTTCTGGGGAATCATGATCAATCAATCAATCATTTTTATGATCCTTCTTTCAGAAATTTGCTTTGCAGCCAGCTCCCTACCCATTACACTGCTCTTCCCTGCTTCATTTCGCACTTGCTGTAGGGTTGGCACCAGGGTATTTAGGACGGACAGGCATTTATGTTTTAGGGGGCCTATTCTCTTGACTTTGCGAATGTTATTTATATTGCATGAACGAGATACGAAACAACTCTGTACACATTCAAATAGTTTTATCACCAAACACAGATGGAGGAATTGACTGCCAATGTCCCCCCAACGACACTGATACCAAACTGCAGGCTGGTCCACTGTACACAGGTTCAGAAGACTGGGTGAAGTCTCTCATAGGATTGAATGTTCAAATAATCAACTACCAAGTCATGCCTCCTGTGTGTACATTTAGTTTTCTTATGAAATCACACTGCTGCCTGTATTCACACGTTAAACTGTCCATCAGCCGAAGGTTCACTGCTGATGAACACCTGAATGGAGACTGAAGCTCTGAAGCCCTCACAGTTCATCTCATTTTAATGTAATTGTGGATAAATCCTAAATCTCAAATCTTGGGTTCCTTATATTTAGCTTTTTTTAAAAATAATAAAAACCAAGGTTAACATTTATTTAATGTAAATTATGTCATCGTAAACATTTAGCCAAAATAAATATTATTTTTTCATCTTAAATCTTCAGTTTCAAATGAATATATCTAGAAAAATGACTTTCAATTGCTGATTTTAAATATGCTATTTGTGACACTATGAAGTATGCTCCTGCGTTTAACCTCTGCTCTATTTTTAAAATTACTGTTTCATACCGTCTCATTTCAGATTTGATGTTTGTAAATTGTTTGTTAACTGTGTTGTTGCAAAACTTTTTGTTTTATATCAGTACCCCCTTTCAAAAGAGATTTAGATCTGAATGTGGAGGTACTGGTTAAATAAATAAACTAAAACAAAACTGATTTTTAAAATTTATTTTATCACAAGGTTTTGTTAAAAATGCAAATATTTAGAGAAAATTTTTTTTGAGTTTGATGAGCTGATATTCTGTAGGTAACCAGTGGAGGGAGATGAGAAGGAGAGTGACATGGCTGAGTCTGGGGAGATCTGTAGATCAGACAGGCAGCAGCGTTCTGGAGGAGCAGAGGTCTGATGGTGGAGGCCAGTAGGCCAGAAAGGAAGGATGGTGACAATGTGAAGGACAAGTCCAGCGGGGGGGGGGGGGGCTTAGTATTTATGGGAGATTCTTGAAAAGTGTCTGATTTGACTCTCGTGGAAGAATGGGACCGCATCCCTGCTGAAGAACAGCAGATACAGGTAGACTCCACGCCATAGCAGATATAAGCTGTTCCACATGATGGTCCAACACCCTGTGCATTAAAGCTTCCACCTTTTGGGCCATTTCTTTTAGCTACAGAATGAGAACCTGGTTAAAAAGCAAATAATGATTTCATGAAGTGGTTAATATTAAAGTTGAATCAGCTGTTCAGTAGGACTGTGGTTTCTTTATCAAACATAAAGGGCTCTATCTTAGACCCGGCACAAAGCGGCGCCAAGCGCAACGCAAGTGTCTTTGCTAGTTTCAGACCGAAGCAGTTGTCATATTCCCGTCCTGCGCTCACGTTGTTTAAATAGCAAATGTACTTGTGCCCATCTGAGCGCCCATGGGCGTGTTGGTCTTAAAATGAGGTGTGGTCAGGCACATTGTTGGCGCATTGCTATCTTGAGGCAGCAGAAAGCGATTGCACGAATGACCAACAAAACCAGGTCTTAAGTCAATGGCACAGTGTTTTACTGTTATTTTAAGAGCGCGTTATTAAGATAGTAATATGCGCCGACATAGGCGTACATCGCGCGATATTTTTAAAAAATGCATGTCATAATGGTTAGTCATAATATTTATCAGAATTTCTTTCCTACTACTTGGCAAATCTGCCATTATAATAGCAATCCGCCAAGGTGCAAGCACACCTGGCTTTTAAAGGGAATGGGAGATGACACTCTGATTGGTTTATTTCATGTTATGCCCAAAAGACACCTATGATTAATTAAGAGACTAAGTACAACCCCCTTGAACCATGCGCCTTACTTTGCGCTCAGATTATCCGCCGTTAAACTAGCAAAAGTGGATTTGGACATGCCCTAAATGCACTTGCGCCATGCACTTTAGACCGTGCGCTTAGATCATTAAAATACAGCCCAAAGTGTGAGAACAAAATCCACGAACCATGGTGGTAAATGCGGAGGGTGATCATCACTGAGTAATCATGAGTCAAGGCTGACACCTAGTGGTGCTTTTAGTGAAATGCAGCAGGGCGAAGAGAAATGGTGTGGCATCAACAGCCACAGAACCACAGCCCAATCACTGCAGAGCCTCTCTGTGTTCTCATTGGTCCTCTGTCCCTCCCTGTCTTCTCATTCACCTCAATGTCTGGGTGTGTGTAAACTCATTTTTTAAACATATAAATATGGAATTTAGAAACATAATTCAAAGATTTAGAAAGAGTCCTCAACAGCATCTACCAAATTTATTTAGATATAAATGAATATATTTTCCAGAGTATGTCCTGTAAACCCAGAATGACTCCTTCTGAGCGGCTCAGATACTAAAAGCAGTCACTCCAAGAGCAGGATGACCCACTTTGAGTCTGACAGGAGAACCAGGCTTCCTTTAATAAATTTGGCAACATCTTGGTTTCTTAAACTGTTATTAAGGTACACAAGACGAAGTCTGCCACAATGTGAATACTTTGCTATTTCATTTAAAGGACGCACTGTAAGACAGGCTTCTCTGCATTTCATCTCACCTGGAAGAATGGATTCTAATTTGAATCTAATTCTAATTAGAGGTGGAATAAATGTCGTCCCTTCGTGACAGATCTCATTGGTGGAGGTTGAAGAATGATGGATTCCTTGCTGACCATTAAAATTTCAGTTTCAGGTCACAATGTTGTTTGTCATTTTTAAGCAATTGTTGAGTGATTATTCAGTAATTAACTGATCACATGTTAGTGTAGACAAAATCCAGCGTATGCCACATGACTGTGACACAGTGGCTGATCTGCCCGTCATGACTGCCTATAGTTACCTGGACAGAGCTCCCCGCCCCCCCATCTGGTAGTTTGATCAACTTTCATTCCCATCCCGGCCTTCTGGGACCAGCTCATTGGTCTTTGTGGGTCAGTGAGAGGGAGATTTTGTGCGGCTGATACTCGGCAGGTCACTTCAATTCAGCCCCAGAGCGGCCGTTGTTTTCTACATGACTTTTCACATCACATCACAAAAACCCAATCATTCTGTTTCTGTGCATGTTTGCCTGACTACTGGTCATGGAATTTGAGGTCGCAAGTTCAGGTCTCAGGTCTAACAGGACTGCTCTTTTTATCAAGAAACCTGACCCAAATCTCTCCAGAGAACATCAGCTGTGTCAATGGAAAATGAGTGAAGTTTAATCAGTATTAACTTTCCATTAGAAACACCAGTTTCAGAAACCAAGATGTTGCCAAATTTATTAAAGGAAGCCTGGTTCTCCTGTCAGACTCAAAGTGGGTCATCCTGCTCTTGGAGTGACTGCTTTTAGTATCTGAGCCGCTCAGAAGGAGTCATTCTGGGTTTACAGGACATACTCTGGAAAATATATTCATTTATATCTAAATAAATTTGGTAGATGCTGTTGAGGACTCTTTCTAAATCTTTGAATTATGTTTCTAAATTCCATATTTATATGTTTAAAAAATGAGTTTACACACACCCAGACATTGAGGTGAATGAGAAGACAGGGAGGGACAGAGGACCAATGAGAACACAGAGAGGCTCTGCAGTGATTGGGCTGTGGCTCTGTGGCTGACTAGCCTAGAAAGTACTACAGAATATGTTCACCAAGTTCTGACTGAAGAGTGAATTTGTGACCCTTAAAATATGTTCATTCACAAGATCTGTAGAAAGAACTGGACCCCCCCCCCACTCCCCAATGAACAGCCACACACAGACACCATGATGAGATTTGCTCATGATAGAGATTTATTATTGAAGCTGTACTGATTCTCACACTCAGTGAGTTTGGACAGACGCCAGAGGGGGTCTGTTAAATGTTGCAGAGAAGCTCAAGATTAAAGGCACTGATGTCTGGGAGGGACAGTGCAATCATAGCACAGCTGTAGGAAGGTGGCGGGTAGCCGAAGCAGAACAGCCAATCAGGAGCCAGAAAGGGGATGTCCCGTACCTCCTGGTTGGTCTTTATTTTATACTCATGCCACGGACCTTGGCATCTCCTTTAACCCAAATTTTATTACGTGAGTTGACATCCAGACGGTCGAGGAACACCAAAACTTGTTTGTTGGGTAGTTTAATCTGAAATTTGTTGTTGGTGTTGGTAATGGTCACCTATAAGAGAGAAGGAGAGATCATAAGAAAGTGAAAGGGCTGAGGAGAGAAGCAGAAGAGTTAAGTTACCTAAGCAGAAAGTTAACACAGTCCAGTTCACACAGAACATGCTACGACTGCAGTGAAAAACAATGATATAATACACCCACGAGTGACCTAAGAATGGACAAATATCACATCTATATGATGCAGGTCTTGATCTTCATTTATATTATTGATATTTATTTCCATTGATGTAAAAACATATTTTACATAATTGGTCTTGGATAAATAATATAGCGGGTATAGATAATGGATGGATGGATGATTTGGATGGAATATTTCTCATGAAGCTGTGAGGGTACAATATTTATGCCCAAAAGATCTCTTACAAACGGAATTGTGAAGGGCAGTTTTTCTGAGAATGGCGGCTAAAGATTTCTAGGGGAACTCTCTCATCTTAACGTATCACACAATTTTTTTTTCCTTACATTACATTGCATTTAGCAGACGCTCTTATCCAGACAAAACTTTTTTACATAGCGTTTACATTGCATCCAATTATACAGCTGGATATATACTGAAGCAATGCAGCACAAGGGTACAATCAAATCTGTGACCTTTAGGTTAGAAGACCAGCTCCTTACCCATTATACTACACTGACCTTCCCCTTTCCAGTTAGCACTTGCAGTAGGGTTGGCACCAGGGTATTTACGACGGGCAGGCATTTAAGTTTTAGGGGTCCTGTTCTCTTGATTTGTTATTTACATTGCATGAACGAGTTATGGAATTCAAATTGTTTTGATCACCAACTAATGGTGGAGAAATTGTGATTGCAATCTATGTTTGGGGGGGCACAAGTACCTATTTGGGGGCGGGGGTTGGGGGGGCATTGCCCGCTAGTGCCCCTCTACGATGCTGAAAGCAAATTGCAGGCTGGTCCATTGTACACAGGTACAGAGGACTGGATGAAGACTCCCTTCAGTGTCTCCCTGTCCGAGGCCTCACCTGAAACTCCTGGTCCGGCTGGAAAGGGAAGTCTTTCACTCTCAGTTCTTCACCCCACTTGCCATCCGTCCTGGAGTTCACGACAATGACATTGGTGTCATTTAAATATTTGAAGCGCACGTCACAGAACAGCGTAATGTTGTCATCGTCGTCGCCCACATTGATGGAGAATCTGGGAGAGAAAGAATGCCACACAAGGGATGGATGATGGATGATCAAGGATGAAGACTGCAAGAGCTTTAGCAAGAGTGTTAACAGTGCTAATAGAGACAGAGGCACCAATGACTCCCAGATGCACATCGGGATTGGCGACTTGTGTAACAAAACTTAAAAATGGGTCGTTGCTCAAGCGTAACATTTGTTCCTTGATGGGAGATCAGGCTTGAATGCTGCCCTCAGAATATATTCTAATAAATTAAAGCCCTATGTGCACCAATGACTCACCTACATGGATCCTTAGAGGGGGCAGCTTTGATCCACAGTTCCATTCCTGGCATGAAGGATATGTTTTCCACCTGTGCAATCTGTTTAAAGCAGAAGAGAGAAAAAACAAGGAAATTTATGGTCAAAACATAAAACCTTTCTCTATTGATCATGTGCACATGAAGATCTGCAAATTTATCTGCATTCTAGAAACTGACTCTTAAACTAACTTTTCTTTGGCAGTAGACATTAGGTCTCATAGTTTAATCAAAGAATCTCTTGCGTGCTTGGCAGAGCTAGGGATATTAACACAATGAGACAGGGACTCTGTTTTGAGATTAATTAACTATCCAACAACCAACTGAATAATCTCTCTCTTAACTGTATCTATTACACAAGTATTGTCTTTTTTATGTCAAATTAATTTTATTTAAATAATAAGTTGCACTTGGATTTGCTAAATTCAAAGGAATTTGTCCATGCACATCATTTGCAACATTCAATTGTGTCTGTTTCCTCAGCTTTTAAAAAAACCCCAAATGCTGCATACTTACAATCATCTTGGCAGTTCAGTTGCTGAGTCTTCACAAGTGTGCTGCTCTGATTACTGCAGAATGTAAATTGTAAGACGTGATTAGTGTATTTAAGCACTTGTGAGACAAGTAACAAGCAAACTTTAACCAATCAAGTCAACAGAAAATAAAGTAGTTGTGCATGAATTAACCCTGATAGGACCATCAGGATCATGACACAGTAAGAACTTGTGGGTGTGTTTTAGTGAAGTGGGTGTGGACAGCAAAAGGACAGCATTGGAAACTGAAGTAATACTTGATTTATATCAGCATTCCAGTGAAATGAAAGAAGCAAAAAAACCATGATGAAAAAGAATAAAACCCTTTGTTTTCATTAAGTAGGCTGTATCTTATGCATTAAAAAGCTTTGACCTGATCATCTAAAAATCATTTGTTTTTTCTGTCCGCAATCACATCATCTATCTACCAAGTGTATATCATGACCTCTCTGTGAGTAAATTTAGTTTTTTCCTTATGTAAACCATCACACTGCTGCCTGTATTCAAACACTCAAACTGTCCCGTCAGCCTAGAAGGTTCACTGCTGCATGAACAGGAAACTGAAAGCTCTGAAGCCCTCACAGTGTCAGCATCTCATTTTATTGTATTTTGTAGGTGAATCCTACTGCTTTACATGCATTTACCCAACACTCTTATCCATATTAGCACACAATAAAGGTGAAATAAAAGTGCATTCACTGAATTACAATGAAAAATGGTGCCAGAGCAGTATGTAAAAATCACTGAAACACTATTTTATTTGTTGTAAGACAATTTATCTTTATTTCAAAAGAAATATGTTTCGTTTATATAATACATTTTTTTTTCAAAACATCTCATTTTAAATGTATATTTTAATCACAATCCTTTAGTTAAACGTTAAATATTTAGCAAATATATATATTTATTTATATCTTAAATCTTGGGTTCCTAATATTTAGCTTTTTTAAAAAATAATAAAAACCAAGGTTAACATTTATTTAATGTAAATTATGTCATCGTAAATATTGGGTAAAAATGCAACATTTAGCCAAAATAAAAATAAAAATTTTAATCTTAAATCTTCAGTTTCAAATGAATATATCTAGAAAAATGACCTTCAATTGCTGATTTTAAATATGCAATTTGTGACTCTATGAAGTATGCTCCTGCTTTTAACCTCTGCTCTATTTTTAAAATTACTGTTTCATACTGTCTCATTTCAGATTTGATGTTTGTAAATTGTTTGTTAACTGTGTTGTTGCAAAACTTTGTGTTTTATGTCAGTTCCCCCTTTCAAAAGAGATTTCGATCTGAATGGGGAGTTCCTGGTTAACTAAAGTTAACTGAAACAAAACTGATTTTTAAAATTTATTTGATCAGAAGTCGTTGTTAAAAATGCAAATATTTAGCAAAAAAAAAAAAAATTTTTTTGTAAATACATATTTTAAATTTTATTTTCAAAACAAAATATATAGCTTATATCTTAAGTCTTGGTTTTTATTAAAACCAAGTTTTAACATTCAACCTGGTTTTTACTTTAATTTGTCACCCATATGTATGTGTGTGTGTGTGTATATATATATATATATATACTGTTTATATGTGTGTGTGTGTGTGTGTGTGTGTGTGTGTGTGTGTGTGTGCATGTGTGTCTCTACACTTTTATTAATAACATAACTAATTAGTATTATGCATATTTTATAAATATTGATGATTTGCCAAGCAGAAGGTACCAAGTGTTGTTATATGAATGTTATAAATGCTCCTCTGTGGGACTTTGAACCTACATCTTGTTGTGTGACTCCACTCCTCTTCTGGAGAAAAAGAATGTTGATTGTTTGCAGTTCCTGCCTTGTACCTTTATCTTGGAATCAAACAGTATTTTAACAGAAACACCCCTTCTGCAGAATAAATAATACTGATTGCTTACAGTTCCTGCCTTATACCTTTTCCTTATAATTTATCTTGATTTCAAAAAAAAATGTTTCATTTATATAAAATAATTTTTCCAAAACAAGATTTAAGATCTCGTTTTAAATGTAGTTTTTAATCACAATCCTTTGGTAAAAGTTAAATATTTAGCAAAAATATATATTTATTTATATTTTAAATCTTGGGTTCCTAATATTTAGCTTTTTTTAAAAATAATAAAAACCAAGGTTAACATTTATTTAATGTAAATTATTTTATCATAAATATTGGGTAAAATGCAACATTTAGCCAAAATAAATATTATTTTGGCTAAATGTTGCATTTTTACCCAATGTTTATGATCTAAATATTTAAATCTAAAATCTTCAGTTTCAAATGAATATATCTAGAAAATGACTTTCAATTGCTGATTTTAAATATGCAATTTGTGACTCTATGAAATATGCTCCTGCTTTTAACCTCTGCTCTATTTTTTAAATTACTGTTTCATACTGTCTCATTTCAGATTTGATGTTTGTAAATTGTTTGTTAACTGTGTTGTTGCAAAACTTTTTGTTTTCTGTCAGTACCCCCTTTCAAAAGAGATTTCGATCTGAATGGGGAGGTCCTGGCTAAATAAATTAAACTAAAACAAAACTGATTTTTAAAATTTATTTTATCACAAGGTTTTGTTAAAAATGCAAATATTTAGTGAAAAAAATATATATTTTTGTAAATACATATTTTAAGTTTTCTTTTCAAAATTAAATATATAGCTTATATCTTAAGTCTTGGTTTTTATTAAAACCAAGTTTTAACATTTAACCTGGCTTTTCCATTAATTTTTCACCCATCTATATGTATATATGTAATATAGTCAGTGTCTCAGTGTCTGTGTGTGTTTGTGTGTGTGTGTGTGTGTGTGTGTGTACATTTTTACTAACAACATAACTGATCAGTATTATGCATATTTCATAAATACTAACATTGTAGTTTAAATAACCAGGGTGCCAGGTTTTCTCTCTCTCTCTCTAAAGCAGTAAATAAAACCTTATTACCTGTATTTGTGAGAAGAGTGAATGTATCAAATTACGATTTGCCAAGTGATGTTATATGAATGTTATTAATGCTCTTCTGTGGGACTTTGAACCTACATCTTGTTGTGTGACCCAACTCCCCTTCTGCAGAATTAAAGAATACTAATTGTTTGCAGTTCATGCCTTGTACTCATTCCTTGGAATCTAACAGCATTGCAACAGAAACACCCCTTCTGCAGAATTAAAGAATACTGATTGTTTGCAGTTCACGCCTTGTACTCATGCCTTGGAATCTAACAGTATTGCAGCAGAAACACCCCTTCTGCAGAATGAATAATACTGATTGCTTACAGATGCTACCTCATACTCATTCCTTGGGATCTAACAGCATTGCAAAAGAATGCGAGAACCTGTGCAAATATTAACTTAAATACTTTCCGTAGCAATTTTTTTATTTTTCTTGGGAATCATTAGCAATCAATGAATCTTATTTATTTTCCTTCTGTGGGAAACTTTATTTACAGCCAGCTACACATACAATGGCAATAGAACAGTGTACCTGAAAGACATATAAAACAAGACACTCAATAATAATATAGACTCAATAATAAAATCCTAGTTGCATTCATCTTAGCTATTGCCATGGAAACAAAGGAGTCTTAGCGCCTCTTTGTCTTTATGGAAGGCACCCTGACTCAGCGGCCAGAGGGCAGGAGCACAAACTCCTCTTGTAGTGGGTGGTCAGGACAGTCAATAAGAGAATTAGCCTTCCTGAGCATCTGTCTGTGATACAGGGGTTTCTTAACCTTGGCCACCGGGACAATGGTGGAATGTTTCCGGCAAAAGTCCCAGTAGAAGATTGAATTAAATCTTTTAAAGTTACATATTTTCTGAAATGTTATCGATTCCGCTTGACCACTATGAGCATATAGTTGCTATGCATGCTTCCTCTTCTGCTTTACATGCCTTGGATATAGTTTACCATAACGCTTTACATTTCATTACAGGTGCTTTACATCCTGTCTGGGTATGAATGGTCTTCTTTACATCTGCGCAGATTGACCCACTGGTACATATTCATCTACAAAACAATAACTGGTCTACCCCCTTCCTACCTCAGCTGTCTGCTAATGAGAAATTCACATAGTTGTCACCTCCACTCTAGGGACGTGATACTCTTTAAAGTCCCTTGTCCCTCTACTGAATTAGGGAAGATGGGTTTTCAGATATTTTGCACCTTACAGCTGGAACAATCTGAAAATTTTTTTTAAACTTGACAAATTAATTTCAATTGTGGACTTTAAACATGCAATTCATGACTCTGTGACCGAAGTATGCTTCTGCTTTTAACCTCTTTTAACCTCTTCTCTACTTTTAATTATTGTTATACCTCTGACTCATTCCACATTTGATGTTTGTACATTTTGTTAGGTGTAAGTCTTGTTGGGCAACTTTGTGTTTCATGTCAGGTCCCCCTTGCAAAAGAGATTTCAATCTCAATGGGGTTTTCCTGGTTAAATAATGGCTAAATACATAAATAAATAAATAAATAAATAAATAAATGTAAATAATGGAACATGCACAGAATGCCTAGGCCAATTTTTGGCCTATTGAAGCGTATACGTGCCGTAGTAAATCGACTCCCAACCGCATTAATCGAGGCATGTTAGTCCGACTCTGAAAAAATAGACTTCATACGATTTCAGTCGGACTACAATGTTTACATGATTTTTAAAAGTCCAGTTTTAGCCGGACTAAAACAATAAATCGACTTTTTCAAACATCATGTAAACCCACTGATTGAGATCTCCAGCTGTTGAATGGGATGTGCTTTGTAAGGGATTAAATGAAAACCTACAGGAGGGTAGATCTCTAGGAATAGGGTTGGGCAGCCCTGACCCAGAACAATCATCAGAACCAATGTCTCCCATGAGAGGATTGTCTCTACCTTTTTAGATCCTTATTTTTAGATTCTTATTACATTACCTTTGTTGCACATTCCAATTTTGTTTCCCCCATGAAGTAATCCTGCCTGATTTTTTATTCCCACGTGTATAACTTTACATTTAGCTATATTGAATTTCATTTGCCATGTTTCTGCACACTTTGGGACTTTATTTAAATCTTCTTGGATTACTTCAGTAGATTCTAAACTATTAATCGGGCCATCATCTGCAAACTTAAATAATGTGCTTTCCATGTTCTTGTGCTGTGATTGGGTCACTGTGCTATAGGAGAGGCTTCATTTTGGATGAGTTGTTAAACTGCCAGGTTGTTTATTGTGTTGCAGTTTTGCATTGTGCGTAAAAATTCAATGAAAACAGGTTGTTTTGCTCATCCCCACACAACACTGATCACTGATAATTTCTTTTATTTTTTACTTTGCCACTGTGTTTGGGGTTATGTAATCAGACCATAAATTCTTTAATAAGGGAGAAGGAACACATAAGGGAATTCTAGGAGTGCATATTTTTATCTTCATATTGCATATTCACTTCTCATTCCCTTTGTTGTTGGTGGTTCTACTGCATGTTCTTTATTCTCAACAGATATGTAGAATAGCTCTGACCTCAGACTTCACAAAGTATGAGGAAATGTCAAGCTCTTTCGGACGTTTAAAAGATGAATCATTTTTTGGGCGTATTCTTTGACACAAGAAGGTGATTTTTGCAGTGTGGAGTTCTGTTTCCATTGTACTACAACACATCACAACAACCTGCCGAAACATTTTCAGAAATGTTTTTCATACTCCTTTCCTTTTTTTTCTGATTAATTACAGTCTGACTAATTATTACACGAGAGTGGTTCTCTGTTTTCTTGCCCTGAAAAGCCACAAACTGTAAACATGACTCAAACATGACTCAAACCTGACCAACAAATGACAGAACAGATCTTGGCCACAAGCCCACCCAGACCAGCAGCCAACAAAGGGCCCCGCCCCATGGACTCCCTGGAGCTGGGACCCCAGGGTAACACCAGTTTTGAGTTTGATGAGCTGATATACTGTAGGTAACCAGTGGAGGGAGATGAGAAGGAGAGTGACATGGCTGAGTCTGGGGAGGCTGTATATCAGACAGGCAGCAACATTCTGGAGGAGCTGCAGAGGTCTGATGGTGGAGGCCAGTAGGCCAGAAAGGAAGGAGGGTGACACTGTGAAGGACAAGTCCAGTGGGGGGGGGGGGGGGGGGGGGGGGGGGGGGGGGGGGGGGGGGGGGGGCTTAGCATTTATGGGAGATTCTTGAAAAGTGTCTGATTTGACTCTCGTGGAAGAATGGGACCGCATCCCTGCTGAAGAACAGCAGATACAGGTAGACTCCACGCCATAGCAGATATAAGCTGTTCCACATGATGGTCCAACACCCTGTGCATTAAAGCTTCCACCTTTTGGGCCATTACTTTTAGCTACAGAATGAGAGCCTGGTTAAAAAGCAAATAATGATTTCATGAAGTGGTTAATATTAAAGTTGAATCAGCTGTTCAGTAGGACTGTGGTTTCTTTATCAAACATAAAGGGCTCTATCTTACGCCCGGCGCAAAGTGGCGGCAAGCGCAACGCAAGTGTCTTTGCTAGTTTCAGACCGACGCAGCTGTCATTTTCCCATCCAGCGCTCACGTTGTTTAAATAGCAAATGTACTTGTGGCCATCTGAGTGCCCATGTGCGTGTTGGTCTTAAAATGAGGTGTGGTCAGGCGCATTGTTGGTGAAATGCTATCTTGAAAGCGATTGCACGATTGACCAACAAAAACCTGGTCTTAAGTCAGTGTCGCAGTATTTTACTGTTATTTCAAGGGCGCATTATTAAGATAATAATATGCGCCTACATAGGCGTACATTGCGTGATATTTTTAAAAAATGCATGTCATAATGGTTAGTCATAATATTTATCAGAATTTCTTTCCTAGTACTTGGCAAATCTGCCATTATAATAGCTATCCGCCAAGGTGCAAGCACACCTGGCTTTTAAAGGGAATGGGAGATGACACTCTGATTGGTTTATTTCATGTTATGCCCAAAAGACACCTATGATTAATTAAGAGACTAAGTACAACCCCCTTGAACCATGCGCCTTACTTTGCGCTCAGATTATCCGCCGTTAAACTAGCAAAAGTGGATTTGGACATGCCCTAAATGCACTTGCGCCATGCACTTTAGACCGTGCGCTTAGATCATTAAAATACAGCCCAAAGTGTGAGAACAAAATCCACGAACCATGGTGGTAAATGCGGAGGGGGATCATCACTGAGTAATCATGAGTCAAGGCTGACACCTAGTGGTGCTTTTAGTGAAATGCAGCAGGGCGAAGAGAAATGGTGTGGCATCAACAGCCACAGAGCCATGGGCCAATCACTGCAGAGCCTCTGTCTTCTCATTCACCTCAATGTCTGTGTGTGTGTAAACTCATTTTTATAAACATATAAATATGGAATTTAGAAACATAATTCAAAGATTTAGAAAGAGTCCTCAACAGCATCTACCAAATGTATTTAGTTATAAATGAATATATTTTCCAGAGTATGTCTTGTGAACCCAGAATGACTCCTTCCGAGCGGCTCAGATACTGAAAGCACTCTCTCCAAGAGCAGGATGACCCACTTTGAGTCTGATAGGAGAACCAGGTTTCCTTTAATAAATTTGGCAACATCTTGGTTTCTTAAACTGTTATTAAGGTACACAAGACGAAGTCTGCCACAATGTGAATACTTTGCTATTTCATTTAAAGGACGCACTGTAAGACAGGCTTCTCTGCATGTCATCTCACCTGGAAATATGGATTCTAATTTGAATCTAATTCTAAATAGAGGTGGAATAAATGTCGTCCCTTTGTGACAGATCTCATTGGTGGAGGTTGAATAATGATGGATTCCTTGCTGACCGTTAAAATTTCAGTTTCAGGTCACAATGTTATTTGTCATTTTTAAGCAATTGTTGAGTGATTATTCAGTAATTAACTGATCACATGTTAGTGTAGACAAAATCCAGCGTATGCCACATGACTGTGACAGACCCACAGTGGCTGATCTGCCCGTCATGACTGCCTACAGTTACCTGGACAGAGCTCCCCGCCCCCCCATCTGGTAGTTTGATCAACTTTCATTCCCATCCCGGCCTTCTGGGACCAGCTCATTGTTCTTTGTGGGTCAGGGAGAGCCACATACAATGCGGTCTCGTATGAGCTCGTCAGTCAGTCAGTCGGCGCCAAACTCACACTTCTTAGACAAAATCTTTAAAGACGCTGAGACAAAGAACTGCATTGACTCGTCAGGCTTTTGGACGGTCTTTTAACCTGGTTTTAGCCTGGTTCTCACCCTCCCTGATTTACCTTTTATACTTTTATTTTTATTTGTACTACTTCTGTTTTTATACATTTTTTTATGTTTTTATTTATTTTAAACTATTTGCTCTGTTTTTTATCCGACCTTGTTTGTCTGCTGTGTTTCTTGTTGCACCACTTTCTTTACTGCTGCTGTTTACCCTATTTTTATTTTGATTTTAGTTTTGTCCTTAGGTCTTAAATGTTTTTTTATATCCTTCAATCGCCCTGTTTTTTTCTGTCTTTTTATGTACAGCACATTGAGTTGCACCCGCTGTCGGAAATGTGCTTTATAAATAAAGTTTGATTGATTGATTGATTGATTGATAGATAGTATTAAACGTGTGTCTGTCCATAATGACATTCTTTACCGGGAGGCATATTTGTTGAAACTTCTGTAACAGTACCTCTGGGTCTTCCTGGTTGTCATCCGCCCCAAAGACGAAAGCCTCTGACTTTTTAACCGCATCAGGTCCAGCCACATTTAGCAGAGTGTACGCTTGGATTTTCTTTGTTTTGTCCGCTAAACCTGCGTTGCAGTATATCCGCCATTCCTTTTCAAACTTCTTCCAGTTATCCGCGACATTCTCATCAAACACCATAGGATCAATCTGTCTCAGTCCTTGAGCCATTTCCACCGTCTGACACCATGCAGAGAGCTGGTTTGTAATAAATAGTCCAACAATGATATGCAGATAAAACCAGTCAGTTTACTGTGCACTTTCAGACCAAACGGTACATCATCTCAATACAGTCCCCCGTGCTCCCAAAACCCCCATTACATATAGTTCTGTGGCCATAGCCACACTTATCCATACACAAACACCCTTGAGGGCAAACAACTGGTGGGTGATATCCATTAAAATATCACAGCGACCTCATGAAACTAGTCCTATGTGTATAATAGACGCATGTACAGTATATCAGACAAGCAGCAGCGTTCTAGAGGAGCTGCAGAGGTCTGATGGAGGAGGCTGGTAGGCCAGAAAGGAGGGAGTGGCAGTAGTCCAGATGGGAGATGATCAGCACCTGGACTAAGAGCTGGGTTGAGTAGGTGGGGAGGAAGTGGTGGATTTTCTGAATTTTGTACAGAAAGAATCTGTTTTTCTTCAAGTGTGACAAAAAAAAGGAGAACCAAGGTGGTGAATCCAGAGGCAATAAGCACTGAGGGATGGTGAGTCAATGCTGACATCTAGTGGCACTTTCAGTGAAATGCAGCAGGGGAAAGAGCAGTGGTGGTGACATCAGCAGCCACAGAACCATGGGCCAATCACTGCAGAGCCCCTCTATGTTCTCATTGGCCCTCTGTCCCTCCCCGTTTTCTCACTGACCCGAATGTCTACGTGTGTGGTATCTAATTTTTTGAACACATTTTTTAAATGTAGAAATTACAAACATAATTCATAGAAATATTTATTTATAAATGAATATATTTTTCAGAGATAATCCCAGAATGACTTCGTTTGGGTGGCTCAGATACAGAAAGCAATCACTCCAAGGGCAAGATGCCCCACTGTGAGTCTGATGAGAGATTAGGATTAATTTAATTATTTCACGCAACCACCTGCTTTCTTAAGATGTTATTAAGGCACAAGATGATGGTGGACATCAACTTTTTTTCTTAAGTAATAAGCGGAAACATAAATAAGACACAATGGTTTCCCAGCCAATACCTAATCCTCCTGTGGTGGGAAGTATGAAAACTTGCTTATTGGATAAAAAAGCATTTGAACTTAGGCTTCCTGTCATAGTATTTATTTCCTTTGGTTCTTTATGTGAAACTATTTAATAATGTCTTTAAAAATATTTTACACAGAATGATGAAACATAAGTAATACAACGTTTATAAACAATATTTGGCATATTTGTTCTGCACGTTATCACATCATTCTTGATTAAATGAACTTTGTTGTAAAAAAAAATATCACTTTAAATTTGAAATGCTGCAACAACTTTTTACAACGGAACAAAGTTTTCTCCATATTTTCTTACTGAAGGCAGGTCAGGACTGTGAAATGAACATGAGAAGGACAAGATGGTTTTGTGATTGCTTCAGTTTATTAAGCAGCAGAAAAAAGATGAAAGGTTTACAGATATTTGAACACCATCCACCAAATGCCAATCATGTCTGCTGTGATATAAGTGGAAGTCTTTCAGTCACTGAAAGATCTTCAGCTTTTGCACAGTGTGGTACAGCATGGTAACACCGGCTGTCTCTTTCAGGCTATTACACTGAAATGACACCAGCGTTTGAGAGCGTGCATTTCCAACCATCACTGTAAACAACAGAGTGGTCAGAGTCAATGTAGGTGTCATCTATAATCAGCAGAGGGTCCTCGTAAAACACGATGACATACATTGGCTGATCTGAGGAAAAGCTGACGTAGCTTTTTGGAGGGATCTGCGTAAATTTTACATCAGGATTTTCTTTGAGCATCAAGCCCCCGGACGAGTTTTTCCTAGTCAAGGCATCCCCTGGGATCGACATCACACTGGAGCAGACCGACAGGGTCCTTGCCGTGGCATTGGACACTTGAATGGTGTTCCCCATCTGAGAGAGAGAGAGAGAGAGAGAGAGAGAGAGGCTTAACTACAAATACATATACACAAACAGTTACATGCAATACATAAATGCACATATACACACACAAATAAATACATATATACACATTAACAAATACACAAATACAGAAAGGGAATAAATGTGTGTGTGTGCATGTGTGTGTGTGTTTGTGAGTGCATGTGTTGCTTGTGTGTGAGAGGGAGACAGTAGCCCTGTGCGGACGAGATTAGTATTGCCCGACAACATCGGTAATGTATTTTTCTAATCATAGCACCAGTGATTTTATGGCCGATCTGCATGGAATAAGAATTACTCCCCAAAATGACTGAGGGGCATGTCTGCTTGGCCGCCTTCGTCACACTCTATTCCCGCCTACCGGAAAAAAATCACAAAACACAACACAACGCACGTGTAACATTATAGTACAGCTAAAATAACTACTATATACCATTATATATTACGAACACAAAGACATGCCTAAAGCAAAGACTCGACACTGGACTCGAGAAGAGACTTTATGCCTCGTATCAGTGTTGGGGGAACCGTGCTTCCCACGCCAATTTGAGCAATCAATCCACAACCACAAAATTTGGGATGAGATATGCAAGCAGGTCTGCCACCCAAAATCATTGTAATCCGCATCAAATACTGACATGTCGATCCGGACGGTAATAGAATTATCAGAGGACCTCGGAGTTCGCTGAAAAACAGTAGGAATTATCATTCGCGTGCGCAAAATCACTGACATGGTTGTTCTCGGACATGAATAAAATTACTGAATTACCCTGGTGAAAATTAGTTAATATTAAAAAAGTTAATATTTTCCAACCACTCAGTGAATTCTTTGCCATGTCATTAAAAGGACACACTGTAAGACAGGCTTCTCTGCATTTGATCTGACCTGCTCAGGTAGGTGGCTGGGTGTGGTCACAGGTGGAGGTCTCAGGCTGGTGTAGAGCTGAAGATCAGAGGTGTTCTGAATGCCCCTCTCTCTGTGCATCTGGCCTTATATTCTCTCTGGAGATAAAGGTGTGGCCAGTAATTGCTCATACGTTTGGGGAAGTCACTATTTCCCGACTAGGGTGTTTCTTCACTTTGCTGGAATAATTGAAAATTAATAGCAGTTATGGTCTCACTGGAAATATAAAGCATGAGACATTTAATATGTGTGATATTCTTGCATCATAACATGCTTTGAATGTAAGCCATTACCCATTTGAGGAAGTCACAATTTCCCAGCTAGCATGAAGCAGACAGCTTTCTTCACTTCACAGTTATACATTTTAATTCAGAACAGTTATGGTCTCACTGGGAAAGGAATGCATATGAAATTAAATATTTGTGATTTTATTGCATTGTAACATGCTTTGAATATGCATGCCATGGTTTTGCATATTGATTTTGCATATGTACGACACAGACACAGTGTATACCGTTAGTACAGATACTGATGCATCCAAAATTAAGCTCAAAAATCTGCGTTGCGATTCGGTCTGATAGGTAATGTTATACCGATAGTATAGAAACTGCCATAAGATTATGACTTCTTCACACCGGGCATATAGATTTTTTTGAAGTCGAAAAGGGTTCACATTCACCGCTGCACCTGTACTGATAACTACTTTTTAACTACTACTTTGCTACCGTTGCTATGTCTGTCATAGCCTACATTTACATATGAATTATTATTATCGCTTACTCATGACAAACACAATAAAAAGGAAATGATATCTGCTGAAATACATGTTTTAAACATTAAAAAAGTTAAGTTACTCACACATACAAAGCACTGTCTATAAGTCATTCATTCAAACTGGCAAAATCTATGCCTGCCATTAAAAGATTTGAAATTACACCAAGTTACAAGAAACAATATTGCATTCAATATCTTACTTCACACAAATTAAGCAAGCTGTCTTCCAAAGCAATGCTACCCAATGTTTCCTAAATTGTTTCGAGTAACTTGGCCCTGTGTTTTTTAATCTTGCCATCTGACAATGCGGTCTTTCAGACTTTGTGTCACATCAAAGTGACAAACAACAAAAATTGCTGCATGCAAGACACTTAAATTAATATATGATACTGCCAGTGAATACCTACAGGAAGCATATTCCTCAAAAAAGGATATATTTATACTTGCCAAGTTCATTTTACAAAATGAACAAGTTCCTGTATATTTTCAGCTTAAAATAAATATGGATTGAAAAATAAATATTGCACATACATACATTTTCTTTGCATCCAGCTCCTTACCCATTATACTACACTGCCCTTCCCCTTTTCATTTAGCACATGGAGTAGGGTTGGCACCAGGGTATTTAGGACGGGCAGGCATTTACGTTTTAGGGGTTCTATACTCTTGACTTTACAAATGTTATTTACATTACATGAACGAGATACAGAACAACTCTGTACACATTCAAATTGTTTTGATCGCCATCCACAGGTGGAGAAATTGTGATTGCAGTCTATGTTTTGGGGGGGCAAAACGGTCTATTTGGGGGGGGGGGCATTGACCGTCAGTGCACCCCAACGACACTGATACCAAACTGCAGGCTGGTCCACTGTACATAGGTTCAGAGGGCTGGATGAAGTCTCTCATAGGATTGACTGTTCAAATAATCAACTACCAAGTCATGCCTCCTGCAATCTATCAATCATCTTTATTGGCCTCCTTTCAGAAATATTCTTTGCAGCCAGCTCCTTACCCATTATAATGTTCTTCCCGGCTTCATTTCGCACTTGCTGTAGGGTTGGCACCAGGGTATTTAGGACGGACAGGCATTTACGTTTTAGAGGTCCTATTCTCTTGACTTTGCAAATGTTATTTACATTGCATGAACGAGATATGAAACAACTCTGTACACATTCAAATAGTTTTATCACCAAACACAGATGGAGAAATTGTGATTGCAGTCTATGTTTGGGGGGGGCATTGACTGCCAGTGTCCCCCCAACGACACTGATACCAAACTGCAGGCTGGTCCACTGTACACAGGTTCAGAGGGCTGGATGAAGTCTCTCATAGGATTGAATGTTCAAATAATCAACTACCAAGTCATGCCTCCTGTGTGTACATTTAATTTGAGTGTGTGAGTATGAGTGTGGAGCAGGGCGTTGCTGCAAAAGAGCATCCATGCTCAGCGAACCTACCCTGGGTAAATAAAGGTTAAATAAAAAAATAAAAAAATAAAAAAATAAAAAAATAATGAAATCACACTGCTGCCTGTATTCAGACATTAAATTGTCCGTCAGCCGAAGGTTCACTGCTGATGAACACCTGAATGGAGACTGAAGCTCTGAAGCCCTCACAGTTCATCTCATTTTATTGTATTTGTAGGTGAATCCTACTGCGTTACATGCATTTACCCAATACTCTTATCCATATTAGCACACAATAAAGGTGAAATAAAAGTGCATTCACTGAATTACATTGAAAAATGGTGTCAGAGCAGCATATAAAAATCACTAAAACAATATTTTATTTTACCCTTGGTGTAAGACAATTTATCTTTATTTCAAAAAAATATGTTTTGTTTATATAATAAATCTTTTTTTTTTTTTTTCGAAACAAAGATTTAAGATCTAATTTTAAATGTATTTTTTAATCACAATCCTTTGGTTAAAAGTTAAATATTTAGCAAAAATATATATTTATTTATATTTTAAATCTTGGGTTCCTAATATTTAGCTTTTTTAAAAAATAATAAAAACCAGGTTAACATTTATTTAATGTAAATTATTTCATCGTAAATATTGAGTATAAATGCAACATTTAGCCAAAATAAATATTATTTTTTTAAATCTTATATCTTCAGTTTCAAATGAATATATCTAGAAAATGACTTTCAATTGCTGATTTTAAATATGCAATTTGTGACTCTATGAAGTATGCTCCTGCTTTTAACCTCTGCTCTATTTTTAAAATTACTGTTTCATATTGTCTCATTTCAGATTTGATGTTTGTAAATTGTTTGTTAACTGTGTTGTTGCAAAACTTTTTGTTTTATGTCAGTTCCCCCTTTCAAAAGAGATTTCGATCTGAACGGGGAGGTACTGGTTAAATAAACTAAACTAAAACAAAACTGATTTTTTAAATTTATTTTATCACAAGGTTTTGTTAAAAATGCAAATATTTAGCGAAAAAAAATATTTTTGTAAATACATATTTTTTATTTTCTTTTCAAAATTAAATATATAGCTTACATCTTAAGTCTTGGTTTTTATTAAAACCAAGTTTTAATGTTTAACCTGGCTTTTCCATTAATTTTTCACCCATCTGTATGTATATTGGGATGGCAGGTATGCCATCTATTGGGAAGGCAGGTATGCCATCCCGCCAAGTTACGCCTTGGCGGGGGCATGCCCCATACCTATACAGCACTGAGAGTTTGGCACTTTTCAGGGTTCCCCAGAGAAATAACCACAACAGCCACAGACACTCAGCCCTTAAAAACATTAAATTCTGTACATTCTGACTTCATTTCAACAGACAGATTTCATAAACAACTTCACATGTCCAAACAATAAAGCCCCAAACTAAGGGGAATTTGCGTTTTCTCCTTCTTCTCTTTCTTCTTCTTCTTCTTCTTCTCATTCTTATTTTTCCTGCCGCCTATCCCACTAACAACATGTCTCCCCATTGGACATTTTACTGACACCCGCCAAATCTTCACCTACACGACCCAATGAAAAACTCGCACACACACACAAAATACCCATACCTTTTTGTATTTCAAAGCAATGCTACCCAATATTTCCTCAATTCTTTCTAGTCACTTGGCCCTGTGTTTTGCAATCTTACCATTTTACAATCTCATGCAAACTTTGTGTCAGATCAAAGAGTCAAATATTTCGAATTGCCTCATGGAACACATTGAAATTAATGTACAAAACTGCTGCTGAGTAACTACAGGAAGCATATTTCTCCAGAAAACATACTTGCTTCTGAACTGAATTTGAGTACATGTGCAAGTTATTGTATATTTGCTACGTACAATAAATACTGTATGTAAAATACATATTGTACATACATACATAGAGAACTTCTTTATCCCCATTGGGACATTTCCCTCGCAGCATGTTACATTCACATTTACGAACACACACTTATACCAAGAAACATACTATCATTCACGCAACAGAAAGGCTGGGCAGCGAAATACATACATACCAATACAAATTGGACATATACACACCTATTCAATCAATCTTGACTGTGAGAGAGCCATCCACGCATATGTTTGGCCTGTCCATGTAGTGCATGCTTATACACACAGGGCCAAGTGACTTGAAAGAATTGAGGAAATATTGGGTAGCATTGCTTTGAAATACATCTTATGTCATTTCGGTGAGGCAAGATAGCCTATACTGTTTGTAGTACCGTAACTTGGCGTCATTTTGATACCAATACTTTTGAGTAACTTGGCATTTTTGTACGTTGAAAAAGTGTTTTTTATGAGATACGTAATATACGTGTGTCTGTGTGTGTTTGTGTGTGTGTGTACATTTTTACTAACAACATAACTGATTAGTATTATGCATATTTCATAAATACTAACATTATAGTTTAAATAACGAGGTACCAGGCTTTCTCTCTCTCTAAAGCAGTAAATAAAACCTTATCTTGTTGTGTGACCCAACTCCCCTTCTGCAGAACCCAACTCCCCTTCTGCTTGTACTCATTCCTTGGAATCTAACAGCATTGCAACAGAAACACCCCTTCTGCAGAATTAAAGATTACTGATTGTTTGCAGTTCACGCCTTGTACTCATTCCTTGGGATCTAACAGCATTACAAAAGAATGCGAGAACCTGTGCAAATATTAACTTAAATACTTTCCGTAGCAATTTTTTTATTTTTCTTGGGAATCATCATCAAATTAATTTCAATTGTGGACTTTAAACATGCAATTCATGACTCTGTGACCGAAGTATGCTCCTGCTTTTAACCTCTTCTCTACTTTTAATTATTGTTATACCTCTGACTCATTCCACATTTGATGTTTGTACATTTTGTTAGGTGTAAGTCTTGTTGGGCAACTTTGTGTTTCATGTCAGGTCCCCCTCGCAAAAGAGATTCCAATCTCAATGGGGTTTTCCTGGTTAAATAATGGCTAAATAAATAAATAAATAAATAAATAAATAAATGTAAATAATGGAACATGCGCAGAATGCCTAGGCCAGTTTTTGGCCTATTGAAGCGTATACATGTCGTAGTAAATCGACCCCCAACCGCATTATCGAGGCATGTTAGTCCGGCTCTGAAAAAATAGACTTCATACGATTTCAGTCGGACTACAATGTTTACATGATTTTTAAAAGTCCAGTTTTAGCCGGACTAAAACAATAAATCGACTTTTTCAAACATCATGTAAACCCACTGACTGAGATCTCCAGCTGTTGAATGGGATGTGCTTTGTAAGGGATTAAATGAAAACCTACAGGAGGGTAGATCTCCAGGAATAGGGCTGGGCAGCCCTGACCCAGAACAATCATCAGAACCAATGTCTCCCATGAGAGGATTGTCTCTACCTTTTTAGATCCTTATTTTTAGATTCTTATTACATTACCTTTGTTGCACATTCCAATTTTGTTTCCCCCATGAAGTAATCCTACCTGATTTTTTATTCCCACATGTATAACTTTACATTTAGCTATATTGAATTTCATTTGCCATGTTTCTGCACACTTTCGGACTTTATTTGGATTACTTCAGTAGATTCTAAACTATTAATCGGGCCATCATCTGCAAACTTAAATAATGTGCTTTCCATGTTCTTGTGCTGTGATTGGGTCACTGTGCTATAGGAGAGGCTTCATTTTGGATGAGTTGTTAAACTGCCAGGTTGTTTATTGTGTTGCAGTTTTGCATTGTGCGTAAAAATTCAATGAAAACAGGTTGTTTTGCTCATCCCCACACAACACTGATCACTGATAATTTCTTTTATTTTTTACTTTGCCACTGTGTTTGGGGTTATGTAATCAGACCATAAATTCTTTAATAAGGGAGAAGGAACACATAAGGGAATTCTAGGAGTGCATATTTTTATCTTCATATTGCATATTCACTTCTCATTCCCTTTGTTGTTGGTGGTTCTACTGCATGTTCTTTATTCTCAACAGATATATAGAATAGCTCTGACCTCAGACTTCACAAAGTATGAGGAAATGTCAAGCTCTTTCGGACGTTTAAAAGATGAAGAATTTTTTGGGCGTATTCTTTGACACAAGAAGGTGATTTTCGTAGCGTGGAGTTCTGTTTCCATTGTACTACAACACATCACAACAACCTGCCGAAACATTTTCAGAAATGTTTTTCATACTCCTTTCCTTTTTTTTCTGATTAATTATTACACGAGAGTGGTTCTCTGTTTTCTTGCCCTGAAAAGCCACAAACTGTAAACATGACTCAAACATGACTCAAACCTGACCAACAAATGACAGAACAGATCTTGGCAACAAGCCCACCCAGACCAGCAGCCAACAAAGGGCCCCGCCCCATGGACTCCCTGGAGCTGGGACCCCAGGGTAACACCAGTTTTGAGTTTGATGAGCTGATATACTGTAGGTAACCAGTGGAGGGAGATGAGAAGGAGAGTGACATGGCTGAGTCTGGGGAGGCTGTAGATCAGACAGGCAGCAACATTCTGGAGGAGCTACAGAGGTCTGATGGTGGAGGCTGGTAGGCCAGAAAGGAGGGAGTGGCAGTAGTCCAGATGGGAGATGATCAGCACCTGGACTAAGAGCTGGGTTGAGTAGGTGGGGAGGAAGTGGTGGATTTTCTGAATTTTGTACAGAAAGAATCTGTTTTTCTTCAGGTGTGACAAAAAAAGCCCAGAACCAAGGTGGTGAATCCAGAGGCAATAAGCACTGAGGAATGGTGAGTCAATGCTGACATCTAGTGGCAGTTTCAGTGAAATGCAGCAGGGGAAAGAGTAATGGTGTGACATCAGCAGCCACAGAACCATGGGCCAATCACTGCAGAGCCCCTGTATGTTCTCATTGGCCCTCTGTCCCTCCCTGTTTTCTCACTGACCCGAATGTCTACGTGTGTGGTATCTAATTTTTTGAACACATTTTTTAAATGTAGAAATTACAAACATAATTCATAGAAATATTTATTTATAAATGAATATATTTTTCAGAGATAAACCCAGAATGACTTCGTCTGGGTGGCTCAGATACAGAAAGCACTCACTCCAAGGGCAAGATGCCCCACTGTGAGTCTGATGAGAGATTAGGATTAATTTAATTATTTCACGCAACCACCTGCTTTCTTAAGCTGTTATTAAGGCACAAGATGATGGCGGACAGCAACTTTTTTTCTTAAGTAATAAGCGGAAACATAAATAAGACACAATGGTTTCCCAGCCAATACTTAATCCTCCTGTGGTGGGAAGTATGAAAACTTGCTTATTGGATAAAAAAGCATTTGAACTTAGGCTTCCTGTCATAGTATTTATTTCCTTTGGTTCTTTATGTGAAACTATTTAATAATGTCTTTAAAAACATTTTACACAGAATGATGAAACATAAGTAATACAACGTTTATAAACAATATTTGGCATATTTGTTCTGCACATTATCACATCATTCTTGATTAAATCAACTTTGTTGTAAAAAAAAATATTACTTTAAATTTGAAATGCTGCAACAACTTTTTACAATGGAACAAAGCTTTCTCCAGATTTCCTTACTGACGGCAGGTCAGGACTGTGAAATGAACATGAAAGGACAAGATGGTTTTGTGATTGCTTCAGTTTATTAAGCAGCAGAACAAAAAGATGAAAGGTTTACAGATATTTGAACACCATCCACCAAATGCCAATCATGTCTGCTGTGATATAAGTGGAAGTCTTTCAGTCACTGAAAGATCTTCAGCTTTTACACAGTGTGGTACAGCATGGTAACACTGGCGGTGTCTTTCAGGCTAATCCACTGAAATTTCACCAGCATTTGAGAGCATGCATTTCCCAGCATCACTGAAGACAACAGAGTGGTCAGAGTCAATATAGGCGCTGTCTGTCATCTGCACAGAGTCCTCGTAATACACAATGACATACATTGGCTGACTTGAGGAACAGCTGACGTAACTTTTGGGAGGGATCTGCACAGATTTGGCAGGAGCATTTTCTTTGAACATGAAGCCCCCAGAGGAGTGTTTCACAGTCAAGGCATTGCCTCGGATCGGGTCTTTGCTGTAGTAGGCGCGCAGGGGCCTTGCTGTCTCATTGGACACATGCATGGTAAGAGTGGTCCCCATCTCTGCTGCTGAGAGAGAGAGAGAGAGAGAGAGAGAGACTTAACTACAAACACATATACACATACACCAACATGCAATACATACATGCACATATACACACAAATACATACACACATATATACATGAACAAATACAGAAAGGGAATGAATGTCTGTGTGTGTGCATGTGTGTGTGTGTTTGTGAGTGCATGTGTTGCTTGTGTGTGAGAGGGAGACAGTGAGACATAATTTCAATTACAGAACAGTACATTTACCACTGCTGGCTCTGCCCCTATATGGCTATCCTAACTGGTGCTGAAATGTCTTCACTGAGCTCACCTGAAGAGATGGGACTGTTTCACCTGTAGTTAGGCTCAGTTGTGAGCAATAAATATATTTTTTTAAAAATTCTTTCCTTTTTGCTTTTCCAATTTGCTCATCCCTGGTTTCAAAATAAAAGCCCAGTTTATTCCCCTTGGTAATTCCTGCATGGTGCCACTCTTATTGTACCTGTCTAGGTCTCCTCAGCTGACTGTCCTCTTTCAGGGTTTCAATTTGCAAACATATATTATGCAGAAAAATAAAACACCCTAAATATTTAAAAATAATATTTTCATACTTGTTAAATATATAGTTCATAAGTCACTTCAAATATTACAACTTTGAAACTTGCCATGTTGTTTCACATGCACAATTGTTGAATACAAACTTCAACTATGCAAAATTCATAACAAAAAAAGTTAATATTTTCCAACCACTCAGTGAATTCTTTGCCATGTCATTAAAAGGACACGCTGTAAGACAGGCTTCTCTGCACTTGATCTCACCTGCTCAGGTAGGTGGCTGGTATGGTCACAGGTAGAGGTCTCAGGCTGGTGTAGAGCTGAAGATCAGAGGTGTTCTGAATGCCCCTCTCTCTGTGCATCTGGCCTTATATTCTCTCTGGAGATAAAGGTGTGGCCAGTAATCGCTCATACGTTTGAGGAAGTCACAATTTCCCAACTAGGGTGGTTTCTTCACTTTGCTGGAATAAATGAAAATGAAAAGCAGTTATGGTCTCACTGGAAATATAAAGCATGAGAAATTTAATATGTGTGATATTCTTACATCATAACATGCTTTGAATGTATGCCATTACCCATTTGAGGAAGTCACAATTTCCCAGCTAGTATGAAGCAGACAGCTTTCTTCACTTCACAGTTATACATTTTAATTCAGCACAGTTATGGCCTCACTGGGAAAGGAATGCATATGAAATTAAACATTTGTGATTTTATTGCATTGTAACATGCTTTGAATATGCATGCCATGGTTTTGCATATTGATTTTGCATATGTACGACACAGACAGAGCGTATACCGTTAGTACAGATACTGATGCATCCAAAATTAAGCTCAAAAAGCGTTGCGATTCGGTCTGATAGGTAACGTTATACCGATAGTATAGAAACTGCCATAAGATTATGACTTCTTCACACCAGGCATATAGATTTTTTTGAAGTCGAAAAGGGTTCACATTCACCGCTGCACCTGTACTGATAACTACTTTTTAACTGTGCTACCGTTGCTATGTCTGTCATAGCCTACATTTACATATGAAGTATTATTATCGCTTACTCATGACAAACACAATAAAAAAAGAAATGATATCTGCTGAAATACATGTTTTAAACGTTAAAAAAAGTTAAGTTACTCACACATACAAAGCACTGTCTATAAGTCATTCATTCAAACAGGCAAAATCTATGCCTGCCATTAAAAGAATTAAAATTACACCAAGTTACAAGAAACAATATTGCATTCAATATCTTACTTCACACAAATTAAGCAAGCTGTGTTCCAAAGCAATGCTACCCAATGTTTAAATTGTTTCGAGTAACTTGGCCCTGTGTTTTTTAATCTTGCCATCTGACGATGCGGTCTTTCAAACTTTGTGTCACATCAAAGTGACAAATAACAGAAATTGCTGCATGCAAGACACTTAAATTAATATATGATACTGCCAGTGAATACCTACAGGAAGCATATTCCTCAAAAAAGAATATGTTTATACTTGCCAAGTTCATTTTACAAAATGAACAAGTTCCTGTATATTTTCAGATTAAAATAAATATGGATTGAAAAAATAAATATTGCACATACATACATTTTCTTTGCATCCAGCTCCTTACCCATTATACTACACTGCCCTTCCCCTTTTCATTTAGCAAATGCAGTAGGGTTGGCACCAGGGTATTTAGGACGGGCAGGCATTTACGTTTTAGGGGTCCTATACTCTTGACTTTGCAAATGTTATTTACATTGCATGAACGAGATACAGAAAAACTCTGTACACATTCAAATTGCTTTGATCGCCATCCACAGGTGGAGAAATTGTGATTGCAGTCTATGTTTGGGGGGGGCAAAAGGGTCTATTTGGGGGGGGGGGGGGCATTGACTGCCAATGTCCCCTCAACGACACTGATACCAAACTGCAGGCTGGTCCACTGTACACAGGTTCAGAGGCATCCATGCTCAGCAAACCTACCCTGGGTAAATAAAGGTTAATTAAACAATTTCTGATATCATAAAATCTATTACTGATATCAACAATATAATTTCAACTAGTTAAAATACCTATTTCTGATATCATGAACTAAATTTTAACTAGTTAAAATTGCATTTCTTGATACCAGGAATTCAATTTTAACTAGTTTTAATTAGAATTTCCAATTGAAACTAGTTAAAATACAATTTTTGATACCAAGAATTCCTATTTTAACTAGTTAAAATTTAATTCTTCATAAAAAAAATGAAAGGTCCTATTGAAATAAATGGGGAAACCATTTGAATTATAACTAGTTACAATTGAATTTCTGATATCAAGAATTTGCATTCTAACTAGATAGAATTTGAAATTGTGATATCCTCTAGAAATGAATTAAAGCTAAAATGGCTTGCCATAGTAATCTCTACATTGTGAAACCTAAACGTATATCAATGGCCAAGCACTTTAACGTATATCAAGATCACGTATATCAAGCACTTTAACCAAATGTGAATTGTTTGATTGCAAATCTAAATTTGAGTTTAGAGCCAAATCCCGAATTAAAAATGCCTTTGTCCAAAGGTTATGAAGTTCACAATGCACACAGAGGGCGTCTACAAACAAAGATTATTTTTTGGGGTGTGGATTGATGTCTTACTATGGCATTGCAACACAACACTGCCCCTGATATGAACTTCTGCTTTTCTTTTCCCCTCGCTTAAAGATCAAACGCAGCCCTACTCTTAACCCCTGCTCCGACTTCCTCATGATGGTGAACCAAAAAAATGTCAAAAGGTCTTACTCGAACTAAAGACTATGGCCACAATACTTTTATGTTTGCCTTATGAAGCACCCCAGGCTATAAACCGAAATAGTTGATGGGTATGTAGTCACTTACCTCATAGTGGGACTCCTGACATACCTACATAACATGACATAATGTGACAACATAACGATGAGAACAGGTAGGACCTGGTAGGATCTGCAAGATCAAAAGCGAACCAAGACAGGGCAGTCCCAGCGATGCCCATCCCAGCCAAGGTGGAGAGGAGTATTTTATGGTTGACCGTGTCAAAAGCTGCAGACAGGTCAAGAAGGATCAGGACAGAGCAGAGGCGTTAGGCTCTTGCAGTGGCAAGTGCCTCTGTCACAGCCAGGAGCGCAGTCTCTGTTGAGTGCTCGGATCGGAAGCCAGACTGGTGAGGGTCTAGCAGGTTGTTCTGATGGAGAAAAGAGGTTAGTTGTTTAGGAACTGCTCAATCAAGGGTTTTGGACAGAAAGGGTAGAAGCGATACAGGTCGATAATTCATTACATCGGAAGGGTCTGAGGTGGGTTTTTTGAGAAGTGTGGTAACACGAGCCATCTTAAAATCAGAGGGAACATGACCAGAGGAAAGAGAGGAATTAAGAATGGAGGACAGATAGGGAAGGATCTTGCTGGAAATGGATTAGAGAACTCTAGATGGGATGGGGTCAAGTGGATAGGTGGTTGCACGATGAGAGGTGATGAGTTGTAGTACATCGGAATCCTCCAGCATCTCAAAGGAGGTCAGTGTGGCTGTGGGTTTGTCCCGGGGGGTTGGGGGGCTCACTGGATGGGGGAAGGGGTCCCGGATTGTAGCCACCTTTCCTTCAAAGGCGGCCAGAAAGTCATTTGCGGAGAGGGAAGAGGGAGGTGGGGGTGGAGGAGGAATGAGGAGGGAAGAGAAGGTGAAGAATATCACCTCATCCACATCACAAGCAATGTTATCCCTGGCTAGGCATCGGGGAGAATATCACCTTGCGTGCCATATCCAACCCTGGACTGACCCCACCTCAATGTCACCTGTGGATGAGGTGATGTGGCCTGACCCTAACAGAAAAAAGGGATCCATAAACCATCCACCCCATCCCTTACATTACTATTTTTTGTTTTACCATTGCACTGTAATTATTTTAGTTTCTGTGAGTTTACAGTAACAATGTATTGATTAATGTACTGTAATTCTACGTTTCTTTGTGTTTTTTGTTGTTGTAAAAACCTGCAATGGCAAAAAATAAATTGTATGTATGTTTTTCTGAAGCCTTTCTATTTTTGTGTTCATTGACATTTGAGTAGATGCACTGTACTGGAACAATCTTTCACAGAAGCCTGTATGAGAAAATTAAAAAGGTAAATAAAGTAGTAAAAAGAGCAGTGTTTTGTATAAAGTACATCAGTGTGTTGTTGCTGCTTTGAAAGAGTAATTCAAATGGTGCACGTGTGTATCATTTTGTCACAAAAATGCCGTTTTGTAAAAGGATTGTTAGATTTTGATTTCAGAGTTTCAGTGAGATGTTTATCTCCAAGTGTTGTGTCTTATTTGGCTTGTGTGTAGAGTTTTGACACAATGAGCCAAATTCCGCAACTGGTGTGTAAGCAAAAAACTGTAAGTCAAGTCCCCCTACAAATAATATTTTGAGCTGAATGGGGAGTTCCTGGTTAAATGCAGGTTAACTAAAATAAAACAGATATTTTGGATTCATTTTATCACAAGTCTTGGGTAAAGATGGAAATATTTAGCCAAGAATGTTTTTAAAAATGTATATTTTAAATTTTCCGTTCAATATTAAATATATAGCTTATATCTCACATCTTGGTTTTTATTAAAACCAAGTTTTAAAATTCAACCTGGTTTTTCCTTTTATTTGTCACCCATCTGCATGTTATATACATAGTGTGTGTATGTGTGTGTGTGTGTGTGTGT
The DNA here is from genome assembly GCA_025169545.1 of Anguilla japonica. Taxonomy (NCBI): domain Eukaryota; kingdom Metazoa; phylum Chordata; class Actinopteri; order Anguilliformes; family Anguillidae; genus Anguilla; species Anguilla japonica. The sequence continues at coordinate 4,241,354 of CM045890.1, read as the reverse complement.
GTGTGTGCGTGTGTGTCTACATTTTTACTAACGACATAACTAATCAGTATTGGCATATTTCATAAATGCTTAACATTGTAGTTTAAATAAGAGGGGTACCAGGCTTTCTCTCTCTCTAAAGCAGTAAATCTAACCTTATTAACTGTATTTGAAAGAACAGTGAATGTAACAAATGACGACTTGCCAAGCTGAAGGTACCAAGTGATATTATATGAATGTTATCAATGCTCAAAGGAACCGCTCTTCTGTGGGACTTCGAACCTACATCTTGTTGTGTTACTCAACTCCCCTTCTGCACAAAAAGAGTACAGATTGTTTGCAGTTCTTCCCTCGTAGCTTTTCCTTGGAATCTAACTGTATTACAACAGAAGACAATAACCTGCTTAAATATTAACTGAAATGTTTTTTGTTGCAATTTTCTTCATTTTCTGGGGAATCATTATCAATGAATCATCTTTATTGTATTTCTTTGCAGCCAGTTACAAATACAACACCATTACAATAGGATATGACCCAGTGTGCCTGAAAGACATATAAATGAAACAATAATGAAATCCTAGTTGCATTCACCTTAAATCTGAGGCCAAATGCTTACGGGCACCTAGGTTAAAGACATCCAAACTCAATTTTTCACAACTCCACGCATTTCATGTTCCATACATTTACTGTGTTAAGTCAATTAGGGTGTCTACTTTATTTCCATTTCGAAATAATAGGTAAGGGACTGATTTATTTAAGCTTTTATGTACTATATCAGATTTTCAGTTGGTCAGAAGTTTGCATACACTTTGTTAATATTTGATGGCATTGCCTTTTAATTGCTTAACTTGAGTCAAACGCTTGGGGTAGCCTTCCCCAAGCTTCTCACAATACTTTGCCGGAATTTTTGCCCATTCCTCCTGACAGAACTGGTGTAGCTCAGTCAGGTTTGTGGGCCTCCTTGCTCGGACATGCTTTTTAAGTTCAATGCAGAAATTTTCTATGTGATTCAGGTCAGGGCTCTGTGATGGCCGCTCCAATACTTTCACTTTGTTGTCTTTAAGCCATTTTGTTACAACTTCGGAGGTATAACTTTTTAGCTGATGTCTTGGGGGGTTGCTTCACTATTTCTATATAATCCTACTTCCTCATGATGTCATCTATTTTCTGAAGTGCACCAGTCCCTTTTCCAGTAAAACACCCCCACAACATGATGCTGCCACCCCGATGCTTCTCAGTTGGGATGGTATTCTACGGATTTAAAAGCCTCACCCTTTTCCTCCATACATAACGCTGATCATTATGGCCAAAGAGTTCAATTTTTATTTCATCTGACCATAGAACACTCCTCCAAAAGGCTAGGTCTTCGTCCTGGTGATCACCTGCAAACTTCTTTCTGGCTTTTTTATGCTGGTCTTGGAGTAGGGGCTTCTTCCTTGTACAGCAGCCTTTCAGGCCATGGCGATGTAGGATTCTCTTAATGGTGGATGTAGATACTTTCATACTTGAAGCCTCCAACTCTTTCACCAGTTACTTTGTTGTTGTCTTGGAGTTCGGTTGAACCTTTTGGACCAAAGTTTGTTCGGCCCTGGGAGTTAATTTGTGCCCCCTTCCTGAACAATGCAGTGTCTGTGTGGTCCAAAGATTCTCATATTAGCATGAAATGCTTTGTACAGATGTTTGTGCTCATGGTACCTTCAGCTGTTTGGAAATTGCTCCTAAGGAGGAACCGGACTTGTGGAGGTCCATAATTTTTTTCTGAGGTCTTTGCTGTGTTGCTTGGATTCTCCCATGGTATCAAGGGCAAAAAGGCAGTGGCTCTGAAGGTAGGCCCTCAAATACAACCACAGGTACCACTTAACTCCCAAATTAACTCCTAATTATGACAAATGGCCAATCAGAAGCTTCTAAGAAGTCATTACATCAATTTTTGAAATCTTCTAGGCTGTTTAAAGAGGCAGTCAACTTGGTGTATGCAAACTTTTGACCCACTGGAATTCTGATATAGTGAATTAAAGCTGAAATAAATATGTCTCTAATCGATTGTTTTAAAATTATCTCTGATGTGAACAAAGTCGATGCCATCATTAACTAGCCAAAAAAATGTATGCTAACATGAAATGTAGGTGTATGTAAACTTTTGGCCTCAACTGTATGTCAAATCTCAGATACAATGATCTGATTAATGATCATATTTTTATATATCAGAATCTGAAGAAAAACACGTTTTCAGTGTAAGTTACTCACACATACAATGCCCTCTATTAGTCATGAGGACTTGCAAAACCTAGGCCTGCCATTAAAAGTACTAATATCGAAATTAGGCCAAGTTACAATAAACAATATATGGTATTTTAGCTCACACAAATGAAATAGGCTGTATTCCAAAGCAATGCTGCTATCCAATGCTTCCTAAATTCTTTCAAGTAACTTCGCCTAGTGTAACTTTGTATTTTTGTACCTTGAAACCATGATTTTCTTCAGATTCTGGTATACAATGTTCTTGCTAATGATCGTATTTTTATATCTGAGATTTGACATATGACTTCACTTCTCAAATCTCTAAGATATTATAAGGGACAAACCAAAAAAACTGGTCAGTCTGTTCATTTGGATGGCATGAGTGTGCAAAAAATCTTCTGTAATACAAATGCCAAAAAAAGTCCAGGTCCTGATAACATTAGTGACCAGATACTTAAAACATGTGCACAATTGTCTGGAATCATTCATTATGTTTTTACCCAATCTCTTCAGCTGTAGAAGGTACCAGGGATGTGGAAACATTCCACCGTTATCCCGGTGGCCAAGGTTAAGAAACCCCAGTATCACAGACAGATCCTCAGGAAGGCTAATTCTCTTATTGACTGTCCTGACCACCCACTACAAGAGGAGTTTGTGCTCTTGCCCTCTGGCCGCTGAGTCAGGGTGCCTTCCATAAAGACAAAGAGGTGCTAAGACTCTTTTGTTTCCATGGCTATAGTTAAGATGAGTGCAACTAGGATTTTATTATTGAGTCTATGACACTTGTTTTATATGTCTTCCGGGTACACTGGGTCCTGTTGTATTGGTGTTGTATCTCTACCTGGCTGCAAAGAACAATAGAGAAGGACAATAAAGACTAACTGATTGAAAATGATTCTCAAGAATAATAAAGAACTGGACAGGGAGAGTGTTTAAGTTAATATTTACGCAGGTTATTGCGTGTTGTATTACTGTTCGTTTCCAAGGAATGGGTACGGCGGCAGGAACTGCAAACAATCGGTATTCTTTTATTCTGCAGAAGGGGAGTTGAGTCTCACAGCAAAATGTAGGTTCAAAGCCCCACAGAGGGGCAGTTCCTCTGAGCATTAATAACATTCATATAACATCACTTGGCGCCTTCAGCTTGGAAAGTCTTCATCGTGTTACATGCACTGTTCTCACAAATATGGTTAATAAGGTTAGATTTACTGCTTTAGAGAGAGAGAAAGCCTGGTACCCCTCTTACTTAAACTACGATTGAAATACGCATAATACTGATTAGTAATGTTGTTAGTAAAAAGCGTGTCCTTTTAATGACATGGCAACGTATTCACCGAGTGGTGGAAAAATATCACTTTTTTTGTTGTGAAGTTGAAGTGTGAATTCAACAGCTGTCTTTGTGAAACATCACGGTAAGTTTCAAAGCTGTAATATATGATGTGACTTATGAATATAGATTTAACAAATATGAAAATATCTGTTTAGATCTATTTAGAGGGTTTTATTTTTCTGAATAATGTATGTTTGCATACTGAAACCCTGAAAGAGGACAGTCAGCAGAGGAAACCGAGACAGGTACAATAAGAGCGGCACCCTGAAGGAATTACCAAGGGAAATAAACTGGGCTTTTATTTTGAAACCAGGGATAAGCAAATTGGAGAAGCAGAAATGCATGCTCTCAAATGCTGGTAAAATTTCAGTGGATTAGCCTGAAAGAGACAGCCAGTGTTACCATGCTGTACCACACTGTGCAAAAGCTGAAGATCTTTCAGTGACTGAAAGACTTCCACTTATATCACAGCAGGCTTGATTGGCATTTGGTGGATGGTGTTCAAATATCTGTAAACCTTTCATCTTTTTATTCTGCTGCTTAATAAACTGAAGCAATCACAAAACCATCTTGTCCTTCTCATGTCATTTCTCAGTCCTGACCTTCCTTCAATAAGTAAATCTGAAGAATACTTTGTACCTTTATAAAAAGCTGTTGCATTTCAAATTAAAAATAGTATTTTTTTACAACGAAGTTGATATCATCAAGAATGATGTGACAACAAGAAAAACAAATATGCCGAATATTGTTTATAAATGTTAAATTCATTATGTGTCATCATTTTGTATAAGATGTTTTTAAATGCATTTTTAAATAGTTTCACATAAATAACCAAAGGAAATAAATACAGGAAGCTTAAGTTATAGAGAGTTCAAATACGTTTTTATTCAATAGGCAGCATTTTAGTTAGAAAAAAATGCCAAGCATTGTTTCGCTGAATGCCAAGTTCTCGTAATTATGTTATGTTATGTTATGTAGGTATGCCAGATGTCACATTATCATGTAAGGGAATACATACCCATCAAATGTTTTGGTTTATGGTGCTTCATAAGCCAAACATAAAAGTATTGTGGCCATGGTGTTAAGTTTGAGTAAGAGTTTTTGACATTGTTTGGTTCACCATCATGAGGAAGTGGGAGCAGGGAGTCGGGGTTAAGAGTAGGGCTGCGGTTGATCTTTAAGCAAGGGGAAAAGAAACGCAGAAGTTCATATCAGGGGCAGTGTTGTGGTGTAATGCCATAGTAAGACATCAATCCACACCCCAAAATATAATCTTTGTGTGTGTAGACGCCGTCTGTGTGCATCGTATACTTCATAACCTTTGGACAATGGCATATTTTTTTCTGGATTTGGCTCTGTACTCAATTTTAGATTTTCATTCAAACAATTCACATTTGGTTAAAGATCACATTCTCAGCTATCTATTTAAGGGCATTCATATACGTTTAGGTTTCACAATGTAGAGATTACCACAATTTTCATACTCACCACCCCTGTTAAAAATACAACATTTTGAGGCATAAAGCCTCAATAACAAATTTTCAGCGTGCATACTCAAAAACATGTTTTTTTTAATGCAGGAGAAACAATACTTGTCCTTTCATGCAAGCCTAACAAACTATACACCTTTTGAAATGTACTTTAATTGGTTAAAAGACTTTTCAGTTGTCACTATAATATCTTATCTTTAAGATATAATATCTTTAATATAATATCTTTAACCAACAGGGTCCAAGTTAAACTATGTGGTTGTTCCCTGCACTTGGAACAGTACTTCTCTCTAGGGTTATCAACACATTTGTTCCTGGTTATGGTTATACACTTTGCTGTACGTCGCTCTGGATAAGAGCGTCTGCCAAATGCCTGTAATGTAATGTAATATCTTGCCATTGGCTGGCTGGTTAAAGAGAACATTCTCAGCCTTTTATTTAAGGGCATTGATATACGTTTTGGTTACGCAATGTAGAGATTACCACACTTCTCATACCCATAGTTTCACATAAAGAACCAAAGGAAAGAAATACTGGAAGCTTAGGTTATTGAGAGTTCTTATACTTTTTTATCCAATAGGCAGCAAAGTTTTTATACTTCCCACCATAGGAGGATTAGGTTTTGGCTGGGAAACCATTAAGTCTTATTATTGTTTCCTCTAATATATTTGGAAAAAAGTAAATACTTTGCCTTAATTTCAAGGCAGGTGCTTGCCAAAATGGTTTAAGGAAGCCTGGTTCTCCTGTCAGACTAACAGTGGGGCATCTTGCCCTTGGAATGTCTAGGCTAGAAAATACTGCAGAACACGTTCATCAAGTTCTGACTGAAGAGTGAATTTGTGACCCTTAAAATATGTACATACACAAGGTCGGTAGAAAGAACTAGACCCCCCACCCCCCAATGAACAGCCACACACAGAGACCATGATGAGATTTGCTCATGATAGAGATTTATTATTGAAGCTGTACTGATTCTCACACTCAGTGAGTTTGGACAGACGCCATAGGGGGTCTGTTAAATGTTGCAGAGAAGCACAAGATTAAAGGCACTGATGTCTGGGAGGGACAAAGTGCAGCCATAGCGCAGCTGTAGGAAGGTGGCGGGTAGCCAAAGCAGAACAGCCAATCAGGAGCCAGAAAAGGGATGAACGCCCTTTATTAATTATTTTGACCGTTGCCTCATTATCGCAATAGGCTAGAATTTGTTTCCTTGGCCAGCGGCTTCCCCAAAGGATACACATGACGACGATGGGGTATAATTCGAGCAGTGCTGTAGAGTGGGCATTTAAAGTCAATGACTGCAGCTCTTTAGGCCATGCATCTGCGAACCACTGATTATTGTAGTGCTGCGTCGGTAAAAACTTAAGGGTGGCTGACGTTTCTACCTGATCATTATGGAAGAACAAGATACCGTTCCAATTGTCACATAGCCTTGACCATCCAAAGTGATATGATCGTGCAAGTTATTTGCGGTTTTTGAGAGGTCGAGGTGTCTGGATATAAAGGAACGTCCCTGAGGGATTATTCGCGTTGCAAAATTAAAATGCCCCAGTAATGAGAGCAACTCCTTTTTTGAAAGAGATTCCACATCCGCCGCAGATTTAATAGCTTCGCGAATGCGGACCAGTTTTTCCAATGGCAGGGAGGCCTGCATGAGGTTACTATCCAGGATAATGCCCGGAAACTCGATGGCTTTAGCAGGGCCTTTAGTTTTCTCCTCCGATAGAGGAACGCCCAGTTCCTTAAATGTGTTTTTTAAAGGTATAATGCAGCGATCTGGCTGGGAATGGGGGAAATCTACTACTAGGAAATCGTCTAGTAGGTGTATAACGAAAGGTAGTTTACAGTTGTTTAAGAGTATCCAGCAAAGTGCTTCCGATAATGTATCGAATGTTCGAGGGCTGCTGCGACAACCGAAGGTGAGCCTAACCGCGAAATACATTTTTTGACGCCACATTACGCCGAATAAATGCCACTGAGATGGATGGAGAGGCACGGTTTTAAAAGCATCCGTTATGTCGGCTTTACCAAGCCAGGCGCCTTTACCAGCTTTTTTAATGAATTCGATAGCGTGAGCTACTGTGGCATAGAATAGTGAAAATTGTTGCGAAGGAATAAGACTATTAATAGAAGGGACGTCATTGTTGTGAGGGGCAGATAAGTCGAGAATTAAGCGTTTTTTTTCCGGAGTATTTGCGCGTGGCCACGCCTATGGGACTGATACGAAAAGCGGAAATGGCGAGCTATCGAATGGACCGATCATATAACCTTTCTCGGACTCTCGTGAGAGCAGTTCGTCTACTATTCCTGGTTCATGTAGAGCAGACCGAAGATTAGGGCAAACACAGGACGCTTTGGGGAGAAAGGATAAACCAGAAAAAGAACCTGTGAATCAACCCGGTTATCAAATAATGGACAAAAAAAAAAACGGTTGGGATGCTGCTTCAGAGCTTTGCCCAGCTCTGGAATGTTACATTACATTACATTACAGGCATTTAGCAGACACTCTTATCCAGAGCGACTTACACAACTTTTTTTTTTTTTTTTTTACATAGCATTTTACATTGTATCCATTTATACAGCTGGATATATACTGAAGCAATTTCGGTTAAGTACCTTGCTCAAGGGTACAACGGCAGTGTCCTACCCGGGAATCGAACCTGCGACCTTTCGGTTACAAGTCCAGTTCTTACCCACTGTGCGACACTCCGTCCTGACAGGCATAGATGGCTTTAATGCTTTTCCTTGTTTACAAGGCGCATTCTCCTGGGGCACACAGACTTGGGATGCCCATCTCCTCAGTAGCTGCAAGCATGTATATATTTACAGTTAAGATATGCGCAGAAATTCCCATTGAAATTATGGCACAGCGGGGTTTTAATGGCGGTCTTCACCTTGATTTCCCCACTAGGCTCGTGTTTTACTTTTAGGGACTACGGGTTGGAGCGGTGACGCCGCCTTGGGGCAGAAGCTGGTGGTGGTGTGGGCAAATGAACCGCACACCGTGCAGGAGAGGGGGCGATGCCCCGTGAAATGCCTACTAATTAGAGCCAAATCGACCACAGACCAATCAAGTCTCTGGTTAAAACGCTCGATGTATATCGCTGCTTTAGTGGAAAGGGACTTATGGTATTCATAAAACAGAGTTCCCCCCGTACGACATGGCTAAATCAAATCAAATCAAATTAAATCAAATTTTATTTGTATAGCGTATTTTACAACAGTTGTCACAATACGCTTTACAGACAACCCTAGCCTAAACCCCCACAGGAGCAAGCCTAAGGCAACAGTGGCAAGGAAAAACTCCCTGTGCAGATGGGGAGAAACCTCGGAAGGAACCAGGCTCAAGGGGGAAACCCATCCTCCTCTGGTCGGCTCAGGGTGCCGACTGGTGACCAGCATGTCAGCCAGTTTATGCACAAGATATGATAGGTGGTGTGGCTCAGATGATGGGTGGGGCCGGGTGGCGGTGATGGGGAACAGCAGGTGGCGGCAGATGTGGGCAGGGTGGAGGCAATGACGAAGGAGGGGCTGGACCGCAGAGGTGGGGGAGACCAGACGACTCTCGAAGCAGTCTCGAGGGTTGGGGCAAGAGCCCCGCCGGCAGCGTGGGGAAGAGGGTGGAAACGGCAAATCCGAAATAATAGACAGCTAAGTGTCCAGTTCCTTCCTGCGTTCGGGATTGATTTCGCATATAGTGTCCCTGTATACTCCGAAGGCTGTGTTAAATTCGGCCATAGTCAGGCTTTTGGTAAGCCTGGGGTCGCTACCCTTAAGAAGCACTGAAACGTCCCCGCAGTCTATTATGCGGTTGTCACTAGTCTCCGAGCACAGCAATATTTTTGTTAAATTAATGTTATTACCTGCCAGAATGGATGCTCGCAGTTGAGGAGATATGGCAGCCACTGGAGGAATGAAGGGCACCCCAGCCGGGGCCGTGGGAACTGCAGTTGCCAGCGTTCTCCGCGGTGCCATGACGATAGGAGGTGGCGCGTAGCTGACGTCATCGACGGCGGAAGGGGAGATGTCGGGTCTGTTGTTCCCTTGGAAGTAGGTAGCGGAGCGGGGATCTGAGGTAGAAGAGGTAGCTTCCAGTGCTTGAATCCGAACGTCCATCTGGGAGAGGGAAGATTGGATGTTGTGCAGGGCGGCCAGGACTGGGTCTTCATTTTGCTTGTTTGAATTGGTCGGCTGTTGTGTCCTTGCCCTTTTGGCGGGGGCGGCGGCTGCGGCAGGGAACTCGGGGGGCGCGGGCGCAGTTTTTGCGTTTAGCTGGAGCTTTCCTGGGGGCGGATGGTGCGGCTGCGGGACCTTCTGCGGCTGTGGCCATATCCAGATCGGGAACCTTCTCGGTCAGAAAACTGAAGAGTTCTTTGTGGCTGGTGCCAAGGGGAGGATGCAGTCCACGTCGGAATAGGGCTTCCAGGATTTTCTCCACCGGCCAGTTAGACACGCGTCGGTTGGAGGGGCTATAGGTTGCCAGGCTAGAGCTCCTACGAACGGAAGTGGAGTTTTCGTCCTGGACGTGTCTGGTTGTACCGTCGGGCTGCAGCTGCGTTTCTACAGCATCGTCCTCTGTCCAGAGATGTTCATCTTGGTCGGCGACGGGCATTAATATTACTACCAATAGTCTCATCTCAGGTTTGGTGCCATATTTGTTTAGCTAGCTACTTTCAAAGCAATGTGCAGCAGCTTGCATGCAGGAGGAGCAGCCGAACGAGTAGAGGGAGGCTGTTTAAGTAGACCGCCCTGTTAAGTGAATGTACTGTGATAGGCGAACATCACTCAGCTGAGCCATCAGCTGATTCAGCCGGAGCGCTTGACTCTGGTGGCCTGCCAGAACTACGAGATGCTCCATTTTTGTGTTCATTGAGACATTTGAGTAGATGTACTGTACTGTAGGGCTGTCAAAAATATTCTGAGTTCGAAAATTATTCGAAAATCTTTTCTTTTTTTTTTTTTTTTAAAGCTCGAACATACTATTTTGAGCATTCGAATATTAGTTTTGGATCCTGCGTTTTTGATTCTGCGTTTTTTAATTAACATAAATATACAGGCTTTAATTTCATGCGGCGAATCATGTTCATGCACACAAAGTTCATTTCCTGTGCTAACGTTAGCTACTTCCTCTACAGATCTGCCAACCTGCCAATCTGCACGCATTTTGTGTAGTAACCACGCAATTGGTAAAAATACGCAGGTACGAAATGCCAGCTGAAAAAATATATATATATATTATTGTAATTTAATTATGGAAAACAATCAATTAATACAAATCAATACCGTATATTTATTCGGTATTTAAACTACATCCCTCGGATTGAACCAGATGCTACGACCTTGTGTTTGTGGTTCTGTAACCCCTCCCCGACCCACTCAACATCCACTGATACGCAGCGGTACTTTATTATCTACCGAGGCGTAACGCTGCATTGCTGAGGTAAAATTGGAAGTGGGGAGTAATAATCAAGCACAAAAATGTGACCGTAATGTTAACATATAAAATATTAAAACATGTTCGGTAACTTTACGAGATGCATTTCAAGGGGTATATCCTAATGAGATAAATTTGTGTATATAGTTAGCTGTAGTAGTAGCTCGCATACGATTTAGCCTCGTTAAGAGACGTGTGAATAACTGATGGAGTAATTTAGCTGCAGTAACTCAAATGCTACGAAAACTCCCTGTTCAAACTTTGAATCGCTCATGCTCTGTTGGAGCAAAGTGACCATTGCAAAGGTGTTTGATTATAGACTGCTAACGTAGCAAATAATTCCTATTATTGCAGCCAGTCACCCGACCAACCTTGCAGTTAGAAAATAATCATGACGTCAGAGGATACTAACAAGGAGAGAGAGAGAAGCAGACCTACTAAAAAGAAGCGAGTCCATGCCCTCCATAAGTTTCCTCGCAAAATATCAGGAGCAATGGCCGTGCCTCCGCCCCTCAAAACTTCCGCACCATGCATGTTGCACATTGTGCAATTATGATTTTGACATTAGCCACCAAGGAGTTTCAGGTAATAATTTAGCTAAACCTCTAGTTACAAAAGCCTACATTCCTAGATAATTTTTCAATTGAATACTTTTTTTCATTAGGCCTATATGATGTGTGCCTATATAAGCTGATTCAATTATTTAATTATTAAATAAAAATGGAAATCATGAACAGAAATTTGGTTTTATTCATAATTGACAGTGTTTTACATCACATGTTTTTTTTTGTTTTTTTTTTACATTACAACATAAGTTTCTGTAAATACTTGAAAATGAAAACATATGTTACTATATACAAAATAAATTATTTCCATTTGTATTAAATAATTTAATGCAATTCACTTATGGTTATCAGTTTGTATAAGGACACATATCATATAATCAATAATATATATCAATAATATTAATAATGCAAAAAAAATAGTTTTAAGCAGGTGTACTCAAACTTTTGACTTGCAAGTATATCATAATATAGCCCAGTGCAGTGCAAGTGATATTTTAGAATCAGGTCAAATTATACAATTTTGCCTGATCACTTTAACAGTCAAAACTAGAATTATGAAGAAAGGCTTGTGTGTGCGTGTGTGCGTGCAAAGCAAAGTGGTGCGAAAGCATGTGAACTAAGCGTTAAACTGACTATTGAGGTTGGCAGGTCAGTGTATTGTTTGTGGTACTCCTAATTTTAGTATTCACTCCAGGGCAGGAAATGTGACTCATACTGCATGTCTTTGAAAAAAAATTTGCATTAACTTAGATAGTTTTGTGCAGAAGCAAACACTTCACACTTCCATAGAGAGGCAGTTTGGATCAGTGCAACTGAACCTTCTGTGTGTATATTTGGGTGGAAAGTTGACACTGTAAACCATGCTGGTCTGTGTCTGGCTGGTCAGCAGTCTGATTCACATGATCTCAGGTGAGTTGATATTTTCTCTGTACCATTGGTGCTTTCAAAGAGGTTCACTCAAACCTTAAATATAAGCTCGCAGTTACAGCCGTGTGTCTAAGTGCTGTCTATAGTTCCACAGAGGTAAAATGAGTGATGTGCCTCAGATGATGGGTGGGGCCGGGTGGCGGTGATAATGCATGACTGAAAACAGTGTACTTGACTGATTTGAACCGGAAGTGATTGTTTCTTTGGAAATGCATATGTCAGGATTCTGCCCATTTTCTGATTTTCCTTTTATTCGCTGCCAGATGGCGGCACTTTAGTTTTGTATTTCAGTTCGTTCTCCCTCTTTGGTGTTTAATTGTATTATTGTTTTCAATTATTCAATCATTGTTTTTGCTCGTGTCTCGTTCTCCCTTCCCTCTCTGGTGTGATTGTGAATTGTGCCCTCCTGTGTCTTGTTAGCCTTCTGTCTATTTAAGTTCTTTGTTTCCTTGACTTGGGTGCTGGTTCCTTGTGTTTCTGCCCGTGTGTATCTGCCCGTGTGTTTCTACCCGTGTATATCTGCCCCTGTGTATCTGCCCCTGTGTTTCTACCCGTGTGTATCTGCCCCTGTGTATCTGCCCCTGTGTTTCTACCCGTGTGTATCTGCCCCTGTGTATCTGATGTGCAGAGAAAACCTGAACGGGTCAAATGGACTACACACAAAGGAGGACAAAGCACTGTTATATTTTCACAAAGTCCTCCCAGTGTCAACAATCGCTACAAACACAGAGTGCAGGTTTTGGACTCCATTTCCATTGGAATCCTGTCTCTCCGTCTCTCTGATCTCACTCTGTCAGATGGGGGAACATACAGGTGTGAAGCAGATGGAAACTACAGAGACATCAGTCTCACGTTAATACAGAAATTTGACCAGTTGTGTTTAAAACTTTAAATGGGCTGTGGGAACTCTTCAAATGATAACGTTCTATGGGTGGGACATATTTGGCTGTGGTGTTGTATGTGAATGGAGATTTTCTGGGCCTTTCCCAGTTATATTGTAAGAGTATTGAATAGGAGACCTACACATACACATTTCTATTGATTTTTTACCCAGTTTTACTTCCAAAAAACACTCAAAAATCACTTTTTTACTTCAAAAAAGTGAAATCTCACACACAAACAATTTCTTCAAATATATATAAGTATATATATATATATATATATATATATATATATATATATACATATATACAGTTGAGGCCAAAAGTTTACTTACACCTAGGCTAAAGATATGCAAACTCAGCTTATCACAACTCTGCACATTTCATGTTACTGTACATTTCTATTGACAAGTCAGTTAGGGCATCTACTTTGTTCACATCAGAGGTAATTTTAAAACAATCAATTGGAGACATTATCAAACACCTACATATATCACCCAACTTGAAAAACAATTGTGCCCTTAAACTTAACTTACACGACCTTCAGCAATAATAACTGCAAACAAACGCTTCCTATAAGTTGATATCAGTCTTTCACTATCTATGGAGGAATTTTACCCCACTATTTGCAGAACTGCTTTAATTCAGACAAATTTGTGGTTTTGAGCATGAACTTCTCGTTTCTGATACAGCCCCAGCATCTCTGTTGGGTTCAAGTTAGGACTGACTAGACCACTCCAACACTTTATTTTCCAACCCGTGTGTATCTGCCCCTGTGTATCTGATGTGCAGAGAAAACCTGAACGGGTCAAATGGGCTACACACAAAGGAGGACAAAGCACTGTTATATTTTCACAAAGTCCTCCCAGTGTCAACAATCACTACAAACACAGAGTGCAGGTGTTGGACTCCATTTCCCCTGGAAACCTGTCTCTCCATCTCTCAGATCTCAATCTGTCAGATGGGGGTACATACAGGTGTGAAGCAGATGGAAACCACAGAGACATTAGTCTCACAGTTATACATAGATTTGATGAGTTGTGTTTAAAAGTGTAAATGGGCTGTGGGAACTCTTCAGATGATAACGTTCTATGGGTGGGACATATTTGGCTGTGGTGTTGTATGTGAATGGAGATTTTCTGGGCCTTTCCCAGTTATATTGTATAAGAGTATTGAATAGGAGACCTACACATACACATTTCTATTGATTTTTTACCCAGAATAAACACGCAAAAATGAGTTTTACTTCCAAAATAATCTCAGACATCACTTTTCTTCAAAAAAGTGAAGTGATATATACACACACATATATATATATATATATATATATATATATATATATATATATATATATATATATATATATATATATATATACATATATACAGTTGAGGCCAAAAGTTTACTTACACCTAGGCTAAAGATATGCAAACTCAGCTTATCACAACTCTGCACATTTCATGTTACTGTACATTTCTATTGGCAAGTCAGTTAGGGCATCTACTTTGTTCACATCAGAGGTAATTTTAAAACAATCAATTGGAGACATTGTGCCCTTAAACTTAACTGGTTACATGACCTTCAGCAATAATAACTGCAAACAAACGCTTCCTATAAGTTGATATCAGTCTTTCACTAGCTATGGAGGAATTTTACCCCACTATTTGCAGAACTGCTTTAATTCAGACAAATTTGTGGTTTTGAGCATGAACTTCTCGTTTCTGATACAGCCCCAGCATCTCTGTTGGGTTCAAGTTAGGACTGACTAGACCACTCCAACACTTTATTTTCCAACCCGTGTGTATCTGCCCCTGTGTATCTGATGTGCAGAGAAAACCTGAACGGGTCAAATGGACTACACACAAAGGAGGACAAAGCACTGTTATATTTTCACAAAGTCCTCCCAGTGTCAACAATCGCTACAAACACAGAGTGCAGGTGTTGGACTCCATTTCCCCTGGAAACCTGTCTCTCCGTCTCTCAGATCTCACTCTGTCAGATGGGGGAATACTTTTTTTCATTAGGCCTATATGATGTGTGCCTATATAAGCTGATTCAATTATTTTATTATTAAATAAAAATGGAAATCATGAACAGAAATTTGGTTTTATTCATAATTGACAGTGTTTTACATCGCAACATGTTTTTTTTTTTTTTTTTTTTTTTACATTACAACATGTTGTAATGTAAATACTTGAAAATGAAAACATATGTTACAATATACAAAATAAATGATTTCCATTTGTATTAAATAATTTAATGCAATTCACTTATGGTTATCAGTTTGTATAAGCACACATATCATATAATGAAATATTAATCATGAAAAAATTGTTTTAAGCAGGTGTACTCAAACTTTTGACTTGCAAGTATATCATAATATAGCCCAGTGCAGTGCAAGTGATATTTTAGAATCAGGTCAAATTATACAATTTTGCCTGATCACTTTAACAGTCAAAACTAGAATTATGAAGAAAGGCTTGTGTGTGCGTGTGTGCGTGCAAAAGCATGTGAACTAAGCGTTACACTGACTATTGAGGTTGGCAGGTCTGTGTATTGTTTGTGGTAGTTCTAATTTTAGGATTCACTCAGGGGCAGGAAATGTGACTCGTACTGCATGTCTTTGAAAAAAAAATTGCATTAACTTAGATAGTTTTGTGCAGAAGCAAACACTTCACACTTCCATAGAGAGGCAGTTTGGATCAGTGCAACTGAACCTTCTGTGTGTATATTTGGGTGGAAAGTTGACACTGTAAACCATGCTGGTCTGTGTCTGGCAGGTCAGCAGTCTGATTCACATGATCTCAGGTGAGTTGATCATTTTCTCTGTACCATTGGTGCTTTCAAAGAGCTTCACTCAAACCTTAAATATAAGCTTGCAGTTACAGCCGTGTGTCTAAGTGCTGTCTATAGTCCCACAGAGGTAAAATGAGTGATGTGCCTCAGATGATGGGTGGGGCCGGGTGGCGGTGATAATGCATGACTGAAAACAGTGTACTTGACTGATTTGAACCTGAAGTGATTGTTTCTTTGGAAATGCATATGTCAGGATTCTGCCCAGTTTCTGATTTTCCTTTTATTCGCTGCCAGATGGCGGCACTTTAGTTTTGTATTTCAGTTCGTTCTCCCTCTTTGGTGTTTAATTGTATTATTGTTTTCAATTATTCAATCATTGTTTTTGCTCGTGTCTCGTTCTCCCTTCCCTCTCTGGTGTGATTGTGAATTGTGCCCTCCTGTGTCTTGTTAGCCTTCTGTCTATTTAAGTTCTTTGTTTCCCTGACTTGGGTGCTGGTTCCTTGTGTTTCTGCCCGTCTATCTGCCCGTCTGTTTCTGCCCGTGTGTTTCTACCCATGTGTATCTGCCCCTGTGTTTCTACCCGTGTGTATCTGCCCCTGTGTATCTGATGTGCAGAGAAAACCTGAACTTGATAAGAACATTGCGTAGTTTCATTCGTGAAATATGCCTACAACCATATTCGATCATAAACTTTGTGTAACAATGTTTCCTCACTGATGAAGCTACAGACAAGTATGGGGAAGATTGGTCAGATGTGGCCTCTACAATGGCAGCTGTATAAGACCAGGGGCCAGGGACCTTGCAAAATTGCATGGTCTAACAAGTGCAGGAAGATTTTCTTTATTTCTTTATTTTTTTCACGGGTAGGTGAGCTTATGAATGAACCTAAGAGCGATGAGAGAACATAAGATTTGCCTGTATTGCAACCCTTGCCAATGTATTCTTCTAAGGGCCATGGTCGAAAGAACAAATGAAATATTTTCTTGTTTTTCTTCAGTTTTGCTGAACTGCATGGTCAGTATATAGCCAGTGCACATTTGTTTTTTTTCCACAGTGTCATTTCTTTCACAAACATTTTATATACACAATTAATGTTTTAGCCAAGTTACTGGATATAATTGCATACCATTGTATTTGATATATGCCCATGGCTGTACCCACCATTGAGGTCACCGAGGTCAGGACCTCGGTATTTTTTCCGAGGTGTATATAATAAAAGTCGTGAAATTGTCTAAAAATAACTTGGCACGGCAAAGATATTGTACAACGCCAAGATAACCGACTTGCTTATCTGATCGCCATCATTGCTTGTGTGTGTGCGTGGGTGGGTGGTGAAGTGGATTATCTTGTCGTTACTACAAAATCTCAACACAGTGGTTCTTTGATCAACAACTTAAGGAAACCCGACAGGTAACCACTCAATCCATGCGAAGCATGATGTAGGGTGCGTTCGCAAATGAGCTCGCGGCAGAGCGCACTCCGTAACATTACTGGGCTGTTCCTAAATTCTGAGCGCTGTTGGAATGTTATTCAGAGCACCGCCCTCTCGGAGTGTCCAGAGCGTACTCTGGGCACCTTGTATCAGGAGACGGAGCAGCAGAACGCAGATCTATAGTCTCTAAACCTGAAGTTAGACGTTTGATAGGCTAGCTCACGAAATTTAATATAATGTTTAATTGTTTAGCTAACTAGCTGCAATTGTCACACATAGGATATTTCCAACTTACATTATTCTAGCTGTATCAGCATCATCATCCTCACTGTCCACAATTTCTTGCACAAGAGGCGCTACATTGTTTTCAATCATAAATATTGATGATCTTCTTATTTCGTCCATTTTTATCAGCCAGTTTAGGTCAACTGACAGTTTTCCCGTTCGTAAATTCGTATAGGAATAGAACGCTCTATTTCTTGGAAACATAGCCCTCTCATTTTTGAATAGAACGTCAGATTGCATTGGACTGCTTGTAGTTCAATGTCATTCATCTAGACATCATCTGACGAATAGCTCCTGTGCGGTCGTGCTACGTTAAACAGTGGCCATCCATCACTTGAGTGAATTAAGTTAATTCCATCCATCCAATGGTAGACTGATAAACTTTCAACAAAATTCTTGTCTTTAAATTCAGTGTTTGTGTAAAAGGTTGGAATTCGTGGTATAAAGACATAGGCTACCCCTGTATATTTTTTTTATTTGCATTGCAAATATTTTATTTAGAATACGTAACGTCATCTTATTTCATTTCACGGTAGAATAATAACCTTATACATCCGGGCCGCTAAATGGCGCTTTCTGCCTGTGATCAATAGGAATTATGTTTCATGCTTGGATTTCAGAATAAATCCAGCATCGAATTGTAATGCACACTAATAACTTATCGTGCTTTTTGTCGTACTATCATACTACAGGTTGGTAAATACTAGTGTACATAATATAATCATTAGATTTTGAAAGGTAAAGATATATAGTATCTTGTCGTTGTTAAGGTTGAGATTAAGTTTCATTTTACGTGAAAATGTGTTAACGTGCCAGCCAAATCCTATTGTTTACGATGCTATTCAAATTCAAACCCTGTGTTTATTTTCTTCACTGAGACAGAGAAGAAAATGAAAAGCCTCAAACAATCAAAGCTCAGCTTTGGGAAAGGATGAGATACAGGACAAGATGAGGGGACTGAGAGAAAGTAGCCAGCCAGTCTACTCAGGGAAATCAAAAAAATGTCCCCTAGCAGGCTCGGATTTTGGACCTCAGTATTTCTAAAACCCTGGGTACGGCCATGTATATGGCCCTAAATAATCATGCTCAAATGCAATAAAACCGGATGCCAAACCATCATCTATTTATATGTGTTCAGGCAGGAAACACAGTTGAGAACTATCACCATATAACAGGGCCAGACCTGATTAGCTATCCGCTAAAATCCTCCATTAAAAAACTCAGAAAGAGATGCCCTTTCCAAAGAGCAGGAAATATCCCACTTTCCCCAGTGAACACTTTGAGGCATATCTGGACCAGACTGTCAGTCTGAGGTGGGACAGATGTGCATGTCTCAGTGAAAAATAGAGAAAGGAACACACGTAAACATTAACCAGTGGCTACACTAATTTGACTCTGTGATGCATGAATAGCATTAAGTGAACCATGGATTCTTGTACAGTATCACCACAGTGCCACAGAAAGCACTGGAACGCTACAAAACAGTCCACTAAGATTAAAGAAAGAAATGAACTTGGAAAAAGTAGCAGATTGAAAGGTCAATACAGATTTATCTGTGTTCTGATTTTAGAAGAATAATTATGGGCATGAATAAGTATGAAAATGTATATTTTCAGTTAAACAAAAGTATTTTTCCCCTTGGAACAATCATATTGCACGAAATAATATAATTTCCCTGCAACTTTGAGAGTGCAACCCATTACCTGTGGTGTTTATTTTATACAGGTAATCTTTATCAGGGGCGTGAATAATTTTGGGGGTGCACTACATCACTTCAACTGGAGACACAGGGTCAATGGGCCAGTCACACTGGTTTGTTTGACATAATTAATCTTTTTTTGTGGAGAGGGACGGGTATGGGAGATTTTTGGTTTTTGTGACTGTCCCAATTGTTGCCAAAGGAAACCAAACTGGTTGTGGGTATTGAACATGCTGCAGCTGTAAAAACATTTCTTTCTTTGGATTACAAAGCTTCTCTATTGAGTTCTATGAGACAATTAAACCCAGAGCTTAACTGGATGCATGATACCTTTTTGAACAGCCATGTGTAAATGACATATCCAATTAAGAATCTTGTCCTGAGGCCTATTTACACTGACGTTTCTCTGAAAACTTTCCATGTATTGCAACCACAAATTAGGGACACATTTTTAAATATAAACAAGACTAGGTCAAAACTTAAGTATATGGCTGGACCGAACCGGCCGACCAATGGTGTAACTTCATCAGTCAGTCACTCAGTCACAGACATGCACGGTGTAACTTCATCACTCACTCAGTCACAGACATTCGCGTTTATATAGGGCTGGCCCCGCTGTTGCGGTCCAGCCAAAAACGGAGGACAGCAAAAGGTGGCCTTTATCAATTGTCTCTTTAAATTTATTTATGCTTTATGAATATGTACTGTTCCAGGTAATTCTAATTTTAGGATTCACACAGTAGCAGGAAATGTCACTCATGCCATACACCATTGAAAAAAATAGCTGTTAGCTGAAAAAGAAGCAAATACGTCACACTTCCACCGAGGCAGTTTGCATCAGTGTAACATAATCTTCTGTGTATTCATTTTATGAAGTTTAAAACAATGAAAACCATGCTGGTCTGTGTCTGGCTAGTCAGCAGTTTGATTCACATGATCTCAGGTGAGTTGATTATTTTCTCTGTCCTATTGATGCTTTCAAAGAGCTTCGCTAAAACCTTAAATATAAGCTCGCAGTTACAGCCGTGTGTCTAGTGCTGTCTATAGTCCCATAGAAGTAAAGAGAGAATGAGGCACAGACTTCTGGGTATCATTCTCAACAGCTGAGCCTGCTGTCTTTTTCTTGTGTTAAACTGAGTGTAGTTTTCAATATAGGGAAAACACTGTGTTCTTTTGTGGGCTTGTAATTATCAATTATTAGATTGTGATTGCATTTAAAGAGCCTGTACATAAAACGGTGCATAACTGATAATAGTGAACTTGACTGATTTGAACGTGAAGTGATTGTTTCTTTGGAAATGCATAGTGCAAAATATCTAATTTATATTACAAAATATATATTTACACCAGCGGGCATTTAAATCCGAAACGGGTTAAACTCATGCCCCTAACTCCATGACAAAACCCGGAAATGCATAGAAAAACTTTTGATTTTAGAGTAAAGAAACACATTTTTTAAACTTTGAACTCATACCTATGAACTTTGCTTAATCTACTCTGGATAAAGGTACTTATCCAATATGGAAGGAGTACTGTTACTAAAGCTACTAATTCTAAATAGTTGCGAACAAAATGCATTTTAATAATTAAAAACCAACTACCTAATGAATGAATGATGATTTGTACTTATTCCAAACATATTTATATTACATTTATATTACATTTTAGAGACACTATTCTCCAGAGTGGCATACATGCCTATTTCCCTGACCATTGTACTATACTGTTACCAGATCTTAAAGAACCACAATGGAAATAAGCCTTGGCTTTATAGTGTTTTATTCCTTCTGATGATTTTTGGTATTTGGGGCATCTCTGCTCAGAGTGGTCACATGTATTTTTAAATGATCTGCATGCTGGGAGTTTGTGGTGGTGAGGGTGTGGTTGCTGAGAGTGTGCTGAAAGTGCAAACTTTTCACCCTTTTTTCTGTAATTACTGTATGGTTTAGTGTTATTTCTTTTGCAATTGTGTTTTATTTCGGTTTAGTGTGGTAAGTGGTGGGTTTTCGTTTGTTTGCCTGGCTGGTTGAGCCAGTGATTGCTGGGGATGGCGTCCCGGGTTTCGCCGCCCCTGTCTATCCGACATGGCGTGAGGGTGGTGCCGCCGGAGGCGAGTATTGCCGTGGAAGCGGTGCTCTTGGCGGCCGGTGAACAAATTGGTCATGAAAATTTATCGTATGCTTCTCGCATGAACAAAGCGGTGGTTGTTTCTGAAGGAAGAATGTTATGTCAATCGACTGATTGAAAGTGGCGTTTTTCTGAATGATGTTTATGTGCAAGTCTCACCGTTGTCTGTTCCCTCTACGAGGGTTACTGTTTTCGGGAGTGCCACCGTTTATTCCAAATGAAGAGCTGGACCGAGAGTTACGGCGCTTCGGGAAATTCGCGAGTTCGTTCAAAACTGTTAATCTAGGGTGTAAGGATCCGAAACTAAAACATGTACAGTCTCTTCGGAGACAGGTTTTTATGTTTCTGGATTCGCCAAACCAAACTCTGGATGTATCTTTCCGGGTAAAGTATGAGACGGGGTACTACATGGTGTACGCAAGTTCGGGGAGTATGAAATGCTTTGAGTGTGGGGATGTGGGACATAAGCGTTTCGCTTGCCCGCATTACAAAAATAAAACTCAGGTGAATGCTGCAGAAAGTACCTCAGGTCCCAGCGTTGCAGCTGGGGAGGGAAGTGACGGACAGTCTATGCAGGCGGAGGTACAGGTTTCCTTGGTTCATAAAGATCAGGAAGCGAGTTCACAACAACAACAACCGGGAAACAAACAAAATGAGGCTGCGGTTAATTCGGCCACGGGGTTGGACACAACTGCAGGGCCAAGTGCTGAAATAGAGGAATCGGACGCAACGGCGGCAGAGGTTTCTGTGGAAACGGGAGGCAGTCAGGCTGAGTCCAGTCAGGTGGAGTCTAGGGAGGAGGGGGGCGTGTCAAAGCCGCCCGTAGTAGAAAGCCCAGCAAATAGCGAGTTGGAAGAGATGGACGAAGATTCAGGGTAGTGATCTGTACTCAGTCGAACAGATAAATATTTTTCTTAACGAGACTTTCGGAAAAAAGGTTCAGGTAGAGGACCACTTCCCTGATACGGACAAATGTATTAGGTCATGTGCTGCCTTAAGGAAAAAGGTGGGATGTGACCTTCTAGATGAGAAAAAGCGTTTTAGGCTCAGAAAACACGTCACGTCATTGAGGAAAAAAGTGACTGGTGCAAGGAAAAGGCAGGCCAAATCAAAATAAAGTTTAAATGATGATTTTTCATCACAGGGTGTTTTCTTTCTCTGGATGCCTATTACTGTCCATTTTTCTGGCTTCACTATCTTTTATCCTTATGAAAAATCTAAGGGTTGGGTCTTTAAATATTAATGGTGGAAGGGAAAGACAGAAAAGGGCTTTAGTTTATGAAACGGTGTCGCAAAAAAAATTAGACGTAGTCTTCCTCCAGGAGACCCATAGTGATATTGGGAATGAGGTAGACTGGGGTCTATGGTGGGGAGGGCAGTATGTTTTAAGTCATGGCACTAATTTCAGTGCCGGAGTAGCTGTTTGTTTTTCTCCTGGACTAGGGACAGTTATTAAATCCACCACTGAATTAGTTAAGGGCCGGGTTATTTTAGTTAGGGCCGAAATAGAGGGCAGTTTTTTCTGCTTTGTTAATATTTATGCTCCCAATCAGGGCTCAGAGAGATTAGCTGTTTTTAAGAAGCTGAGGGAAGTTTTAGCACAGTGCAGTCAGAATGAGTGCATTATCATAGGAGGGGACTGGAACTGCACTATAAATTTTACTGTGGACAGGACCAGTGAGGAGCCTCATTTACAGTCGTCCTCCTGCCTCTCTAGCCTGGTCACACGTTTTGATCTAGCTGATGCATGGAGACTTAAGCACCCTACCACAAGGCAATATACCTCGGTGAGGATATCTGATGGTAGAGTTAGTGCAGCCAGGCTTGATAGGATCTATATCTCTCTAATTCTAATTATATATCTAATTTTATTTCAAGATTATTTAAGAGTTTTATCTACCCTGTTACTTTTACTGACCATCATCTTGTAACAGTGGATATTCGTCTTTCCCTCACTGTGAAGGCTACATCAAATTGGCTGGCATTTTAACAACAAGCTAATACAAGATAGGGCCTTTTGTGAAAAATTTGAATTTTTTTGGGAGTGCTGGAGAAAAAGAAAAGGGGAATTTGTTTCACTAGGTCAATGGTGGGAGGTGGGGAAAGCTCAAATTAGAATTTTTTGTCAACAGTACACATCACATTCTACAGCAATTATTAAAGGAGCAGTGCAGGACCTTATACAGGACATTAAGAATATGGAGAGTTGCTTGATTGAGGAAGATAATCCTGGTAGGAGGGACCTTTTGCAACAGAAACGACAGGAGTTGAGTACCTTGTTGCAAGAAAGAGTAAAGGGAGCATTAGTGAGAGCCCGGGTCACAAACATAAAAGACATGGACGCCCCTAGTTCTTTCTTTTTTAACTTAGAGAAATCAGGGGCACAGAGGAAGCGGATGATCTGTCTTCGCCTTCCTGATGGGAGGGTGACCACAGAACCAGGCGAAATGAGGCAGCATGCTGCAGATTTTTATACTGCCCTCTATGGGGAGGAGGACTGTAACCAGCAATGAGCTTCTCCAGGGGCTTCCTCAGCTGGGGACTGAGGAGCAGGCTGCGCTGGACTCTGAGCTCAGCCTGGAAGAGTTTACCAAAGCGGTCGGGCAGATGGCTTCTGATCGGTCACCAGGCATTGATGGGCTGTCCATGGACTTCTACAAGCGCTTCTGGGATATACTAGGAGCGGATCTACGAGAAGTGATGCTGGATTGTCTGCAGGAAGGGGCACTACCAGTGTCTTTTCAACGAGCAGCTCTCTCTCTTTTGCCAAAAAAAGGGGACTTAGCCTTAATTAAAAACTGGAGGCCTGTCGCACTCCTGTCAAGTGACTACAAGGTGCTCTCCTAGGTTTTGGCAAATAGACTCAAGGAAGCATTAGCAAAACTGATCCGTCAGGATCAGTCTTATTGCATTCCTGGACGATCCATTATGGACAACCTGTTTAAGATGCGTGATGCAATGGATGTGTGTAAAATGTATGATCTGGATATTGGCATAATTTCTTTGGACCAGGAAAAAGCTTTTGATCGTGTTGATCACCAGTATTTGTTTTCCACACTCAAGGCGTTTGGTTTTGGGGAGCTTTTTATTTCTTGGGTAAAGCTGCTATACAGTGGAGCTTCATGTATGGTCAAAGTGGGGGGTGGTTTAAATAGGCCTGTAATAATGAGGAGGGGAATCAGACAGGGCTGCCCAATTTCAGGACAGCTTTACAGTTTAGCCATTGAACCTTTGTTATGTAGGCTTAGGGGTAGACTAACAGGACTGTCTTTACCAGAGCTACCAGGGGACGCACCAGTGAGTGTTTCAGCATATGCTGATGACATAAATGTCCTTATTAAGACACAGAGCGATGTGGAGATTTTGGTGGACAACCTAAAGCTGTATGAGAAGGCCTCATCGGCAAAAGTTAACTGGGAAAAGAGTGAGGCCTTACAGCTGGGGGGATGGAGGACAGGGTCCTTACCCAGTCTGCCAGGGATGTTTAGATTTGACAAAGAAGGGCTAAAGTGTCTAGGAGTTTTTCTAGGTACTACAGACTTTCAGAAGAAGAACTGGGAAGGGATGTTGGACAAGGTTGTTGCTAAGTTGTCTAAATGGCGGTGGTTGTTGCCACTAATGTCCTTTCGGGGGAGAGTCCTGGTTATCAATAACCTGGCTGCCTCAACACTATGGCACAGGCTTCACGTGTTGGAGCCACCAAGAGGTCTACTGGAGGAGACACAAAAACAGCTGGTGAATTTTTTCTGGTCGGGCCAACATTGGGTGAAGGCTGCACTGATGTACCTCCCTGTACAGGAGGGGGGCCAAGCCATGGTTGACCTGCAGAGTAGGGTTGCAGCATTTTTATCACCCAGAGCTCAGCTGGAGAGGCTTAGCGTGGACTTTGTTGAGGAGGGCTGGAAGTCTCGGTTATGACCGTCAGCTTTTTTTGTTAAATCCAGAGAGAATGGATTTTTCTGCACGTACCCCTTTTTACAAATCTCTTGTGAAATCATGGTACGCAACGTTCACTATTAGGAGAGACATTACCTGTCCTGGGCGGTGGGTTTTGCAAGAGCCGCTTCTTCATAACCCTCTCTTGGAGATCAGATTGCTGCAGTCCATCAGTTTTCAGGCTGCCCTGATAAGCGGTGGGGTCACCAAGTTAGGTGATCTCATGGACAGAGGAGACTGGAGGACGGTACATGAGCTTGCCAGAAGGATTGATACCCGGTCAGTACGCCTGGTAGAGCAAGTTGTAGAGAGGGTCCGTGCCTCACTTCCTGGCCCGTTTCGGATGGAAATTCAGGGACTCAAGCAAGATGGCTGGCCAGACTTGGAAGAGGAGATGGGGTTTCCAGCTTTAGCTGTAACTGCAGCTATTGATGGTCAGCAGGATGCAGATAACTCCATACTATGTCTTAGCACACCTCAGCTGGGAAACTTTGAACGGATCAGCAAAAAAGCTCTGTATCTGGCAGCAGTAAAGGTCCATCACCAAGCCACTCTGAGGAAGGTGAAGCCATCGAGGTGGCCAGGGGATTTGGGACCAGGTTCTTACCTGAGAGGGTGTTGGCGCTCCCTGTATAAGCCTCCCATAGAAAAGCGTACTGCGGATCTGCAGTGGAGGCTTGTCCATGGGGCCATCGCTACGAACAGACACATTGCACATCTTGATCCAACAGTGGAGGAGACTTGTTTATTCTGTGGGGAGGTAGAAAGTGTGGAGCACCTCTTCTTTGAGTGCGATAGGCTAGATGGCATGCTAGGGATAGTGAGGCAGTGGTGCACAGGGATAGGCATGGTTTTTTCTAGGGAGCTGTACATAGGAGGGCCAAGGTACATAGTTTTAGAGAAGAGGAGGGTGTGTCTGCTAAATTATATTTTTGGGCAGGCTAAGTTAGCAACTTGGATGAGTAGAAAAAACAAAAGAATTGGGGAAGGATCAATGGACGCAACGAAAATCATGTGTGGACTGATAGCAGCAAGGCTTTGCTAGGGAGTTCTCCTATTATACACTTGTGGGAAACAAACAGCTTTTTGAGCACTTGTGGGGAGTAAATAGGGTGCTATGTCATGTGGATGAGGAAGGGGGGCTTAATCTTGGTTTTTGATCCTTTGAATTTTTATTATTTTCTTTTATTTTTTTATTTTTTGCTGATGGAGTTGGGATATTTTTTTATATAAGAAAATGGAAGTGTATATGTTTCTCTTCTCTCTCTCTCTCTCTCTCTCTCTCTCTCCCCTCTCTCTCTCTTTTCTCTATCTATTCCCTCTTGTCTGCCTGTGGTTAATTTGTTCATTGTTTTTCTCTTTATGTTGCTTGTATATTATTTTTATTTTGAAGTACAGTAATTTCTGTGGTTGAACAATGTCCCAATAAAAGGGGTTTTAAATCTCTCTCTCTCTCTCTCTCTCTCTCTCTCTCTCTCTCTCTCTCTCTCTCTCCTCCCTCCCTCCCTCCCTCCAGGGTGTGTTCTGTCTGATTCTGAACCCATACACATCACTGGGTTCACAGGAGACTCAGTCGTCCTGCCCTGTGTCTGTACTGCTGTGCAGAGGAAACCTGAACGGGTCAAATGGACTGCATATCCAGGAGGCCAAAGCACTGTTATATTTCCACAAAGTCCTCCCAGTGTCAACGATCGCTACAAACACAGAGTGCAGGTGTTGGACTCCATTTCCCCTGGAATCCTGTCTCTCCGTCTCTCAGATCTCACTCTGTCAGATGAGGGATTTTACAGGTGTGAAGCAGATGGGCACTACAGAGACATCAGTCTCACAGTGAAAGGTAAATTTGACCACATTTGCCCATAGCATGTCAAGTACGGGGTGACACTGGGTGACACAAGGGCTCTATGATTTTTATGTAACCTTACAGTAAATGTATTTGTTTCATTGCACAAACATGCAGAATAAAAATCATCATTATAGAATGAGTCACATTACTTCTGCGCCAAGGTTGAGCGGAAGTTTAATCTTAGGTTTGCACAGTGAGTTTTGATAAGAGGTTCTGTTTTAAACCTTAAATTTCCTTTATCTATTTCTCATTAGATTATTTTGATACATTAAACTGCGTGCAGCATTTATTGATATTATGGCAGAATCAAGTACAACATCCCTTCTGCAATGTTTGAGTACTTCAAGGCTTGCTTCACAGGGGTGTCTTTAGCAACAACTAACCAACGTGTTGTAACTGGAATTCTGTACTCATATCTCTCAAACTCAAATCATTACCACCGTAATTATTGTCATAATTATTGCCTATTGTATCTTGTAAATTGTGAACCATATGACTTCAAACTATTAAACTGAAGGTGTGGGAGGGCCTAGGTGAGACATCCAATCAGGCATGCTTATTATCTCCTAATCCCACCTCCATCTCTCTCTCTCTCTCTCTCTCTCTCTCTCTCTCTCTCCAGGGTGTGTTCTGTCTGATTCTGAACCCATACACATCACTGGGTTCACAGGAGACTCAGTCGTCCTGCCCTGTGTCTGTACTGCTGTGCAGAGGAAACCTGAATGGGTCAAATGGACTGCACACCCAGGAGGCCAAAGCACTGTTATATTTCCACAAAGTCCTCCCAGTGTCAACGATCGCTACAAACACAGAGTGCAGGTGTTGGACTCCATTTCCCCTGGAAACCTGTCTCTCCGTCTCTCAGATCTCACTCTGTCAGATGAGGGATTTTACAGGTGTGAAGCAGATGGGCACTACAGAGACATCAGACTCACAGTGAAAGGTAAATTTGACCACATTTGCCCATAGAATGTCAAGTACGGGGTGACACTGAGTGACACAAGGGCTCTATGATTTTTATGTAACCTTACAGTAAATGTATTTGTTTCATTGCACAAACATGCAGAATAAAAAAATCATCATTATAGAATGAGTCACATTACTTCTGCGCCAAGGTTGAGCGGAAGTTTAATCTTAGGTTTGCACAGTGAGTTTTGATAAGAGGTTCTTTTTAAACCTTAAATTTCCTTTATCTATTTCTCATTAGATTATTTTGATACATTAAACGGCATGCAGCATTTATTGATGATATGGCAGAATCAAGTACAACATCCCTTCTGCAATGTTTCAGTACTTCAAGGCTTGCTTCACAGGGGTGTCTTCAGCAACAACTAACCAACGTGTTGTAACTGGAATTCTGTACTCATATCTCTCAAACTCAAATCATTACCACCGTAATTATTGTCATAATTATTGCCTATTGCATCTTGTAAATTGTGAACCATATGACTTAAAACTATCAAACTGAAGGTGTGGGAGGGCCTAGGTGAGACATCCAATCAGGCATGCTTATTATCTCCTAATCCCACCTCTTTTCTCATCTCTCTCTCTCTCTCTCTCTCTCCCTCCCTAGCTCTCTCCAGGGTGTGTTCTGTCTGATTCTGAACCCATAACATCACTGGGTTCACAGGAGACTCAGTCGTCCTGCCCTGTGCCTGTACTGATGTGCAGAGGAAACCTGAGCTGATCAAATGGACTGCACATCCAGGAGGCCAAAGCACTGTTATATTTCCACAAAGTCCTCCCAGTGTCAACGATCGCTACAAACACAGAGTGCAGGTGTTGGACTCCATTTCCCCTGGAACCTGTCTCTCCGTCTCTCAGATCTCACTCTGTCAGATGAGGGAATTTACAGGTGTGAAGCAGATGGGCACTACAGAGACATCAGACTCACAGTGAAAGGTAAATTTGACCACATTTGCCCATAGCATGTCAAGTACGGGGTGACACTGGGTGACACAAGGGCTCTATGATTTTTATGTAACCTTACAGTAAATGTATTTGTTTCATTGCACAAACATGCAGAATAAAAATCATCATTATAGAATGAGTCACGTTACTTCTGCGCCAAAGTTGAGCGGAAGTTTAATCTTAGGTTTGCACAGTGAGTTTTGATAAGAGGTTCTGTTTTAAACCTTAAATTTCCTTTATCTATTTCTCATTAGATTATTTTGATACATTAAACTGCATGCAGCATTTATTGATGATATGGCAGAATCAAGTACAACATCCCTTCCGCAATGTTTCAGTACTTCAAGGCTTGCTTCACAGGGGTGTCTTCAGCAACAACTAACCAACGTGTTGTAACTGGAATTCTGTACTCATATCTCTCAAACTCAAATCATTACCACCGTAATTATTGTCATAATTATTGCCTATTGTATCTTGTAAATTGTGAACCATATGACTTCAAACTATCAAACTGAAGGTGTGGGAGGGCCTAGGTGAGACATCCAATCAGGCATGCTTATTATCTCCTAATCCCACCTCTCTCTCTCTCTCTCTCTCTCTCCAGGGTGTGTTCTGTCTGATTCTGAACCCATAAACATCACTGGGTTCACAGGAGACTCAGTCGTCCTGCCCTGTGTCTGTACTGCTGTGCAGAGGAAACCTGAGCTGATCAAATGGACTGTACACCCAGGACGCCAAAGCACTGTTATATTTCCACAAAGTCCTCCCAGTGTCAACGATCGCTACAAACACAGAGTGCAGGTGTTGGACTCCATTTCCCCTGGAAACCTGTCTCTCCGTCTCTCAGATCTCACTCTGTCAGATGAGGGATTTTACAGGTGTGAAGCAGATGGGCACTACAGAGACATCAGACTCACAGTGAAAGGTAAATTTGACCACATTTGCCCATAGCATGTCAAGTACGGGGTGACACTGGGTGACACAAGGGCTCTATGATTTTTATGTAACCTTACAGTAAATGTATTTGTTTCATTGCACAAACATGCAGAATAAAAATCATCATTATAGAATGAGTCACATTACTTCTGCGCCAAGGTTGAGCGGAAGTTTAATCTTAGGTTTGCACAGTGAGTTTTGATAAGAGGTTCTGTATTGAACCTTAAATTTCCTTTATCTATTTCTCATTAGATTATTTTGATACATTAAACGGCATGCAGCATTTATTGATGATATGGCAGAATCAAGTACAACATCCCTTCCGCAATGTTTCAGTACTTCAAGGCTTGCTTCACAGGGGTGTCTTCAGCAACAACTAACCAACGTGTTGTAACTGGAATTCTGTACTCATATCTCTCAAACTCAAATCATTACCACCGTAATTATTGTCATAATTATTGCCTATTGCATCTTGTAAATTGTGAACCATATGACTTAAAACTATCAAACTGAAGGTGTGGGAGGGCCTAGGTGAGATATCCAATCAGGCATGCTTATTATCTCCTAATCCCACCTCCATCTCTCTCTCTCTCTCTCTCTCTCTCTCTCTCTCTCTCCTCCAGGGTGTGTTCTGTCTGATTCTGAACCCATAAACATCACTGGGTTCACAGGAGACTCAGTCGTCCTGCCCTGTGTCTGTACTGATGTGCAGAGGAAACCTGAGCTGATCAAATGGACTGCACACCCAGGAGGCCAAAGCACTGTTATATTTCCACAAAGTCCTCCCAGTGTCAACGATCGCTACAAACACAGAGTGCAGGTGTTGGACTCCATTTCCCCTGGAAACCTGTCTCTCCGTCTCTCAGATCTCACTCTGTCAGATGGGGGATTTTACAGGTGTGAAGCAGATGGGCACTACAGAGACATCAGACTCACAGTGAAAGGTAAATTTGACCACATTTGCCCATAGCATGTCAAGTACGGGGTGACACTGGATGACACAAGGGCTCTATGATTTTTATGTAACCTTACAGTAAATGTATTTGTTTCATTGCACAAACATGCAGAATAAAAATCATTATTATAGAATGAGTCACATTACTTCTGCGCCAAGGTTGAGCGGAAGTTTAATCTTAGGTTTGCACAGTGAGTTTTGATAAGAGGTTCTGTTTTGAACCTTAAATTTCCTTTATCTATTTCTCATTAGATTATTTTGATACATTAAACGGCATGCAGCATTTATTGATGATATGGCAGAATCAAGTACAACATCCCTTCTGCAATGCTTGAGTACTTCAAGGCTTGCTTCACAGGGGTGTCTTCAGCAACAACTAACCAACCTGTTGTAACTGGAATTCTGTACTCATATCTCTCAAACTCAAATCATTACCACCGTAATTATTGTCATAATTATTGCCTATTGTATCTTGTAAATTGTGAACCATATGACTTAAAACTATTAAACTGAAGGTGTGGGAGGGCCTAGGTGAGACATCCAATCAGGCATGCTTATTATCTCCTAATCCCACCTCCATCTCTCTCTCTCTCTCTCACAGTAGGCTGTGTTCTGTCTGATTCTGAACCCATACACATCTCTGGGTTCACAGGAGACTCAGTCGTCCTGCCCTGTGTCTGTACTGATGTGCAGAGGAAACCTGAGCTGATCAAATGGACTGCATATCCAGGAGGCCAAAACACTGTTATATTTCCACAAAGTCCTGCCGGTGTCAACGATCGCTACAAACGCAGAGTGCAGGTGTTGGACTCCATTTCCCCTGGAAACCTGTCACTCCGTCTCTCAGATCTCACTCTGTCAGATGGGGGTACATACAGGTGTGAAGCAGATGGAAACCACAGAGACATCAGTCTCACAGTTATACATAGATTTGATGAGTTGTGTTTAAAAGTGTAAATGGGCTGTGGGAACTCTTAAAATGACAACATTCTATGGGTGGGACATATTTGGCTGTGGTGTTGTACGTGAATGGAGTTTTTCCTGGGCCTTTCCCAGTTATATTGTACAAGAGTATTGAATAGGAGACCTACACATACACATTTCTATTGATTTTTTTACCCAGAATAAACACGCAACAATTAGTTTTACTTCCAAAATAATCTCAGACATCACTTTTCTTCAAAAAAGTGAAGTGATATATACATATATATATATATATATATATATATATATATATATACAGTTGAGGCCAAAAGTTTACTTACACCTAGGCTAAAGATATGCAAACTCAGTTTATCACAACTCTGCACATTGCATGTTACCGTACATTTCTATTGGCAAGTCAGTTAGGGCATCTACTTTGTTCACATCAGAGGTAATTTTAAAACAATCAATTGGAGACAAAACTTATCAAACACCTACGTATATCACCCAAGTGAAAAAGCAATTGTGCCCTTAAACTTAACTGGTTACACGACCTTCAGCAATAATAACGGCAAACAAACGCTTCCTATAAGTTGATATCAGTCTTTCACTAGCTATGGAGGAATTTTACCCCACTATTTGCAGAACTGCTTTAATTCAGACAAATTTGTGGTTTTGAGCATGAACTTCTCGTTTCTGATACAGCCCCAGCATCTCTGTTGGGTTCAAGTTAGGACTGACTAGACCACTCCAACACTTTTTTTTTCTTTTTTTCAGCAATTTCGATGTGGATTTGCTTTAGTGTTTTGGATCATTGACTTGATAAGAACATTGCGTAGTTTCATTCGTGAAATATGCCTACAACCATATTCGATCATAAAATGTGTGTAACAATGTTTCCTCACTGATGAAGCTACAGGCAGGTATGGGGAAGATTGGTCAGATGTGGCCTCTACAATGGCAGCTGTATAAGCCCAGGGGCCAGGGACCTTGCAAAATAGCATAGTCTAGCAAGTGCAGGAAGATTTTCTTTATTTCTTTATTTTTATCACAGGTAGGTGAGCCTATGAATGAACCTAAGAAGCTAAGATTTGCCTGTATTGCAACCCTTGCCAATGTATTCTTCTAAGGGCCATGGTCGAAAGAACAAATTAAATATTTTTTTGTTTTTCTTCAGTTTTGCTGAACTGCATGGTCAGTATACAGCCAGTGCACATTTGTTTTTTTTTTCCACAGTGTCATTTCTTTCACAAACATTTTATATGCACAATTAATGTTTTAGCCAAGTTACTGGATATAATTGCATACCATTATATTTGATATATGCCCCGTAATAATCATGCTCAAATGCAATAAAACCGGATGCCAAACCATCATCTATTTATATGTGTTCAGGCAGGAAACACAGTTGAGAACTATCACCATATAACAGGGTCAGACCTGATTAGCTATCCGCTAAAATCCTCCATTAAAAAACTCAGAAAGAGATGCCCTTTCCAAAAGAGCAGGAATTACTCCACTTTCCCCAGTGAACACTTTGGGGCATATCTGGGCCAGCCTGTCAGTCTGAGGTGTGACAGATCGTGCATGTCTCAGTGAAAAATAGCGAAAAGGAAAGCAGGGAGACACAAAGCAGTGGCTACGCTAATCTGACTCCGTGATGCATGAATGTTGCTCCTTTGCCTCCTGGCACACTTTCTAGCAGGAAGGGGAAACCCTCTGAGAGGAAAAAGGAGAAATTTAAAAAATGATTTTTTTTTAAAGGATAAATGCTGAAAACATATGAAAATGCTTCTTTCTGCAACTATTTACATACTGTGGAAGGCTGAATAGGTTTTTTTTTTTTTTTTTAAGTGCTTAAATCTTAATGGAGTACAGCTTTTGATCAAATGTAAATGTAAATGTAAAAAAAATAAAATAATAAAGTCTTTGTTTAAACTTTATTTGTACATAGTAATTATTGTCATAATTATTGCCTGTTGCATCTTGTAATTTATGAACCATATGACTTCAAACTATTAAACTGAAGGTGTGGGAGGGCCTAGGTGAGACATCAAATCAGGTGTGCTTATATCTGCTAATCCCACCTCCATCTCTCTCTCTCTCTCTCTCTCAATCGTCTTTGCTCGTGTCTCGTTCTCCCTTCCCTCTCTGGTGTAATTGTGAATTGTGCCCTCCTGTGTCTTGTTAGCCTTCTGTCTATTTAAGTTCTTTGTTTCCCTTACTCGGGTGCTGGTTCCTTGTGTTTCTGCCCGTGTGTATCTGCCCGTGTGTTTTTTTTAGTTTTCGTTAAATGCCCCTCGTGGACTTTTGTTTGTTCTGTTTTCCTTTTTTTTTTTTTTAAGTCTTTGTTTAAACTTCCTTTTGAGCTTAGTGTTTTTTTTTACACTCTGCTCTTGGGTTCTTACCCCAATCCTTGACTGTAGAGTGCAAAATATCAAATTTATATTACAAAATATATATTTACCCAAAGCGGGCATTTAAATCCGAAAAGGGGTTAAACTTTTGAGTCACCAGTACTGCTGATGGAGTTATGCTTTACTGCCTGCACTCTGATCTATAGAGGGTGCTGGTGCTGGTGCTGATGCTAATGTCCTCTATCAGTGTACTCACCTGCATTACCTGCATCATCTGCATTACCGCTCACTGATGACAGACTGAGGCCTGCTTGCACCTGTTGTGCTGCTGGCAGTAACTACGGCAGCAGCAACCCAAAATACCCGATGTGTACCACCAGGGGTGCCTTACGTGTGGGCGGAGTTTATGACAATTCCAAGGGCCCTGACCGAAAGAGGCCCTCAGAAAAACTGTGCCGTAACTGTACAGCGGTAGGGTGGCCCGGGATCATGGGGCCCCAAAGTCCCTGGTGGTGACCCTGTGCACCAGCACTGTACCACAGCCTTATTTTATGATGCAAAATGTCGGCAAACAGTTCTAATGGAATTGGAGTAAATGGCACATGTTGTATACATGAACGTACATAAAATGATATTTTTCCAAAGTTGCTATTTTCATCCTCGTTTTTTGACATTTGCGTTGGGTGTGTGAAACCACAGCAGGATTGGTCTTTTGCGCTGTTAATTTATTCAAACACTGCACAGTGATATTTCTGATTTTGCCCTTCCTTAATGCAGTCTTCAGCTGGTCCTTGTAGCGCTTCCTCTGCCCTCCTGCTGAGCGTCGTCCATGATGTAGCTGGCCATATAGCACTCTGCGAGGCAGCCGATTTGGGGGCATCCTTACCACATGCCTCAGCCATCATAGCTGGTGCTGGGTGATCATAGCCTCAATACTTCTGCAGTTGGTCTTTGTGAGTATTTCAGTGTGAGGCACATGATCACGCCAAGTAATTCCCAGGATGCGCTGAAGGCAGCGTATGTGGAAGTGCTCCAGGGACTTGATGTGGCGGCTGTAAGTTACCCAAGCTTCGCAGCTGTAAAGGAGGGTGGTGATGCAGATAGCTTGGTAGACCCAGACCTTCGTGCGGAGATGTAGGTTCTTGTTTTGAAAGACCCGATGCCGGAGTCTCCCAAAGGCAGCTGATGCTTGTTTAATTCGGTTCTGGACCTCATTGTCAATGCTGCTGTCTTCAGAGAGAATACTCCCCAGATATTTGAAGGATGGAACTACTGACAGTTGTTCATCAGCAACAGTGAAGGCTGGTGGTGTAGGTGGGATGGTGGCACTCCATTGGCAGACAACTTCCGTTTTGGTGGTGTTGACGGTCAGTCCCATCCTGCTGTACGCTCTCACTGCCGCCGTAAGGACAGACTGGAGGTCTTGTGGAGTGTGAGACACAAGAGCACAGTCATCTGCATACTGCAGCTCAAAGACCCTCAACTCAAGCTGCAGCAATTGAATCTTCTGTGTGTATATTTGGTTGGGAAGTTGACACCGTGTGTCTATGTGCTATCTATAGTCCCATAGAGAGGTATAGAGAGAATGAGGCACAGACTTCTGGGTATCATTTTCAACAGCTGAGCCTGCTGTCTTTTTCTTGTGTTAAACTGAGTGTAGTTTTCAATATAGGGAAAACACTGTGTTCTTTTGTGGGCTTGTAATTATCAATTATTAGACTGTGATTGCATTTAAAGAGCCTGTACATAAAACGGTGCATAACTGATAATAGTGAACTTGACTGATTTGAACGTGAAGTGATTGTTTCTTTGGAAATGCATAGTGCAAAATATCAAATTTATATTACAAAATTGGGATGGCAGGTATGCCATCCCGCCAAGTTACGCTTTGGCGGGGGCATGCCCCATACCTATACAGCACCGAGAGTTTGGCACTTTTCAGGGCTCCCCACAGAAATAACCACAACAGCCACAGACACTCAGCCCTTAAAAACATTAAATTCTGTACATTCTGACCCCATTTCAACAGACAGATTTCATAAACAACTTCACATGTCCACACAATAAAGCCCCAAACTAAGGGGATTTTGCATTTTCTCTTCCTTCTTCTCTTTCTTCTTCTTCTTCTTCTCATTCTTATTTTTCCTGCCTCCTATCCCACTAACAACATGTCTCCCCATTGGACATTTTACTGACACCAGCCAAATCTTCACCTACACGACCCAATCAAAAACTCACATACACACGCAAAATACCTTTTTACTCTGAAACATTTCCAGTTTAAAAAGTTAGTGTGCCTGTGACCTAGTGGGCAAGGTTACAGTCTAGGGAAGATGGGGTCCAAGGTTCAAGCCCAGCTAGGAACACGTTTCTTTAACCTGCTTTTACCCTCACTAATAATTGTCTACTACTTCTCAATTATTGCTTTTGCACCATATCTACCAGCCGTTCCCCGAACGTGTACACTGTATTATGACGTACCGTCTGCACGTTCAATTGTTAACCGGCTACAATATTGCAAAGCCATATGGATTCAACGGGAGCTCTTCTGTGCTTACTGGCCTGTGTTCTTCTTTAAAACCACGGACAGGTTTGCTAATGATATTTCACGCATTGCATAGCTATGTCATGGTGCTGCACTAACAAAGTCACAGACTGGTAAACCTCCGGCTGAAGGAATGAATTCCCACCTTGCCTTCAGGCAGATAATTTCCTCTTTTACACTAACGTTTTCTTACGCTTATATTTTCTTTACCAAAACTCACTCACGGCCACCCATATGCATTTCATGACGGCAGATGTATTCCTTTTATTGAAAAGTTACACCAGTTCACCGCTGTGCCATTTCTACTAACTATATTTCTTCACTTGGCTACCGTACAAATCTTTTCTTATCAACAAACGCCACATTTCTACATTCATGTTACCTCGCCCTGTTCATTATCTAGCCACATACAAACAATTGCTACGTATGTACGTTCTGCAACTCCCCATTAAAACATTACATTTAAAATCATGATTCACTCACAATTATATCTACTAGTACTGAACATGAAAAAAATACATGAATGCAATAGATTTCACACGTTACTTATTCGATAAGGAACATAAGCTCCCTCATGGTCACTCCATTTACTTCGCACTATAGTCTGTCATCATGTCAACCTTCACCTACATGCCCATTCTGCTAAAAACATATTGTTTCAACTACGCAATTTCATAATTTCATCCTAATTTCTCTCACACTGTTGTTATTTTCTCATATGCAAAGCCTGCTGGGACATATGTGTCTGCTCCTATTCTCCACTATCAAGTTTTCCGGAAAGAATTGAGGAAATATTGGGTAGCATTGCTTTGGAATACATCTTATTTAATTTCGGTGAGGCAAGATAGCCTATATTGTTTGTAGTACCGTAACTTGGCGTCATTTTGATATCAATACTTTTAATGGCAGGCCTGGATTTTGGCAGTCTGAATGAATGAGTTATAGAAGGTGTATGTCTTGTATGTGTGAGTAACTTGGCATTTTTGTATGTTGAAAACGTGTTATTTGTGAGATATCATTTCTTTTTGCAAAGCGTTTTATTGTGAGAGTGAGAAATGCGAAGTGACCCTGTAAGAAACGGTTGTGTATTATGGCTATCCTTGTGTGAATTTGTACAGTCTGATGAGCGTGTACCGTTTAGCAGTTTCGGTTTGCTATATATGTAAAACAGTGGCTGTGACAAAGGGTGCGTGGTGTAAGTGTAAACGCATCAGAAATGCAGGTGAAATATGGCCAGTGTATGTACTCACTCATTTGACGGCCATCCAACGAGCCTTGATTGAAAAAAGAATCAGCAAGCCCGTAGAATTAGAGCTCCCTAGGTCGCAACTTGTGTACCCTGCTGTCCTGCTCCGTTGCCTGTTATTTCGTGGAGAGGCATTTTTAGTGTTTGTAAGGTTTATAAGGCATTTTAATAGGCTTATCTGCAGGTAGGAATCCTCTTCGCTGTTTTGCTAAGCTAGAACCAGAAAACTTGATCTCATCAAAAACACGTTTTCAACGTACAAAAATGCCAAGTTACTCACACGTACAAGACATACACCGTCTATAACTCATTCATTCAGACTGTCAAAATCCAGGCCAGCCATTAAAAGTATTGATATCAAAATGACGCCAAGTTACGGTACTACAAACAATATAGGCTATCTTGACTCACCGAAACTAATTAAGATGTATTCCAAAGCAATGCTACCCAATATTTCCCCAGTGAACACTTTGGGGCATATCTGGGCCAGACTGTCAGACTGAGGTGGGACAGATCGCGCATGTCTCAGTGAAAAATAGCGAAAAGGAAAGCAGGGAGACACAAACCAGTGGCTACGCTAATCTGACTCCGTGATGCATGAATTTTGCTCCTTTGCCTCCTGGCATACTTTCTAGCAGGAAGGGGAAACCCTCTGAGAGGAAAAAGGAGAAATTAAAAAAATTATTATTATTTTTTTAAAGGATAAATGCTGAAAACGTGAAAACGCTTCTTTCTGCAAATATTTACATACTGTGGAAGGCTGAATAGGTTTTAATCTCAATGGGCTACAGCTTTTGATCAAATGTAAATGTTAAAAAAAAAATGCAGATGAAATACTGAAAACACCAGGAATGATTTGGTTTGCGTTTTCTCTCGCTTGTGGTGGGGTTGGGGTGGCCTGTTATTCTGTGGCACGATGGACAAAGTAATTCAAGTGCAAGTGACCTAAGCAACAAAGGGAGAGGTGGATAGAACAGTTAGGTAGCTGTTTAAATGATAAAGGAAAGAGGTTTTTTAGAGTGTGCTACTCTCCGTTCACTCCTAAGTGCCAGAGATCTGGGTACAGTAGTTGAAATGTGGCCGTTTGGTGGCTTCTTCCACTAGTGGTGCAGTCATTGCCCAACAAGCATTGCACTTCATGCTGAGAAGAAGAAAGTAAACGTTTTTAACTAAACTGTGCATCATCTCGAGGTTCATATTTTAAACTGGAGCACAAGCGAGGTTCTGTGGTTTGAAAATGGGGAAGGATAAAAAGTATGTGAAAACGCTTCTTTCTGCAAATATTTACATACTGTGGAAGGCTAAAAAGGTTTTTAAAAAGTGCTCTAATCTTAATGGGCTCCAGCTTTTCGATCAAAATGTACAGTGCCTTTCAACATTATTCCCTTGACAGATATTAAATAGCAACACTGTAATAATAGATTATGCAATTACAAATAATACAAAAATGTAGCTTTATTTTAATTTTCAAATACATGGAAACATTCCACAGTAATAATTAAATTAATGCATTTTGTGCATCAGTGCATCATCCCTTCATAAGGATAAGCACACTGAGTCATCTTCAATGCTGTTTTGAGATTGTTAAACAGACTTTGGCTACAGGGTCCAAGATGAACTATGCGGTTGTTCCCTGCACTTGGAATGGTACTTCTCTCTGGGGTTTTCGACACACTTGTTCCTGGTTATGGTTATACATTTTGTTGTATGTCTCTCTGGATAAGAGGGTCTGCCAAATGCCTGTAATGTAATTAAATTACATTACATTACATTTATTTGGCAGACGCTTTTATCCAAAGCGACGTACAAAAAGTGCATTTCATGGTCATAGACAACTGCTAAACACAGGTTCAGTAAGGTACAATACTTATTTTGTACAGCTATTGCCACATGATTAAAACGCAATTTGCGTCAGAACTGCCCCAGCAAAGGTGGAGAGTTCGAGAGAGAGTAGGAGCTGGTGGCCTATATTGTCAAAAGCTACAGAAAGTTCCAGAAGGATTAGGACAGAAGCGAGGGAAGATGCTTCAGCTGACGCTTGAGTGAAGGAGAGATGGGGTGCCTCAGAAGAGTGACCCACCCTGAAGCCAGAACAGGATAAGGAAGGAAGGGGTAAGGAAGGTAATACTGTGAGATAAAGAAAGGGAGATGATTAGATGCTGCATTACAGAGGCTTATATTCTCTGATTGGCCATAATTTGGTGATTGGCAACCATTTGGTAAAGCCTATAGGCATGGCAATGGCTTCTGATTATATATTTGGAGACTCTGTCCCCAAGATGCAACCATGTTTAATAGATCTCCAGCTGTGGTCCTTGGATTTTTATTCATCCTCCACCAGGCTGGTTTATCGCTGCTCCAGTGATTCAAAAGGACTTAATAATTGACCTAACGGCGAGTGGTGTTTTCTATGTTTTTTTTATTTTTTGTATTGGTTTGTAAGCATTTATTGACTTTAGTGAACATGAACAAACCTTTTGAACATGAACAAGTGAACATGAACAAGCCTTTATCTTGTTTCATCTGAGAGCAAAACAGCAAGTGAAACATTGGTTTCCTGTTTCACCATAGTGAAACAGAAGGCCATAGAAAGCCACAACACTGTCCCCTAACATTAACATGAACCTGGCAAAAGTAGCAGATTCAATACAGTCAATGCAATATAATCTCTGTTGGATTTTAGAAGAATAATTAAGAAAATGTATATTATTAGTTAAAAATCTTTTTTTCCCTCTATTTAGTACAAAATAATATAATTTTTCAGCTTTTTTGAGCATACAACCGATTACCTGCAGTGTTTATTTTAGACCGCCAATTTTTATCAGGGGTGTCACTTTTCGTTCGATGTACCTGGAGGAAAACCAATGCGGACACGGGGAGGACATGCAAACTCCACACAGAAAGGCCCAGGCCAGGATTTGGGACTTTTAATTCTTTTCAGAGGACAGCAGAGGATGGCCTTCATTTCTACTTTTTCACATGTACTGTTTGTGGTGCTTCTAATTTTAGGATTCACACAGGGGCACGAAATGTGACTCATACTGTATGTCATTGATATATATATATATATTTACCCCATGCGTTTCTGCCCGTGTATCTGCCCGTTTGCCATATATTTATATGTGTTCAGGCTGGAAACACAGTTGAGAACTACTGCCATATAACAGGGCCAGACCTGATTAGCTATCCGCTAAAATCCTCCTTTAAAAAGACGCAAATAAGGGATGCCCTTTCCAAAAGAGCAGAGCTTATTCCACTTTCCCCAGTGAACACTTTGGGGCATATCTGGGCCAGACTGTCAGTCTGAGGTGTGACAGATCGCGCATGTCTCAGTGAAAAATAACGAAAGGAAGGCAGGGAAACACAAACCAGTGGCTACGCTAATCTGACTCCGTGATGCATGAATAGCATTAAGTGAACCATGGATTCTTGTACAGTATCACCACAGTGCAACAGAAAGCACTGGAACGCTAAGTCCACTAAGATTAAAATGAACTTGGAAAAAGTAGCAGATTGAAAGGTCAATACAGATTTATCTGTGTTCTGATTTTAGAAGAATAATTATGGGCATGAATAAGTATGAAAATGTATATTTTCAGTTAAACAAAAGTATTTTTCCCCTTGGAACAATCATATTGCACAAAATAATATCATTTCCCTGCAACTTTGAGAGTGCAACCCATTACCTGTGATGTTTATTTTATACAGGTAATCTTTATCAGGGGCGTGAATAATTTTGGGGGTGCACTACATCACTTCAACTGGAGACACAGGGTCAATGGGCCAGTCACACTGGTTTGTTTGACATAATTAATCTTTTATTGTGGAGAGGGACGGGTATGGGAGATTTTTGGTTTTTGTGACTGTCCCAATTGTTGCCAAAGGAAACCAAACTGGTTGTGGGTATTGAACATGCTGCAGCTGTAAAAACATTTCTTTCTTTGGATTGCAAAGCTTCTCTATTGAGTTCTATGAGAAAATTAAACCCAGAGCTTCACTGGATGCATGATACCTTTTTTGAACAGCCATGTGTAAATGACATATCCAATTAAGAATCTTGTCCTGAGGCCTATTTACACTGACGTTTCTCTGAAAACTTTCCATGTATTGCAACCACAAATTAGGGACACATTTTTAAATATAAACAAGACTAGGTCAAAACTTAAGTGTATGGCTGGACCGAACCAGCCGACCAATGGTGTAACTTCATCACTCAGTCACTCAGTCACAGACATGCGCGGTGTAACTTCATCACTCACTCAGTCACAGATATTCTGGAACCTGAGCGCGTAGCGAGGCACACATCACCAGATAGCTAAACACTCTTAACTGACTTGACTGAAGTAGCCCTAGGTAGCTTCAATGATGAAGGAGCATAAAGTGAGTTATCAACGTGCACTTGTACGTCCGTTTAATGAAGATACAGAACTTTCATTTGGTCAGGTTGTTGTAGTGTGAAACTGCAAACAATACAAAAGTGACTATGAAATAATATAAACAAACATCATGAAATACAATGAAGCATGAGCAGAAACAATTCCCAAACACATAGATGAATCAATCTACTCACAAACAAAGCTTCTCCTATGGTTTTAGTTCTGAAGCCTCTACAGCGTTTAAGAGGGTGAGGCTTTTTGTGGATAGGACATTGGCTACTCACATCCGGCCCAGCACTGGGGGAGTCCGTAGTGTCAGAGTCAGACGTAGAGAAGACCTCTGTCTTGTGTGAGGAGATTAAGTTTCCGGAGCTTCTCATCTTCTTCACTGCATTGTCTGGCTTCATTGTTGTAGCAGCTGAAGAAGACAGAAAGAAACTTGGGTCGTTGCGGATGTAGGCCTCTCTGCAGACGAAGTCGGCAAAGTAAGCGAATGGTGGAAAATGCACCTTGTAGTGTAGCTTGTAATTACTCCCTTGAGAGATCCATTTTTCTTGGAGGCCGAATGGCAACTTCTCTACTATGGGGTTCAGGCCTCTAGCGGTGTCTAGGTAAGTCAGCCCAGGTAGGTTGCCTTCATGACGCGCTGATACTAGCTCCTGTAGTAGGTCACCAAGCTCTCTGAGCTTCTGAGGATCTTTGTTGTTGATCCTCGGAAACTTCTCCACTCTGTCTAAGAGAGCCTTTTCGATCATCTCTGCCGACCCATAACACTCCTGAAGACGAGACCATGCCATTCTCAGGCCTAGAGCTTGGTCGCTGACATGGACGGCTCGAATCCTCTTGACGTGTGCTGAAGACTGCGGGCCTAACCACTTAGTTAGCAGATCGAGCTCTTCACTGCAGGTAAGTCCTATTCCTTCAGGGGAGTTTAGGAAGCTTGACTTCCATGCCCAGTAGCCTTCAGGTTGATCGTCGAATTTGGTGAGACTGGAGCTCAGCAGTTCACGTCGAGCGAGGAATCTAGCACTGTCACCGAATCCTGTATGGTTGGCAA
Source organism: Anguilla japonica (assembly GCA_025169545.1). Classification (NCBI taxonomy): domain Eukaryota; kingdom Metazoa; phylum Chordata; class Actinopteri; order Anguilliformes; family Anguillidae; genus Anguilla; species Anguilla japonica. Next base: position 4,198,078 of record CM045890.1, on the reverse strand, counting down.
AGAGTATGAGGAGCTTGTTCGTGGAGAGTGGAGTGGGGTGGCTGACGTGACCTCATGAGGTTGGAGCTGTGAGAGTTGGCATCAGGATGTGGCTTCACTAGCTGGCTGGTTGAGATATATGGCCTAGTCCTGTTGAGGCCACCACTGAAAAGGTCTGAAGTGGCACTGTTGGAGGCAGCAGGATTGCACTGCTGAGGCTGACAATGTGTTGAGTCAATGAGTGTAGGCTCAGGGGCTGCTTTAGAATGACATTCAATGTACTCGCTGGTTCTTTCTTGTGGAGATTGGGGTGGAAGAGCTGCGGTGTTGAAGGCCCTGGAGCCTCTCTCCAATTCTGCTGCTGTACACTGGAGAGCTTCAGCCTCTGCCACTGCTGCTGCAATCTCTCAGTCTAGCTTTAGCGTAGCAAGAGCGGCGTCCATCCGAGCTTTTTCTATGGCCCATAGAAGGCGCTAGAAACACCCAAACAGAATGAATGCATGTAACATTACAACAGACATTCGCGTTTATATAGGGCTGGCCCCGCTGTTGTGGTGCAGTCAAAAACGGAGGACAGCAAAAGGTGGCCTTTATCAATTGTCTCTTTAAATTTATTTATGCTTTATGAATATGTACTGTTCCAGGTAATTCTAATTTTAGGATTCACACAGTAGCAGGAAATGTCACTCATGCCATACACCATTGACAAAAATAGCTGTTAGCTGAAAAAGAAGCAAATACGTCACACTTCCACCGAGGCAGTTTGCATCAGTGTAACATAATCTTCTGTGTATTCATTTTATGAAGTTTAAAACAATGAAAACCATGCTGGTCTGTGTCTGGCTAGTCAGCAGTCTGATTCACATGATCTCAGGTGAGTTGATTATTTTCTCTGTCCCATTGATGCTTTCAAAGAGCTTCGCTAAAACCTTAAATATAAGCTCGCAGTTACAGCCGTGTGTCTATGTGCCATCTATAGTCCCACAGAAGTAAAGGGAGAATGAGGCACAGACTTCTGGGTATCATTCTCAACAGCTGAGCCTGCTGTCTTTTTCTTGTGTTAAACTGAGTGTAGTTTTCAATATAGGGAAAACACTGTGTTCTTTTGTGGGCTTGTAATTATCAATTATTAGATTGTGATTGCATTTAAAGAGCCTGTACATAAAACGGTGCATAACTGATAATAGTGAACTTGACTGATTTGAACGTGAAGTGATTGTTTCTTTGGAAATGCATAGTGCAAAATATCAAATTTATATTACAAAATATATATTTACCCCAGCGGGAATTTAAATCCAAAACGGGTTAAACTCATGCTCCTAACTCCATGACAAAACCCTGAAATGCATGGAAAAAACTTTTGATTTTAGAGTAAAGAAACACATTTTTTAAACTTTGAACTCATACCTATGAACTTTGCTTAATCTACTCTGGATTAAGGTACTTATCCAATATGGAAGGAGTACTGTTACTAAAGCTACCAATTCTAAATAGTTGCGAACAAAATGCATTTTAATAATTAAAAACCAACTACCTAATGAATGAATGATGATTTGTACTTATTCCAAACATATTTATATTACATTTATATTACATTTTAGAGACACTATTGTCCAGAGTGGCATACATGCCTATTTCCCTGACCATTGTACTATACTGTTACCAGATCTTAAAGAACCACAATGGAAATAAGCCCTTGGCTTTATAGTGTTTTATTCCTTCTGATGATTTTTGGTATTTGGGGCATCTCTGCTCAGAGTGGTCACATGTATTTTTAAATGCATGCTGGGAGTTTGTGGTGGTGAGGGTGTGGTTGCTGAGAGTGTGCTGAAAGTGCAAACTTTTTCACCCTTTTTTCTGTAATTACTGTATGGTTTAGTGTTATTTATTTTGCAATTGTTTTTTATTTCGGTTTAGTGTGGTAAGTGGTGGGTTTTCGTTTCTTTGCCTGGCTGGTTGAGCCAGTGATTGCTGGGGATGGCGTCCCGGGTTTCGCCGCCCCTGTCTATCCGACATGGCGTGAGGGTGGTGCCGCCGGAGGCGAGTATTGCCGTAAAAGCGGTGCTCTTGGTGGCCGGTGAACAAACTGGTCATGAAAATTTATCGTATGCTTCTCGCATGAACAAAGCGGTGGTTGTGTTTCTGAAGGAAGAATCTTATGTCAATCGATTGATTGAAAGTGGCGTTTTTCTTAATGATGTTTATGTGCAAGTCTCACCAATTCTGTTCCCTCTACGAGGGTTACTGTTTCTGGAGTGCCACCGTTTATTCCAAATGAAGAGCGGGAACGAGAGTTACAGCTCTTCGGGAAATTCGCGAGTTCGTTCAAAACTGTTAATCTAGGGTGTAAGGATCCGAAACTAAAACATGTACAGTATCTTCGGAGACAGGTTTTTATGTTTCTGGATTCGCCAAACCAAACTCTGGATGTATCTTTCCGGGTAAAGTATGAGACGGGGTACTACATGGTGTACGCAAGTTCGGGAAGTATGAAATGCTTTGAGTGTGGGGATGTGGGACATAAACATTTCGCTTGCCCGCATTACAAAAATAAAACTCAAGGGAATGCTGCAGAAAGTACCTCAGGTCCCAGCGTCGCAGCTGGGGAGGGAAGTGATGGACAGGTTTCCTTGGTTCATAAAGATCAGGAAGCGAGTTCACAACATCAATAACCGGGAAACAAACAAAATGAGGCTGCGGTTAATTCGGCCACGGGGTTGGACACAACTGCAAGGCCAAGTGGTGAAATAGAGGAATCGGACGCAACAGCGGCAGAGGTTTCTGTGGAAACGGGAGGCAGTCAGGCTGAGTCCAGTCAGGTGGAGTCTAGGGAGGAGGGGGGCGTGTCAAATCCACCCGTAGTAGAAAGCCCAGCAAATAGCGAGTTGGAAGAGGTGGACGAAGATTCAGAATCTGATTCATCGCAGGGTAGTGATCTGTCGAACAGATAAATATTTTTCTTAACGAGACATTCGGAAAAAAGAGTCAGGTAGAGGACCACTTCCCTGATACGGACAAATTTATTAGGTCATGTGCTGCCTTAAGGAAAAAGGTGGGATGTGATCTTCTAGATGAGAAAAAGCGTTTTAGGCTCAGAAAACACGTCACGTCACTGAGGAAAAAAAGTGACTGGTGCAAGGAAAAGGCAGGCCAAATCAAAATAAAGTTTAAATGATGATTTTTCATCACAGGGTGTTTTCTTTCTCTGGATGCCGATTACTGTCTTTTTTTCTGGCTTCACTATCTTTTTTTTTCTTATGAAAAATCTAAGGGTTGGGTCTTTAAATATTAATGGTGGAAGGGAAAGACAGAAAAGGGCTTTAGTTTATGAAACGGTGTCGCAAAAGCAATTAGACATAGTCTTCCTCCAGGAGACCCATAGTGATATTGGGAATGAGGTAGACTGGGGTCTATGGTGGGGAGGGCAGTATGTTTTAAGTCCTGGCACTAATTTCAGTGCAGGAGTAGTTGTTTGTTTTTCTCCTGGACTAGGAACAGTTATTAAATCCACCACTGAATTAGTTAAGGGCCGGGTTATTTTAGTTAGGGCCGAAATAGAGGGCAGTTTTTTCTGCTTTGTTAATATTTATGCTCCCAATCAGGGCTCAGAGAGATTAGCTGTTTTTAAGAAGCTGAGGGAAGTTTTAGCACAGTGCAGTCAGAATGAGTGCATTATCATAGGAGGGGACTGGAACTGCACTATAAATTTTACTGTGGACAGGACCAGTGAGGAGCCTCATTTACAGTCGTCCTCCTGCCTCTCTAGCCTGGTCACACGTTTTGATCTAGCTGATGCATGGAGACTTAAGCACCCTACCATAAGGCAATATACCTGGGTGAGGATATCTGATGGTAGAGTTAGTGCAGCCAGGCTTGATAGGATCTATATCTCTCCAAATTTTATTTCAAGATTATTTAAGAGTTTTATCTACCCTGTTACTTTTACTGACCATCATCTTGTAACAGTGGATATCTGTCTTTCCCTCACTGTGATGGCTACATCATATTGGCATTTTAACAACAAGCTAATACAAGATAGGGCCTTTTGTGAAAAATTTGAATTTCTTTGCGAGTGCTAGAGAAGAAGAAAAGGGGAATTTGTTTCACTAGGTCAATGGTGGGAGGTGGGGAAAGCACAAATTAGAATTTTTTGTCAACAGTACACACCACATTCTACAGCAATTATTAAAGGAGCAGTGCAGGACCTTGAACAGGACATTAAGAATATGGAGAGTTGCTTGATTGAGGAAGATCATCCTGGTAGGAGGGACCTTTTGCAACAGCAACGACAGGAGTTGAGTACCTTGTTGCAAGAAAGAGTAATGGGAGCAGGGACACAGAGGAAGCGGATAATCTGTCTTCGCCTTCCTGATGGGAGGGTGACCACAGACCCAGGTGAAATGAGGCAGCATGCTGCAGATTTTTATACTGCCCTCTATGGGGAGGAGGACTGTAACCAGCAATGTGCTGAAGAGCTTCTCCAGGGGCTTCCTCAGCTGGGGACTGAGGAGCAGGCTGTGCTGGACTCTGAGCTCAGCCTGGAAGAGTTTACCAAAGCGGTCGGGCAGCTGGCTTCTGACCGGTCACCAGGCATTGATGGGCTGTCCATGGACTTCTACAAGCGCTTCTGGGATATACTAGGAACGGATCTACGAGAAGTGATGCTGGATTGTCTGCAGGAAGGGGCACTACCAGTGTATTTTCAACGAGCAGCTCTCTCTCTTTTGCCAAAAAAAGGGGACTTAGCCTTAATTAAAAACTGGAGGCCTGTCGCACTCCTGTCAAGTAACTACAAGGTGCTCTCCAAGGTTTTGGCAAATAGACTCAAGGAAGCATTGGCAAAATTGATCCAGCAGGATCAGTCTTAATGCATTCCTGGACGATCCATTATGGACAACCTGTTTAGGATGCGTGATGCAATGGATGTGTGTAAATTGTATGATCTAGATATTGGCATAATTTCTTTGGACCAGGAAGAAGCTTTTGATCGTGTTGATCACCAGTATTTGTTTTCCACACTCAAGGCATTTGGTTTTGGGGAGCTTTTTATTTCTTGAGTAAAGCTGCTATACATTGGAGCTTCATGTATGGTCAAAGTGGGGGGTGGTTTAAGTAGGCCTGTAATAATGAGGAGGGGAATCAGACAGGGCTGCCCAATTTCTGGACAGCTTTACAGTTTAGCCGTTGAACCTTTGTTATGTAGGCTTAGGGGTAGACTAACAGGACTGTTTTTACCAGAGCTACCAGGGGACGCACCAGTGAGTGTTTCAGCATATGCTGATGACATAAATGTCCTTATTAAGACACACAGCGATGTGGAGATTTTGGTGGAAAAAACAAATGAATTGGGGAAGGATCAATGGACGCAACAAAAATCATGTGTGGACTGATAGCAGCAAGGCCTTGCTAGGGAGTTCTCCTATTATACACTTGTGGGAAACAAACAGCTTTTTGAGAACTTGTGGGGAGTAAATAGGGTGCTATGTCATGTGGATGAGGAAGGGGGGCTTAATCTTGGTTTTTGATCCTTTGAATTTTTATTATTTTATTTTTTTATATTTTTCTGATGGATTTGGGATATTTTTTTATATAAGAAAATGGAAGTGTATATGTTTCTCCTCTCTCTCTGTCTCTCTCTCTCTCTCTCTTTTCTCTATCTATTCCCTCTTGTCTGCCTGTGGTTAATTTGTTAATTGTTTTTCTCTTTATGTTGCTTGTATATTATTTTTTATTTTGAAGTACAGTAATTTCTGTGGTTGAACAATGTCCCAATAAAAGGGGTTTTAAATCTCTCTCTCTCTCTCTCTCTCTCTCTCTCTCTCTCTCTCTCTCTCTCTCTCTCCCTCCCTCCCTCCAGGGTGTGTTCTGTCTGATTCTGAACCCATCACTGGGTTCACAGGAGACTCAGTCGTCCTGCCCTGTGTCTGTACTGATGTGCAGAGGAAACCTGAACGGGTCAAATGGACTGCATATCCAAGAGGCCAAAGCACTGTTATATTTTCACAAAGTCCTGCCGGTGTCAACGATCGCTACAAACACAGAGTGCAGGTGTTGGACTCCATTTCCCCTGGAAACCTGTCTCTCCGTCTCTCAGATCTCACTCTGTCAGATGAGGGTACATACAGGTGTGAAGCAGATGGGCACTACAGAGACATCAGACTCACAGTGAAAGGTAAATTTGACCACATTTGCCCATAGCATGTCAAGGACGGGGTGACACTGGGTGACACAAGGGCTCTATGAGTTCTATGTAACTTTACAGTAAATGTATTTGTTTCATTGCACAAACATGCAGAATAAAAATCATCATTATAGAATGAGTCACATTACTTCTGCGCCAAGGTTGAGCAGAAGTTTAATCTTAGGTTTGCACAGTGAGTTTTGATAAGAGGTTCTGTTTTAAACCTAAAATTTTTTAAATCTATTTGTCATTAGATTATTTTGACACTTTAATCTGCATGCAGCATTTATTGATGATATGGCAGAATCGAGTACAACATCCCTTCTGCAATGTTTGAGTACTTCAAGGCTTGCTTCACAGGGGTGTCTTTTGCAACAACTAACCAACCTGTTGTAACTGGAATTCTGTACTCATATCTCTCAAACTCAAATCATTACCACTGTATTTATTGTCATAATTATTGCCTATTGCATCTTGTAAATTGTGAACCATATGACTTCAAACTATTAAACTGAAGGTGTGGGAGGACCTAGGTGAGACATCCAATCAGGTGTGCTTATATCTCCTAATCCAACCTCCATCTCTCTCTCTCTCTCTCTCTCTCTCAATCATTGTCTTTGCTCGTGTCTCGTTCTCCCTTCCCTCTCTGGTGTGATTGTGAATTGTGCCCTCCTGTGTCTTGTTAGCCTTCTGTCTATTTAAGTTCTTTGTTTCCCTGACTCGGGTGCTGGTTCCTTGTGTATCTGCCCGTGTGCCCGTGTATCTGCCCGTGCATATCTGCCCGTGTGTATCTGCCTGTGCGTATCTGCCTGTGCGTATCTGCCCGTGCGTTTCTGCCCGTGCATATCTGCCCGTGCGTTTCTGCCCGTGCGTATCCGCCCGTGTGTATCTGCCTGTGTAAGTGTTTCGGCTCGTATATCTGCCTGTGTACTGCCTGTGTGTTTTGGCTCATGTTCTGCCTCGTTGCGTATCTCTGTTATTCAAGTTTTTCGAGTTCCCTGCTTCTTTATTTAGTTTTCGTTAAATGCCCGCCGTGGACTTTTGTTTGTTCTGTTTTCCTTTTTTTTAAAAAAGTAAAGTCTTTGTTTAACCTTTCCTTTTGAGCTTCGTGTTTTTTTTACACTCTGCTCTTGGGTTCTTACCCCAAACCCTTACTGTATAGTGCAAAATATCAAATTTATATTACAAAATATATATTTACCCCAGTGGGCATTTAAATCCGAAAAGGGGTTAAACTCATGCCCCTAACTCCATGACAAAACCCTGAAATTCATGGGAAAACTTCTAATTTTAGAGTAAAGAAGCACATTTTTTAAACTTTGAACTCAAAGAAAAAAAAGAATTTAAATTAATCAATCCCCATACAGGAGACTAATAATAAGTCACTCTCTGTTGCAGACTGTTCTATATCTGCACCCACAGAGGTCACTGGATACACAGGAGGCTCCGTGGTCCTGCGTTGCTACTGCACTGAGGGACAGCCAACACTGAAATCTGCCAGCTGGATTTTTTCTTCACGTGGTTCCGATATCACACTTTGGTCATATCCTAATACAGTGGACGACCAATACAAAGACCGGGTGATTATTTCTGCCTCCCCAGGAAACCTGCCTCTCCATCTCTCAGATCTCACTCTGTCAGATGGGGGATTTTACAGGTGTGAAGCATATGGGCACTACAGAGACATCAGACTCACAGTGAAAGGTAAATTTGACCACATTTGCCCATAGCATGTCAAGTACGGGGTGACACTGGGTGACACAAGGGCTCTATGAGTTTTATGTAACTTTACATTAAATGTATTTGTTTCATTGCACAAACATGCAGAACTGGAACTGGAATTCTGTACTCATATCTCTCAAACTCAAATCATTACCACTGTAATTATTGTCATAATTATTGCCTATTGCATCTTGTAAATTGTGAACCATATGACTTCAAACTATTAAATTGAAGGTGTGGGAGGGCCTAGGTGAGACATCCAATCAGGCATGCTTATTATCTCCTAATCCCACCTCTCTCTCTCTCTCTCTCTCTCTCTCTCCCCCTCCCTCCCTAGCTCCCTCCCTCCCTCCAGGGTGTGTTCTGTCTGATTCTGAACCCATACACATCACTGGGTTCACAGGAGACTCAGTCGTCCTGCCCTGTGTCTGTACTGATGTGCAGAGGAAACCTGAGCTGATCAAATGGACTGCACACCCAGGAGGCCAAAGCACTGTTATATTTCCACAAAGTCCTCCCAGTGTCAATGATCGCTACAAACACAGAGTGCAGGTGTTGGACTCCATTTCCCCTGGAAACCTGTCTCTCCGTCTCTCAGATCTCACTTTGTCAGATCAGGGAATTTACAGGTGTGAAGCAGATGGGCACTACAGAAACATCAGACTCACAGTGAAAGGTAAATTTGACCACATTTGCCCATAGCATGTCAAGGACGGGGTGACACTGGGTGACACAAGGGCTCTATGATTTTCATGTAACCTTACAGTAAATGTATTTGTTTCATTGCACAAACATGCAGAATAAAAATCATCATTATAGAATGAGTCACATTACTTCTGCGCCAAGGTTGAGCGGAAGTTTAATCTTAGGTTTGCACAGTGAGTTTTGATAAGAGGTTCTGTTTTGAACCTTAAATTTCCTTTATCTATTTCTCATTAGATTATTTTGATACATTAAACTGCGTGCAGCATTTATTGATATTATGGCAGAATCAAGTACAACATCCCTTCTGCAATGTTTCAGTACTTCAAGGCTTGCTTCACAGGGGTGTCTTTAGCAACAACTAACCAACGTGTTGTAACTGGAATTCTGTACTCATATCTCTCAAACTCAAATCATTACCACCGTAATTATTGTCATAATTATTGCCTATTGTATCTTGTAAATTGTGAACCATATGACTTCAAACTATTAAACTGAAGGTGTGGGAGGGCCTAGGTGAGACATCCAATCAGGCATGCTTATTATCTCCTAATCCCACCTCCATCTCTCTCTCTCTCTCTCTCTCTCTCTCCTCTCTCTCTCTCTCTCTCTCCAGGGTGTGTTCTGTCTGATTCTGAACCCATACACATCACTGGGTTCACAGGAGACTCAGTTGTCCTGCCCTGTGTCTGTACTGATGTGCAGAGGAAACCTGAACGGGTCAAATGGACTGCACACCCAGAAGGCCAAAGCACTATTATATTTTCACAAAGTCCTGTCGGTGTCAACGATCGCTACAAACGCAGAGTGCAGGTGTTGGACTCCATTTCCCCTGGAAACCTGTCTCTCCGTCTCTCAGATCTCACTCTGTCAGATGGGGGTGCATACACGTGTGAAGCAGATGGGCACTACAGAGACATCAGACTCACAGTGAAAGGTAAATTTGTCTTTAAAACTATAATGAGTTGTGTGAAATCTTCAAATGATAACATTATATAAGCTCTCATAGATTGATGCCCCATTGGCTGCAGGTGAACTAGGTGGGTGGGACATATTTGACCATGGCATGATTTTCTATTATTTAAGATCCTCTCTTAAGGAGACAATAACAACATTGTCCTCTCAAATGTAGCTACCAGATGAAAAGTTCTTTCATTATCTCTGAGAAATATAAGCAAGGTTTATTTCAGCTGTGGAACACACAGTTTTCCCACAATTATAAAACACCTTGACACAGAGGTGCCTCTGTACTGAAAGTCCAAGCTCACAGTGACTGAGGCCCTCAAAAAACTATGCTGTAACTGTACAGTGATAGGGTGGCCCGGGATCATGGGGCCCCAAAGTCCCTGGTGGTGACCCTGTGCACCAGCACTGTACCAGAGCCCTATATTAATGGTGCAAATTCTTGGCAAAAAGTTCTAATGGAATCGGAGTAAATGGCACACATTGTATACATGAACGTATATAAAATGATATTTTTCCAAAGTTCTTTTTTTTTTTTCATCCTCGTTTTTTGACGTTTGTGTTGGGTGTGTGGAACCACAGCAGGATTGGTCTTTTGCTGTATTAATTTTTTCAAACACTGCACAGTGATATTTCAGTAGATTCTATGGTCCTGCACAGTCTGGCACTAAGAACCTGGTCTTACCCACAACCTGAAATGTGTGCCAGCAATACCACAGGACCTCTATAATGGCCAGTTGTTAAAAAAATAAACATTTCCTTGCTGTGCTTCTGCAGAAATTGACGAAGGTTTTATTTTGTAGAAGCCACAACCTGGTCTCCAACCATAACCAAGCACATATCCACACATGGAAGCAAGCCACCCTCCAAAACGGATATCTCTGAAGACCTGAAAAAGTCCATCTCGTACACGACCATTGCTGCTGTTGTTGCCGCGGTCGCAGTGTGTGGGGTTGTGTTATTTTACCGCAGAGTTAGATCCAGGAAAAATGCACATGTGGAATCCAGGGAAGAAGAAGAGATGAGGACCGGGAAGCAGGAGCAGGAGGAGAATGCTGATTCAGTGACATATTCTACTGTTGTTCAGAGTAAAACTGTGAAAAATACAAACATCCAAAATCAAAGTGAAGACTCCACAGAATATGCTGCCATTAAACTTGGAATGGCATCATATTTATAGAAATACACCTCGTACACACACGCACGCATTCACACAAACACACACACACACAGACACACACACACACAAACGCATTCACATATGCACATACACACACACACACCATCTGTAGCAAAGAGAGCAGTTTGTAGCAAAGAGGTCATTTATATTAATGTAAACAATGTGTTTGTGAATTTCTTTTGTGAATCATGTAAAGTATATAGGATCAGGATAAAATTCTGTATTTTGTATTTTGTATCTGAGTACTTCTAGGTGCATTATAGCATGATGTTAGTTTAACTTGCAAAAACCTGTGATTATTAATAATTGTAATGATAAAATTCATATATTTTGCATTAAAAATGTATGTGTATTGATACTGTAGTATTTATTTATATTATCGCATGTGCAACAATGGAATAGAATTATGGTATGAGCATGGATAACTAGCTTATTATTTAATATATGAAATTATGTATAAATAATATATCTGTGGAGACAGAAAATCGCTAATACCAATGCATTTGTTCCATTTTTATTTCAGAAGGTATACTAGCTAGTTAGCTCATTAGCTGGACGAGTAGGCTACCCAAGTTGGTTAGCAAGCTACCAACAAATAAGCTTGTGATAGAAATTGTTTGCTGACAAGCTCACAATATTGTTCCAGAAATGCACATACTAAGGTTAAATAAGGAAACAGTTTTCCTATGATAATGTGAGACCATCCACATCCTCAGATTATGAAGCGTGGGGCTTTATTTATGAAAAAAGTGCGCAAACATTGACACACAAGCAGCTTTGTAACTTATCGTTAAGTGAGTTGTGGTAATGTCCAAATCAATGAGGAAAGCTTTTACAAAGCAAAAAACCTACTATACATACCAATGTGGTGTGTGCTTATAATAAATACCTGTGAGATGGCTGTTTCTTTTCCATTAATCACTTGAAGTGTGCAAAAGATGATACTATGCCGATGCAGCAAGCAAATTAGCTGAGCACATTTAACATTAAGCACTTAACTAACATATGACTTAAAACTATTAAACTGAAGGTGTGGGAGGGCCTAGGTGAAAAAAACGAAGATAGTGAAAAACGGCCAAAAACCGTTTTTAATCATAGGGCTTAATTCAGACAAAATTGTGGTTTTGAGCATGAACTTCTGATACAGCCCCAGCATCTCTGTTGGATTCAAGTCAGGACTGACTAGGCCACAGTCCCACCCATAAGTAAACAAACACATGTGGTTAAACAAACACACATCATACCTATGCAGATGGTATCCTCGATGGTCAACAGCACCAAATCCAATTAGTAAAATTTACACTACGATTAATTTTCAAATATTGGAACATTTGAGAAGAATATTGTTGATTGAACTGAGAGTTCATTGAATAGGTCAAAGCACACCCCTTTAAATGTTGAATTCAAGCACACTATATCCGTAAGGTAGTTAACACTTGCATTCTATCAAATAACTCAACCATCCCTCACATTGTGTTGAAAAAGGCTTGAATTAGGTGCATCCTACAGATATCATTATAAAGAAAAAGATTTGCCTGTATTGCAACCCTTGCCAATGTATTCTAAGGGCCATGGTCGAAAGAACAAATGAAATGCTTTCTTGTTTTTCTTCAGTTTAGTTCAGCTGCATGGTTTTTTTTTTTCACAGTGTCTTTTCTTTCACAAACATTTTATATGTACAATTCATGTTTTTGCCAAGTTACTGGATAGACTTGTATGCCATTGTATTTGATATATGTTCCGCAATAACCACACACAAGTGCAATGAAACTGGATGCCAAACCAACATCTATTTATATGTGTTCAGGCAGGAAACCCAGTTGAGAACTACCACCATATAACAGGGCCAGACCTGATTAGCTATCCGCTAAAATCCTCCTTTAAAAAGACGCAAAAAAGGGATGCCCTTTCCAAAAGAGCAGGAATTATTCCACTTTCCCCAGTGAACACTTCGGGGCATATCTGGGCCAGACTGTCAGTCTGAGGTGGGGCAGATTGTGCATGTCTCAGTGAAAAAAAGCGAAAAGGAAAGCAGGGAGACACAAACCAGTGGCTACGCTAATCTGACTCCGTGATGCATGAATTTTGCTCCTTTGCCTCCTGGCACACTTTCTAGCAGGAAGGGGAAACCCTCTGAGAGAAAAAAGGAGAAATTTAAAAAATGATTTTTTTTTTAAAGGATAAACGCTGAAAACATGTGAAAATGCTTCTTTCTGCAAATATTTACATACTGTGGAAGGCTGAATAGGTTTTTTTTTTTTTTCAAAAGTGCTTAAATCTTAATGGGCTACAGCTTTTGATCAAATGTAAATGTAAATGTAAAAAACAAAAAAAAATGAAGATGAAACACTGAAAACACCGAGAATGATTTGGTATGCGTTTTTTCTCGCTTGTGGTGGGCTTGAGGTGGCCTGTTATTCTGCGGCACGAAGGACAAAGTAATTCAAGTGCAAGTGACCTAAGCAACAAAGGGAGAGGCGGATAGAACAGTTAGGTAGCTGTTTAAAGGATAAAGGAAAGAGGTTTTTTACAGTGTGCTACTCTCCGTTCACTCCTAAGTGCCGGAGATCTGGGTACAGTAGTTGAAATTGTGGCCATTTGGTGGCTTCTTCCACTGGTGGTGCAGTCATTGCCCAACAAGCATTGCACTTCATGCTGAGAGGAAGAAAGTAAACATTTTTAACTAAACTGCATCATCTTGAGGTTTATATTTTTAGCTGGAGCACAAGTGAGGTTCTGTGGTTTGAAAATGGGAAAGGATTTTAAGAGATTGTTAAACAGGACAGAAGTGAGGGAAGATGCTTCAGCTGACGCTTGAGTGAAGGAGAGATGGGGTGCCTTAGAAGAGTGACCCACCCTGAAGCCAGGACAGAAGGATAAGGAAGGAAGGGGTATGGAAGGTAATACTGTGAGATTAAGAAAGGGAAATGATCAGATGCTGCATTTCAGAGGCTTATATTCTCTGATTGGTCATAATTTGGTGATTGGCAACCATTTGGTAAAGCCTATAGGCATCGCAATGGCTCCTGATTATATATTTGGAGACTCTGTGGTGTTTTCTGTGTTTTTTTATTTTTTGTATTGTTTTGTAAGCATTTATTGACTTGTGACCATGAACAAACCTTGTGAACATGAACAGGTGAACATGAACAAGCCTTTATCTTGTTTCATCTGAGAGCACTGGTTTCCTGTTTCACCATAGTGAACCAGAAGGCCATTGAAAGCCGCAACACAGCCCCCTAAGATTAATATGAACCTGGCAAAAGTAGTAGATTCAATACGGTCAATGCAGATTCATCTCTGTTGGATTTTAGAAGAATAATTAAGAAAATGTATATTACTAGTTAAAAATCTTTTTTTCCCTCTTTAGTACAAAATACTATAATTTTTCAGTTTTTTTTTTTTGAGCATACAACCCATTTCCTGTAGTGTTTATTTTAGACAGCCAATTTTTATCAGGGGTGTCATACTTTTCCTTCGAAGCACCTGGAGGAAAACCAATGCGGACAGGGGGAGGACATGCAAACTCCACACAGAAAGGCCCAGGCCAGGATTTGGGATTTTTAATTATATTCAGAGGACAGCAGAGGATGGCCTTTATTTCTGCTTTTTCGCATGTATTGCAGACCTGCCAACCTGCACGCATTTTGTGTACCAACCACGCAATTCTTATTCAAAATACGCAGGTACAAAATGCCAGCTGAAACTACGCAACAAAAAAAAAAAAAAAAAAATTTATTTATTTATTATCCACCGAGGCGTAACGCTGCATTGCTGAGGTAAAATGGGAAGTGGGGAGTAATAATCAAGCACAAACATGTGACCGTAATGTTAACATATAAAACATTAAAACATGTTCGGTAACTTTACGAGATGATGCATTTCAAGGGGTATATCCTAATGAGATAAATTTGTGTATATAGTTAGCCGTAGTAGTAGGTCGCATACGATTTAGCCTCGTTACGAGACGTGTGAATAACTGATGGAGTAATTTAGCTGCAGTAATTCAAACGCTACAAAGACTCCCTGTTCAAACTTTGAATCGCGCACGCTCTGTTGGAGCAAAGTGACCATTGCAAAGGTGTTTGACTAAAGACTGCTAACGTAGCAAATAATTCCTAGTATTGCAGCCAGTCACCCGACCAGCCTTGCAGTTAGAAAATAATCATGACGTCAGATGACGAGGATAGTAACAAGGAGAGAGAGAGCAGCAAACCTACTAAAAAGAAGTGAGTCCATGCCCTCCAGAAGTTCCTCGCAAAATATCAGGAGCAATGGCCGTGGCTCCGCCCCTCAAAACTTCCGCACCATGCATTTCGCACATTGTGCAATTATGATTTTGACATTAGCCACCAAGGAGCGTCAGGCAATAATTTAGCTAAACCTCTAGTTACAAAGGCCTACATTCCTAGATAATTTATCCATTGAATACTTTTTTTTTCATTAGGCCTATATGATGTGTGCCTATATAAGCTGATTCAATTATTTAATTATTAAATAAAAATGGAAATCATGAACAGAAAATTTGGTTTTATTCATAATTGACAGTGTGGGGGAGTGGATAGCTATGTCCTGTTCAGGCAAAAGCTAGTGTGAAGAGGTGAGTTTTTAAATGTTTCTTAAAAGTGGCGAGAGACTCAGCATTACGGATGTTGGGAAGGAGTGTGTTCCAGAGTTTGGGTGCTGCACAGGAGAAAGCCCGATCACCAAGAGTGGAGTGGCGACATGTGGGAACAGTTAGAAGTCTAGCAGAGGAGGGGCGAAGCGAGCGAGTGGATGTGTGGTCCAGGAGATCAGTGAGATAGGCCGGAGCTAAACCATGAAGTGCACTGTAGGTTGTAGGCTAATGTCCTGTTATCTTGTTTCATCTGAGAGCACTGGTTTCCTGTTGATGAGAGATGGGGGAGGAAGTGCAGAGGAGGGTTTGGAACTTATATAAAGCTGTGTGTCATCAGCGTAGCAGTGAAAACTAACACCATGATGACGCGTGATCTGACCCAGTGGTTGCAGATAAATAATGAAGAGGAGAGGACCCAGCACCGAACCCTGTGGAACACCCTTAGTGACAGAAGCAAAGTCAGAGCTGTGATTCTTTATGGTTATGTATTGCTGCCTATCAGAGAGGTATGAGTTCAGCCAGGAAAGTGCAAGATGGGTGATACCAAGATTAGCCAAGCGTTCAAGCAAAATTTTGTGACAGACTGTGTCAAAAGCAGCACTCAAATCCAGTAGCACTAATATGTTTAAGAGGTTGTTGTCAGCTGCACGGAGAAGATCATTGATAACTTTCACCAAGGCAGTCTCTGTGCTATGTTTTGTGCGAAAACCAGATTGAAAAGGTTCAAGTAACTGATTGGTGGAAAGATGGTCCTGAAGCTGAATGGCAACTATTCGCTCCAGTGTTTTGGCTAAAAAAGGCAAATTTGAAATGGGTCTGAAATTGTGAAGGTTTTCAGGGTAAGCTCCTGTTTTTTTACGAATAGGTGTGACTGCTGCCACCTTCAGGCTACTAGGTACAGTGCCAGAGGTGAGAGAGGAGTTGATAATAGCCAGCAACAGGGGAAGGAGGGCAGGGAGGCAAGATTTGACTAGTGAGGTGGGCATTGGGTCTAGCTGACATGTGGTTGACCTGCATTTTGAAATGACTTCAGATAGAGTGGAATCGTTGACTGGGAGGAACTGAGTGAGAGAACCTGTCTGAACTAGCTCCAAAGTGGGAGAGAGGACATCATGTTCAGTGCTAGTAAGGAGGAGCTGTTGGTTAATTGCATCAACTTTAGCATGAAAGAAGCTAAGGAATTTATTGCAAAGATCAGTGGAAATGCAGAGTGGAAAATTGTCAGGGGGCTGCAACAATTTGTTAACAGTAGAGAAGAGAACTTTTGAATTGCCACTACTTATGTGAATGACGTTGGCATAGTAAGAAGATCTGGCAGCTGAGAGGGCATTTTTGTAATTTGTTAGATGTTCAGAATAGGCCTCAGCATGAACAAATAGACTTATATTAATGTTATAAATGCTCAAAGGAACCGCTCCTCTGTGGGACTTCGAACCTACATCTTGTTGTGTTACTCAACTCCCCTTCTGCAGAAAAAGAGTACAGATTGTTTGCAGTTCTTCCCTTGTACCTTTTCCTTGGAATCTAACTGTATTACAACGGAAGACAATAACCTGTTTACATATTAACTGAAATGTTTTTTGTTGCAATTTTCTTAATTTTCTGGGGTCTGTGACACTTGTTTAATATGTCTTTCAGGTTCACTGGGTCCAGTCCTGTTGTGTTGGCGTTCTATCTCTACTTGGCTGCCAAGAATAAGAGAGAATGACAATGAAGATTCACTGATTGATAATGATTCTCAAGAATAATGAAGAAACGGCTAGGGAGAGTGTTTAAGTTAATATTTACACAGGCTATTGCGTGTTGCATTACTGTTCGTTTCC
>CM045890.1:4173410-4175910 GCA_025169545.1 Anguilla japonica | reverse complement strand
TAGGTTTAGGGTTACAATTAGGTTAAGGTTAGGGTTAAGGTTAGGCACGTAGTGGTTGGGGTTAGGGTTAGGGTTAGGGTTAGAGGTTACGGAATTAATGTAAGTCAATGGGAAGTCCTCACAAGTATAGCAATACAAACATGTGTGTGCGTGTGTGTGTGTGTGTGTGTGTGTGTGTGTGTGTCGCAGAGAGAGAGGCAGAGTGTGTGTTTTGTGTGACAGAGCCAGCTGTCCATGAGTTCTGTTTACTGGACTCTGCTCTTGGATTGTCAGTGTGGTTAACACCAGCATTAATGTGACACGCATCCTGAATCTGCAAACTCAGTTAAGGTCTTCACATAATCCCCATCTCACTGAAATTCAAATGAAAATGTATTCATTTATTATTGTATTTTTTAAATCATAATATAACATACACCACACAGGGGACAGATTTGCTGAATAAAACATAAAAAAAAAAAAAAAAAACAGAAACAAACTGCAGCGATTCATTTGTCACCACCAGCCTGAACCTTTAAAACAGAGGCTGACATACACCTGCAAACGTCAGTGATATCAGAGTGCATTTTATCCCATGCTCGCTCTACCTGTGGCAGGTGCAGGTGGATTTAACTGCCAGCTTATTTTTATTAGTCTCTATCATTCTCCCCCCCTCTCTCTCTCTCTCTCTCCCTCTCGACATATATATATATATATATATATATATATATATATATATATATATATATATATATATATATTCTATACAACCAAAAGTATGTGGATACCCCTTGGTCTTTTCATGGTTTGGGCTAGGCCCCTTAGGTCCAGTGAAGGCAACTTTTGATGCTATAACATACAATGACATGCTCGATGAATCTGTGCTTCGCCAACAGTTTGCGGAAGGCCCTTTCCTGTTTCAGCATGACAGTGCCCCTGGGCACACAGCAAGGTTCATATAGAAATGGTTTTGTTGAGAACGGTGTGGAAGAACTTGACTGGCCTGCACAGAGCCCTGACCTCAACCAAATACAACATCTTTGAGATCAATTGGAAAGCCAACTGCGAGCCAGGCCTAATCGCCCAATCAGTGCCCGACCTCACTAATGCTGTTCTGCCTGAATGGAAGCGAATCCCTGCAGCAATGCTCCAACATCTAGCATAAAGCCTTCCCAGGAGAGTGGAGATTGTTATAGCAAATGCCCATAATTTGGGATGAGACGTTGGATGTTAGGTGTCACATACACACCATATACATTTGGTCATGTAGTGTGTATATCTACCGTTGCTGTCCTTTTCAGTCTAATGAGCATTAATTTCTGCCCACCCCCCACCCCCACCCCCCAGGACTGTATTAGGTTTAAGTGATTGGGTTTGTGCAGACATTAAACTTGATTATTGCTGTATTACCTTTCTGTCTGTGCTTCTCTTTTTCGCTGTCTCTGCCTCTCTCTCTCTCGTCTTCACGTCTTCCTGACTAAATGTTTTTCTATCCTTATTTAGTCGGCACACTTCTCCATTTCTCCAGCCAAATTTAAACTTCCTGTCTGCAGTCACTTCCTGTCATCCTGTCCTGTGTGTGTGCGTATGTGTGTGCATGTGTGTGAGTGTGTGCATCTGTGTGTGTGTATGTGTGAGCATGCGCGTGTGTGTGTATGTGTGAGCATGCGTGTGTGTGTGTGTGTGTGTATGTGTGTGCATGCGTGTGAGTGTGTGCATCTGTGTGTGTGTATGTGTGAGCATGCGTGTGTGTGTGTGTGTGTGTATGTGTGTGCATGCGTGTGAGTGTGTGCATCTGTGTGTGTGTATGTGTGAGCATGCGTGTGTGTGTGTGTGTATGTGTGTGCATGCGTGTGAGTGTGTGCGTGTGTGTATGTGTGTGTGCGTGTGTGTGTGCATGTTTGTGTGTGTGTGTATATGTGTGTGTGTGTGCGTGAGTGTGTGTGTGCATGCATGTGTGTGAGTGTGTGTGTTTGCATGCATGTGTGTGTGTATGCGTGTATGTGTGTATGCGTGTGCATGTGAGCGTGTGTGCATGTGTGAGCATGCGTGTGAGTGTTTGTGTGCGTGCGTGCCTGTGTGTATGTGTGTGTGTGTGTGCACTTTGTGTGTGTGTGCATGAAAGCATACATTCCTGTGTGGGTGTGTGGGTGTGAGCATCGGCATGGTTAGATTAATGGTGGAGTATTCTTGCTTTCACAGAGAGCATCAAGAAGGTTCTTGAGAAGCCTTCCATCAAGTTCGTACGCGGTGTGAAGCTGGACACGAAGAACGGCAAATCAGAGGACAGGATTCTGGTGAGGAACGACGGATGCGCCAAAGAGAGCCATTTCTGATTCTTATCGTTGCAAACTTATGGAAGCTCGGCGAGGCTGAGCGGGGCTGCCTGCTGCGCCTCCGATGGACGAGAGCTAGCGGGAAGGTTTTACAGTTTGGTAAAGGAAACAAAAGAAGTTTGAATTATGGCGGGGTTTGCGGTGATTGGTTAATGTTCCCGGAGGGCGGGACATGCCCCACGGGC
>CM045890.1:4140910-4168410 GCA_025169545.1 Anguilla japonica | reverse complement strand
CCCCCCTCTCTCCCTGCAGACACATCCTTAGGGCGCATCAGTGTTAGGAAACCAGAGATCGGGAATGACAGAGTGGAAAAATGAGAGAGAAAGCCAGAAATAAAGAAAAAAGAGAAGGGGAGGAGGGGAAAGAAAGGAGAGGGAGGTGAAGGGGGGGGGGGGGGGGGGGAGGGGGGGGGGGGTACTAGAGGACCCCAGTATACATTCACGCTGAAAACATCCACTGGTCTTTTGGGGCCTGGATCAGCTGCTGGTGGATGGTGAAGATTAGCACATTAATGATCACTTTAATTGGATTTGCGCGTTAATAAGCGCATAAATTACATTTGCCCGTTAATCGGTGGACTGAGGCAATAAGGCGATGAGACGATCACTGTCACGTTCGTTTCAAACGGATGCCGATGAGGTCCGCCGTACTCTGATGGACAGATGTAACCAGAGAGAGAGAGAGCGAGGGAGAGAGGGAGAGAGGGGGGGGGGGGGAGAGAATTTGACTTCTGATGTCTCCCTTACATCAGGAGAACGGGAGGCGCAGCTTTGAGATTTTGCGTCCTTTCGCCCGTATGCTTCTGCAGTGACGAGCGGGTGAGAGCGGAAGCAATTACGTAAGAGAGGGGGATAAAAAGAAAAAAGATGGGGTGGCGCTCTCTGAGAGGACAGGATGTAGATGGGAGATGGAAAAGAGAGAGAGAGAGAGAGAGAGAGAGAGAGAGAGAGAGAGAGAGAGACGTGGATGTGGCATCAAAGCCGCAGATGAAGCCCGTTAATTACACTTTAAATTATGGATGAGATTAATTACCGTCACTCATTACTGAGTTGAGATGAGCTATTCTTTTAAAGCTGATTTTCTCAGTTTCTCTCCCTCTCTCCCTCTCTCTCTCTCTCTCTCTCTCTCTAGCTCTCTCTCTCATTCTCTCTCTTCCGGCAATAAAAGCTGAAAAGGAAATGTGAAAATAGGAATTGAAGTGTACAGTAAGTGTACATGCGAACATGAACCACAAACAAAAAAAGGCTCCCGCTGCGTCACTCGGCTAATTCTGCGCCAGAATTAATCATAACCGGTTCCTCATGAAAAATAGCAACAGCAGCCACGAGAGAAAAATTAATTCATATTTTTTAAGAAGGGCAATATGGGCAAAGTCATTCTCGTCAGTGCAAAATCTTTTTTTTTTTTTTTTAAGTTAGATATTCCACACATTTTACCCCGGTTTTACCCCCATTTTGCTAAATGCATATAGTTGTTTGTGCTTATCGTGCTCATAAAATGTATACATGCCCTGTAAGTGTTTCACTGGAATCTCACCAACATAGCTCAGCCTTCTGACAGACAGAAGGGAAGTGTTGGGAAAAATGCAGCGCACCCTGTCAAGATAGAGTTTAAAAGATGAAGTTGTGTCGACACGCTGAATCTCTCAGCTGATGTTGGACGAGTGCTCGCACGCAGTGCGCGGGCATGACATCATTGCAGAGGTGATGACATCACATTTTGAAGTCACGAGCACATGACTGCCAGTGTACGTGTTCCAGACCTGGGTCCAGATACGTATTTGTTTTGGATTTAAGTACTTTTCTACACTTTACGATCTTGTCTGGTGTGTTCGAACCAATGAAATACTCAGACCTCACCTTCTGGGTCATATTGGCAGGCTCAATTACACCAGGCAAGATCAACAGAGCACAGGAAATTATTTGAATCCGAAACAAATACGTATTTGACCCAGGTCTGACGTGCACTGCTGCCATGCTGGAGTTCGTCCAGATTGCACCACCGGGAGCGATCTTTTAACTGTGGACCATGTAAGCAGTGTGTTCTGAAGCATTACATTACATTACATTTATTTGGCAGACGCTTTTATCCAAAGCGACGTACCAAAGTGCACACCGAAGGTCATTGGAATGACTGCAAAACACAGGTTTGATAAGGTAGCCTACAATACTCGTTTTGTAACAGCTATTCATAAACCAAGAACACAGAGTCCAGTTCACACAGTGAACATTATTCCGACCTAACCTGTGCTCAAGTCAAACTAGGGGGCAGTGGTAAATGGTAAATGGACTGCATTTATATAGCGCTTTTATCCAAAGCGCTTTACAATTGATGCCTCTCATTCGCCAGAGCAGTTAGGGGTTAGGTGTCTTGCTCAAGGAC
Organism: Anguilla japonica; assembly: GCA_025169545.1. Classification (NCBI taxonomy): domain Eukaryota; kingdom Metazoa; phylum Chordata; class Actinopteri; order Anguilliformes; family Anguillidae; genus Anguilla; species Anguilla japonica. Next base: position 4,166,261 of record CM045890.1, on the reverse strand, counting down.
ACTTCGACACGCCCAGGCCGGGGTTTGAACCGGCAACCCTCCGACAGCCAGACAATCGCTCTTACCTCCTGAGCCATGTCGCCCCGTGCAAGCTACAACTATTAGGACGATAATGCAAAGTGCAGTAAGTGCTGGATACAGAGTGCGGTAAGTGCGGAGGCTTTGTGTGGCTGTCTGCAGACGTGCTTCGTCGTTTGCAGGTGCGTTTTTTCCGTTAACGTCTACCTCTGTCTACCCGTCTTTTCCCCAGGTGCTGACGGCATGGAGGCTCTACCTTCTTGCGGCCAAGGTGCCGACAAAGGTGACCAACCATTTTTTTTTTTTTTTTTTTTTTTGTGACGTTCCTGTCATTGGTCGTTTTCACCGTCTATTTGCCGCGGGGCCCGGTGGTTCCCCGTGGGGCACGTGCCGAAATCACTCGATCGAAGCTTTGTTTCGTTTAGCGTGAGACTGCCAGCGAATATTTTTAAAAATAATAAATAAATAAACAAACAAAGAGATGGATGGAAGGATGCTGTGGGGGGGGGGGGGGGAACTGGTAAATGATTCCAAATGGGTGTCACTGATTGTGATAATGAAGACAGTGTGTGGTACTGTCTGTAATTAATAAGACCGTTTAAGGTTTTAGTATTTATGATGACGATGGAGACTTGCGGAATGCTTGGGGTACTATTTTTTTATTTATTAGTAAGGCTATTTTGGCGTGTGCTGTTTGTGTTGATGATAGTGTGCGAGTATACTCAGTATACTGTGTGTTATTATTAAGACAATTTGGACAGTATTGGTCATTATTTTAAAGACCGTATGGTGGTACTATTCATGCGGTAGCAGTCCTAATAATGGCTGGTGCTATTTCAGGTCGAAACAACTTTCAACTTCTTGGAGATTCGCGCAATGAACACTCACCCCGAGCACCAGGTAAGAAACACATTTTCAGGAAACGGTAGCCTTCCACCATTTTGGCTCATTTTTACTCCGGAAACATTAGCCTTCCACCATTTTGGCTCATTTATACTCAGGAAACCGTAGCCTTCCACCATTTTTTGCTCATTTTTACTCCAGAAACGGTAGCCTTCCACCATTTGGCTCATTTTTACTCATGGTTCCTTCCATCAGATGGACCCCAAGGTTCGAGCCTCATTGAAACTCACTGTACCAATTGCCAGGGACAGAATTTACTTTAATCACAATCAACAAAGGCTGCTGTGATGGTCAAAGCGTCTTTTTTACTTTAACATAAACCTTAATCAAGTGGTGTCACTGCAATGTGAAAATTGTTTGTTCGCTTGTTATTATTTCTGTAAATTAGTGGCACCCTTTTCTGTGTGGGGAGAGGTGGGCATGGCTACAGAGCCTGTGGTTTGGGGTGAGATTTCAGAAGAGTTCAAAAATGGCTGTGGGGTCTCTCGCCTTTTTTCCTCACACATCTATCCCATACAGGTTGTCATAGAAACGGACAAGTCCACATCCTCCCTGAGGCTCCAGTCACGTGATCACCTTGATCATGTGATCAACCACATCAACTTTGCCCTCTCTCGAATCTTCAACAACTCTGTGTTTGCGTAAGTCCTTGTTTTGATTGAATCTCTCTGTCTTTCTCACAAACATCCCACACACACACACAAACACATACACAATTCATTTTAAATGATGTGACATATATGACTGGATTCCAAACGCTTTAGCACAAGTAAACTGTGCATGAAACTGACATGCGATCAGAAGTCTTTTACACTTGGTATCAAACACGTTGGCTATGAAAGCAGCGACCGTTTTCAGACCACAAATAAATTCAGTGATACTAATACGTGTTTAAATAATACCTTGTTGTTGAGCTCATCATTGTTAATGTGTTTAAAAAAAGAAATTATTTTCACCACCAGGGAGCTAGTAATGTATTCCCTGAAGGTTATGACTGGCAGTTCCACACAGAGCCAGTGATTTCATGCAGACCCCTGTCACTCAAAGGAAGCTGGAGTTTTTCAAATCTGTGAGGCCTGGAAATTGGGGCCAAGCCTGTTTAATTTGCTGGGAGAGGATTTATTTTTCATTTCTATATATATATATAAGCTATATTTCTGGAACATGACGGCCAGTTTCTATGACCAAGCTTGGTTCACAGTGTTTCTGTTCCATCAGAAACATTGCTGTTTATTTAATTTACTTGAACTTTGTTCAGGTAGCCGGCCAAAGTGTGTGTTCTGTTTTAAGGGCCCGAAAGTACGTCAGTCAGGTCTGTACATTTCTGTGGGTTCAAATCAAGTGGCAAAAACCGGCCTGTGTTTTCCCGCTTCCTTGTTCTTGTTGAGGGACGTTGCTCACAAGCGCCAGTGCGGTATACAGTGGGTGTTTCAGGCAGCCATTTTAATGTAAGTTAATCATAACTATACGAGAAGTCGCAACAGGTGTTTTTCTTTGCCTAATGTCTCCCCATATGTCGATTTCTTGAGTTGCCATTTGGACAAGCCGGTAATATTTTGTACATGAATCAGGGACAGTTTGCGTCACTACCGAGTCACTGTATGTTACACGTATAGTGGATGTCCCTACTGCGAAGTCTCATGCTCAGATTTGTACAACATGGCGGTGCCCGCGAACTACACTTCCCAGGCTTCAAAAACCCTTTTCACCAAGCCCATGGAGAGTCAATGGGTGACGTCACAGTGACTTTGTCCATATTTTTCCACAGTCTGTGGTTCCAACGAGCAACAAAAAATTCCACTGTGTGATAATTTGGTTGATTCTGATAGCTTTGTGTTCATTTTGTGCTGGCCTGAGGCTGCTTGGTGTCGGTGGGTATTAATGCAGTGAGCGTCTGGACCTGCTAGTTTTCTGAGCTGTTTTCTGGGTGTACGTGCTGGCATTACGGAGCTTTGTGATTGGTCGCTGTTCTTCCGAGGGGGTATTTTAAAATGTTGTATTTTTTAAATTTTTAAATTTTGTTTCAGTTGCAATTAATTGGACAAAAAGGCAGGGCGTGTTTGTTTGTTTCTTCAATTCTTTGACTGCCAAGCTGAAACTTCCTGTTGAGTCTATTTTTCAGCCTATATTTAGTGTGCGCATTGTTCTGTGGCTCGATGCACTTTAGCGAAGTTGTGGTTACATGTGTAACTTTTTTTAAATAACATTTCCAATTTTGTTTTCTTCGGGTTTTGTTGTCAATGCCCGTGTCTCACATTAATGTGCCAGCAGATTATAGCAGAGAAGTAGATCACCAGGATAGAGTACCAGTATTATACTTTCTTTGCCTTACAGGGTGGGAAGTAGATTCCAACTAATTCAGCAAATCCCATTAACCCTTTAATCCTTTGAAGACTAGGTTTTCTGGAATGTTTTTTTTTCCTCTAAATTGTAAGACAGTGCTTTTGAGCTGTCTTATTAGGGGAAGGGAGAACTTGTTTAAATTATGACAATTTATTAAAATATTTATGAGCATTCTAATGCTGATGTAACAATCTCTACTGGTAAGCAGGCAATCTGAATTAGTTCTGAATTAGAAAAAGAAAAAAAAAAACATTCCGAAAAAAATCTACTTTCAGGGTTAATATAGATACTAAGTGGCACTGGGCTCAGGTTGCACTGCCTGCCCCAAATCAAATAAGGCCGTTCTTTTGTTTCCAGTCTCGATTCTGCGTGTATTTCTTGGAAACCTAATCTCATTTAATGTCCCAATCTCCATCTCCTCCAGCATTAAAGAGATTATAAAACAATCTGTCATGCCAGCTTGAAACAAAAAGCTGATTGAAAGGATCGCAGGCAAGTTGCTTTGCTTTGGGTTAGCCTGTCTGTCTTATTGAGTGTGTAGGGTATGAGTAAGGTTGGTTGTATTCTAATTCAAGGCTTAACATTTTGAGTTTTAAAGTCCTTGTCTTTAAAATACAACAAATACTAGTACTACTAGTACTGCCCATAGTAGTAGGTTGTCTTTCTAGAAGGGAGGGTTTGAATTCCTTGATTACAGAAGTCAAGGAGGAACTGAAGAGAAGTTTTAGTACCGTCCTAAGTGATTTAGGACTGTTTTAATTAATTATCTCATTGGAAATATGAAGTGATCTCATAGTTTCCTCCTGTCTCATTATAAACGAGGTGTACCTTTTCCTTAAAACAATAATCTTTGGCAAACCATTACTTCAATCAGTCAGGCAATCAATCAGTCATTCATTCAATTGGTTCATCAATATACAGTAACAATATGCCAGTGCATCATGCACATCATAAAATACAGCTGCATGGCCTGTGATGCAATCCCTTTTGCAACACATGACCGCTGACTGCATCACTGCCATCCCATTGTTCTTTTAAATTCTTTCACCTAATAAAGTTTTATTTCTCTTTCTTTTTGTTTCCCACAAAAAAGCAACTTTGAGTACCTAGAAAAGCGCTGTATAAATCTGAGGTATTATTATTATTATTATTATTATTATTATTATTATTATTATTATTATTATTATTATTATCAGAAGATGGCAGCCGTGGTGTTCTGGTCGGCTCGATGCCGTTCGTGTGAGTCAGGGGCTGAGGGGCTGGGAGGCTCCAGCTACGGGGCCAGGCACAGCCTTGAGGAGGGGGCCCTGGTTAAGCCAATCGCCTCGTGCAGGAAGTGGCCGGGCCCGGGGATCGATCAGGCCTCGCTCTTAAAGGGGGCCATTAGGAGCGGAGAGGAGCGGAGAGGCACACAGGCTACGGGGCGCGTCATTACTGGAACGGCCTCGCTCGCTCGCTCGCTCTGAGCACCGCAGTGCATTAGCCACAGTGAGAGAGAGAGAGAGAGAGAGAGAGAGGGGGGAGAGAGAGAGGGGAGAGTGAGGGGGGAGTGAGAGAGGGGGGGGAGAGAGAGGAGGGAGAGAGAGGGGGGAGAGAGGGGGGGAGTGAGAGAGAGAGAGAGGGGGGAGAGAGAGGGGGAGTGAGAGAGTGAGAGGGGAGAGAGAGGGGGAGTGAGAGAGAGAGGGAGAGAGGGGGGGAGAGAGAAAGAGAGAGGATAGAAACAGAGAGAGAGAGAGATTTCACAATAAATGCAAGTGATGATAAAAAACAAAAAAATAAACACAAGACCCCTGCAAAGAGAGACTAGTAAGACCCAACTCTACAGTCAGTAATTGTAATTGAGATAGAGAGAGAGAGAGAGAGAGAGAGAGGAATAAAAGGAGGACTTCCTGCTGCGTGTGGGTGGACCGGAGGTTCTCTGAAAACAAAGGGTTCCAGAAGGCTCCTGTGTGTCTCTGTATGGGGGGGGAACCCTATCGCCTAGCTCCAGGGTTTTTATTTGCCAGGTTGCAAAATGGTTTTATCTGGGATCTCTCTCGCTTTCCACATCTGCCATAGAGGGTCCCATAAATAACCTAATGGGGTTCCCCAGTGGAGACAATCCAGGAACCTATTTTCCTGAGAGTGTTGGGTAGCTGGTTGGATGGGAATGCTCTTCTCTATGTGCAGTACTACAGATTCTTTATTTGTCACACATTAAGTTCTCATTAGAATAAAACTAGGTAAAAACATGAAAACAGACAGAAGAACAACCTGTCGTCCCACCAGATACTATGCTCCTACACTATTTCTGCCCACTCAGCTTCCTATCTTATAGTTTCTAACCCTTTGAAGAGTAGGATTTGTGGAGAAGTTTTTTGTCTTTTTTAGAATTTTTTTTTTTTTAAATTCTAAGTCAGTGTTCTTAGAACTCCACTGCTTTCAGTCACCCGGTAGTGATTGCTACATCAGCATTAGACTGTTCGGTTAGGAACACTCTAATCATGTATTTGTGACCTCACACCTTGAAGGGTTCATAGTAGCTCCTGGTGCCCTGTCACAGTGCAGTGCGTAAATTACCACTGTGTTGTCCTTGGCCGTGTACCTTAATGAATTGTCCGGGCAGTGAATCGGAGTGTGCGGATGGGCTCGGGTTTGTGGGAAAGGTTCGGGGCACCTTGAGGACCACGCCTCCTGGTTAAGTAGGCACACACACACACACACACACACACCTGGATAACATTACAAATCAGAGTTTAAAAGTGTACGTTCTTTTCCCAGTAGGTGTCTGAGAAAGGGGATTGACCAACGAGAGAGAGAGAGAGAACGCGAAAGCATCGGTAGAAAGCGCCCTAGCTATTAAAACAGCTGAGGAGCATCCCCGTTGCGCTATTTTGCTCTGGTTATTTTAGTTTTCTATTTCACTCCATTATTTTGTTACCTGAAAATACGTGAGGGGGAATGGAGAAGAACTTAGTTTGGTTTAATTATTTTCTATGAACAGACTCTCTCTCTCTCTCTCTCTCTCTCTCTCTCTTGGTCCGCCCACAATGAAGGGGTGGTGAAATCCGGATCTTTTCCCCACAACTCCCTTGCGTCCAACTCTTCTGTCCACCGAAGAGTGTTGTGTTGTGGCAGCGTGCGACAGAGTGCAGGAACTGCCGCCGTGGGCTATGCATGGCAAATTGTGGTCACTCACTCACTCACTCACTCACTCACTCACTTACGGACGACCTGTGGGACACATGCGCAGGTGGTGCTTCGTTTAGTAGTAGGACGCATGCGCAGGTGCATCTCCCAAAATCACCACTTCGAACGGCACGAGATCTTTAAGCACAGCTTTATCGCCTGACGTTACTTTGGCTAACCCTAACATGTTAGCATGATAGCGCCTCGCCTACTTTAGTTAACCTAGTTAGCCCGTACCACCGGTACGGACGTATGGACACACGGAGGACCACAAATACCGTTACAGAGGTGAGGACATGCCATAGCTAGCTAACCAGCTTATATCGTTAGCCTCGTGACGCTTTGTACAGGTGCGCCGCGGGTCTGCGCGGTTTCGTGCTTGTTGGTTCGGGGCGTTGCAGGAGCAGAAGCTTTCAGCGTTAGGTGTAGAGCGCAGACTATCTGCTGAGTCATAACTAGCCTGTGCGCTGCTCCTCTGCGCAGCGCTTCCCCCTGACAGGCGGACTTTTTGCAGATTAGACGGAACTTTATCGAGCGTTGGGCCTGCGAGCCGAAAGACCCCGGCGCCCGCGCCCGACCCTCTAAAAATAAGTCTTCGTCTCGCGGCGCTTCCGGGAGGCAGCGATTTCCTCCCCGAAGCCGTTGATCTTCGTTAAGCTAAATTTGCTAGCTGGTCTCATTTCACGGGCCTGTGGGTTTTTCAGACGCGACGAGGCTCGTTTCCTGGCGATGGCGTCGCTCGGCTCACGGGGGAAAGGGCTAGAACGGCTCGGCGTAACGGGGGGGGGGGGGGGGGGGGGGGGTGCACGCCGCTTACGGACGCCGTACACGGGAGGGAGGACGGCGACTCCGCGAATCTGGCGGTTCAGTCAACACGGCCCCCTCTATCTCTCTCTTTATGATTTTCCCTCTCGTTTCATCTCTTTCTCTCTCCCTCTCTCTCTCTACCAGTCCATCCATCTGTCGGTATGACGAGGACCCCTCTGATGGGAACCGGAAGTTCTCCCCGAGCTCAGAGACTTCTGTGGAAACGCAGAGAGCTTGTGGTGAGAGGAACGCATGCACATCTAATAACACACACACGCACGCACGCACACACACACACACACACACACACACACACACGCACACACACACATGCACGCGCACGCACACACACACACACATGCACACACACGCACGCGCACACACGCACACACACACACATGCACACACACGCACGCACACACACACACACACACACACGCACACACACACATGCACGCGCACGCACGCACACACACGCACACGCACGCGCACACGCGCGCAGGCACACACACACACACACAGACACACACAAACGCAAGTACACTCACAAGTGCACATTCACACAAACACATACATGCTCACACACAAACTTATGCTTATAAGTTGTCTGTGTCTTTTTTCCTCTCTCTCTCTCTATCTCCCTCCCCCCCCCCCCCCGCTCTTAGGGGGGTTCTCAGAGACCTATGCAGCGTTATGTGACTACAATGGCATCGGGTGCAAAGAGGAAGTGCAGTGGGTACGAGCTGTCAATCATCTGTTCCCTTTCAGCATCTGTACGTCCAAGGGGGCGGAACAATATATCCCAGTAACCGTTTCCATCTTTCTCTCTCTCTCTCTCCTCATTGTTTCCTCTGTATCTCTCTTTCTTTTTCTCTATTTTTATTTCCTCCCCCTTTTTCATTCTCTGTCTCATTCCCCTTCCAATCTCTATCTTCCTCTGTCATTCTGTATCTCCCCTTCTTGCTCTCTCTCTCTCTCTCTCTCTCTCTCTAACAGGATGTGGACACCATCTATCACTCTCAGGACAACAGAGAGTTTAACCTGCTCGACTTCAGTCACCTTGAGAGCAGGTGAGGGCCGCCCAATCCAAAGGAAATGACAAATCATACCTAGCGTGTCACTTCCTGTCACTCCTTGGTCATCCAACCAGGGGCTGAGCACTGGTTTCCTGCCCGTTGACCAACCCCACGCCTCCCCTCCCCCCACCACCACTCTTCCTGCCTGTTTTCAGAGGCCTTCTGTTGGTGACCTCATCGTTGTCACGGCTGCCAGAACAGCTGTTGTTTCTTCATGTTAACCGCAGGGCTCTCCTCCTGCTCCTCAGCTTTGAGCGCCCCCTGCAGGCGGTCTTAATCTCTGCATGTCTGGGAGCTCACCGGGCTCCTTGGCGGTTGGCCGACCGCAGGGGCGTCACGCGCACGGAGGAAAAACATTTTAAGCTCGGATTCTACGAATCCGTCTCCACGACGACAGCTAGAAACTGGGAACACGGCTCCGTGAGTCAGAAGGGGGCGGGGTTCACGAGTCACGGGTCACACGGCGAGCCTGGGTCACCTGACCTCTGGGAGCGTCTGAGCCCCCCGCCTGAATTTCGGGGGCTGTTCCGAGTGACCTGTCTGTCGTACGGCTGTTAGTCAGTGTGGAACTGTTCGAACACGGGGGCCCGCCCCAGACACGGTCACACCCAGTGGTGGACGAAGTACACAAATCCTGTACTTGAGTGAAAGTACAGATACCCTTGCTAAATATTACTCCACTAAAAGTAGAAGTCTTTAATTAAAATTTCTACTTGAGTCAAAGTACAGAAGTACCTGCTTTTAAAAATACTTAAGTATCAAAAGTAAAAAGTACTATTATTTAGCATGGTTATGTTTGTCAGGGGTCACAAAAGTAGTGGAGTAAAAAGTAGGATATTTCGTTTGAAATGTAGTGGAATGAAAGTATAAAGTCTCCCAAAATGGAAACACTTGAAAAAGGTACTTAAGTACAGTAATGAAGTACCACTGGTCACACCCCAGCGTAGGGTGAGGAGAGTGAGGAGAGTTTAACTCCAGTCCTGGAGGGCCACAGTGCCTGCGGGTTTAACTCCGGTTCTAGAAAACTGAAAAGCAAAACTGGGCAAAAGGGAACTGACCTCACGTTAGGAGGACCGGATGTGGTGGCAGTCTGGGACTTCCCTCTTCTCCGTCCCTGACACACACACACACACACCCTGGTTTCCTTTGTCTGGTTTTGGAACTGTTCTTTTGGGGGTGGGGGGGTCTGTGTCTTGCCTCAAACACAGCTCTGATTCCAATGTAATTTTTTCAGGGAGGGGTCACACACACACGCTCACACCACACACTTAAGCATCATAAGACCAATGATTCTCTAGACAAGCCTGAGGGTCAACTCCATATTTACTGTCGTGTGTGTGTGTGTGTGTGTGTGTGTGTTTGCATGTGTGTGTGTGTGTGTGTGTGTGTGTGTTTGTGGGTATGTGTGTGTGTATGTGCGTGTGTGTGTGTGTTGTGTGTGTGTGTGTGTGCGTATATGTGTGTATTTGTGTGTGTGTGTGGGTATGTGTGTGCATGTATGTGTGTGTGTGTGTGTGTGTGTGTGTTTTGCAGGGACCTGGCAGTGATCGTGGCCTCCATGGCATACAACACCTGGTTCACCAAACTCTACTGCAAGGACCTGCGCATAGTAACTATCTGACTATTCCCACTGTCTCCCTGAGTATCTGTTCAGATACAAACTCTACTGCGATAATCTATCCTGCTGACAAACTTAGAGATGGCAGCCTGTCTTCCTCTCTCACTTCCTGTCTGTCTTTGTGCCTGTTCTTCTAGGGATCTGAGGTCATAGAGCAGATCTTGCACACGCTCAGTAAGTCTAGCAGCCTGGAGGAGATCACTCTGGAGAACGCTGGACTCAAAGCGTGAGTGATTCCCCCCCCGTCTCCTTTTTCTCTCTCCTCCTCTCTTCTTTCTCCTCCATTGTCCCTCCATCCCTCATCCCCCTCTCCAGCGCCTGGGTGGTCCGTGTTAATAAAAGGTTCATTTTATTATATTGTATGCCCATCGTGAGTCCACAAGGCCCGATATGCTAAATATATAATGGATTTTGTGTGCACGCAGCCTAATAAATGTGTTTATTGTTCTTGGTGGAATTATACTGTTGATTGTGCGTGATTATGTGTGTAAATAAAAAGCGTGATTAATTGCAGAAGTACTGTGATTGTTGCAGAGACTTTCCTCAGAAAATGGCGACGGCCCTGTCTGAAACCCCGCCTCCGTCATCCACTCCCTCAACCTGGCACACAACACGCTGGATAACCAGGGTACTGAGCCCTGTCTGTCTGTCTGTATGTCTGTCTGACTGTCTGACTGCCTGACTGCCTGTCTGTCTGACCCCCTGTCTGTCTCACTGAACCCTGTCTGTATGTCTGTCTGACTGTCTGACTGTCTGACCCCCTGTCTGCCTGTCTGTCTGACCCCCTGACTGTATGTCTGTCTGTCTGACTGTCTGACTGTATGTCTGTCTGACTGTCTGACCGCCTGTCTGTATGTCTGTCTGACTGTCTGACCGCCTGTCTGCCTGTCTGTCTGTCTGTCTGTCTGTCTGTCTGACCCCCTGTCTGTATGTCTGTCTGACTGTCTGACTGCCTGACTGTCTGTCTGTCTGTCTGTCTGACCCCCTGTCTGTCTCACTGAACCCTGTCTGTATGTCTGTCTGACTGTCTGACTGTCTGAGCCCCTGTCTGCCTGTCTGTCTGACCCCCTGACTGTATGTCTGTCTGTCTGACTGTCTGACTGTATGTCTGTCTGACTGTCTGACCCCCTGACTGTATGTCTGTCTGACTGTCTGACCACCTGTCTGCCTGTCTGTCTGACCCCCTGTCTGTCTGTCTGACTGTCTGACTGCCTGTCTGCCTGTCTGTCTGTCTGTCTGACCCCCTGTCTGTCTCACTGAACCCTGTCTGTATGTCTGTCTGACTGTCTGACCGCCTGCCTGTCTGTCTGACCCCCTGACTGTATGTCTGTCTGTCTGTCTGAGCACCTGTCTGTCTGTCTGTATGTCTGACCCCCTGTCTGTCTGTCTGACCCCTGTCTGTATGTCTGTCTGTCTGTCTGACCCCTGTCTGTCTGTCTGTCTGACTGTCCCGTCTGTCTGTCTGTCTCTCTGACCCCCTGTCCACTTGCCTGTCTGTCTGTCTCAGTGAACCCTGTCTATCTGTCTGTCTCACTGAACCCCTGTCTGTTTGTCTGTCTCTCTGAACCCTGTCCATCTGTTTGTCTGTCTTACTGAACCCCTGTCTGTTTGTCTGTCTCTCTGACTCCCTGTCCATCTGTTTGTCTGTCTCACTGAACCCGTCTGTATGTCCATCTGCCTGTCTGTGTCGCTGACCCCCTGTCCATCTGTCCATCTCACAGATCCCCTGTCAGTTTGTCTGTCTCTCAGGCTTCCTTGTCTGTTGGTTTCTCTTTGTTCTTCTGTCTATTTGTCTATTTCACCTAGCCGTCTGTCACGTACTGTCTGAGTTTTTCAATCTGTGCTTGTTTGTGTGTGTGTGTGTGTGTGTGTTTGCGTATGTGTGTGTGTGTTTGTGTGCTTGCTTTTGTGTCCATAAGCGTGCTTCAATGATCTGCTCTGACAGTTGGTCTTATGTGTGTGTGTGTGTGTATGTGTGTGTGTCTGCCTGTGTGTGTGTGTTTGTGTGTGTGTGTACATGTGTGTGCGTGTGTGTGTGTGTGCCTGCCTGTGTGTGTGCATGTATGTGCACGTGTGTGTGTGTGTGTGTGTGTGTGTGTGTGTGTGTGTGAGTATGTGTGCCTGTGTGTGTGTGTGTGTGTGTGTGCGTGTGTGTGTGTGTTTGTGTGTGTGTGTATGTGTGCCTGCGTGTGTGTGTATGTGTGCCTGCCTGCCTGTGCGTGTGTGTGTGTCTGTGTGTGTATGTGTGTATGTGTGCCTGCCTGTGTGTATGTGTGTGTGTATGTGCGTGCGTGTGTGTGCCTGTGTGTGTGTGTGTGCCTGCCTGTGTGTGTGTATGTGTGCCTGCCTGTGTGTGTGTGTGTGTGTGTGTGTGTGTATGTGTGTGTGTGTGTGTGTGTGTGTGTGTGCCTGCCTGTGTGCCTGTGTGTGTGTGTGTGTGTGTGTGTGTGTGTGTGTGTGTGTGTGCCTGCCTGTGTGCCTGCCTGTGTGTGTGTGTGTGTGTGTGTGTGCTGTGTGTGTGTGTATGTGTGTGCCTGCCTGTGTGCCTGTGTGTGTGTGTGTGTGTGTGTGTGTGTGCGTGCGCGCGTCTGATTGATCCTCTCTGACACCGTCTCCACCTCTGAAGGCGTCTCCAACCTCATTCAGCAAGTCTGCCGCCTCAGCAAAGGCCTCCGGCTGCTCAGCCTCTCCAAGACCTCGCTGTCCTCCAAGGGTGCGTACCGCTGCGCCCCCTGCTGCCCCAGCCCCGCAACTGCGTGCCTCAGCACTCGCACACGGCCACCTGCCCCTCGCCCTTGGCCTCGACGCATTTGCCCTTCAATAGATTTACGAGTCAATGCAAGTAGAGTGGCACACAGTTTGCGCCAAAGGTCGCATTGTTACCTGACTCCCTGCCCTCCTCCGGGATATTCATAAAATACCTTTCAGTCGCAGATATCTATGATCTATTTGATCTTCTTTCTCACTCTCTTCCACCTCGGACACTATTCAGTCCTTCGCTATACTAATGCCTTAGTTATGCTAATCAACTTTTACAGTTAGCCTCGTCTGGGTCATAAAGTGATGAAGGAAAACTAAAAAAAAAAAAAAAAAAGACACAGACAATGCATTTATAAGTATTTGAATTCAGCCATTTGTCTCAGATATCTATGGTACATATCTCTCTGTTCCACTTGTACAGTAGTGGCTGCTTTCCATTTCCGCCGAAACGCTGACTCATACAGCGGTGTTTTAAGGCACAAAGTAATAAGTGGGATGAGGTAATGACAGACGCTGGTTCGTAGGCTGTTCCATTCACCTGGGATTACCTTCCTGCCTGCAAATGCCGTTGTCTTTGGAGGCAACTGCCGACCTGGGCAACTAGGCTGAAGACAGCTGACGTAGAAATGGAATGCCGCCATAGATTGTACTCTCTTTCAGATATCTGTGGTTTTAGATGTAGAAATGGAATACCGCCAAAGATTGTGCTCTCTGTCAGATATCTATGGTTTTTATATAGAAATGCAATACAGCTGTAGATTGTACACTCTCTCTGATATCTATGGTTTTACATGTAGAAATGGAATACCGCCAAAGATTGTACTCTCTGTCAGATATCTATGGTTTTTATATAGAAATGCAATACAGCCGTAGATTGTACTCTCTCTCTCAGATATCTATGGTTTTTATGTAGGAATGGAATACAGCCATATTGATGTACCGTAGACTGCAGGGAAAGCTATGGTACTGATTTCTCCACCCCGCTCTTTTTCATTCTCTTCTCTCCCTCCTCCCTTCCCATCTCTATTTCTCCTTCTCTCTCTCTCATTCTGGGCCTCCCTCTATCAAATTCAAATTCAAATTCAAATAAGCTTTATTGGCATGGTAAGGGTACACTTACATTGCCAAAGCATACACTGAGGTGACAAACGTAACAGATAGGCAATAACAATTTAACTACAATAAACAGAACTAATATAAAATCCAGAAGACAAATAAAATTCTTAAAATTCTATCTCTTACTCTCTCTCGGTCTCACCCCCCTCGCTCTCTCTCTCTCTCTCTCTCCCTCCCCCCTTCTTTCCCTCTTGGTCTCCCCCCTCTCCCTCTCTCTCTCTCCCTCCCTCTCTTCCCCTGTAGGTGTGGTGGCTCTCTCCCAGGCTCTCTGCTCCAGTGATGATTACTCAAACTCCCTCCTGCACCTGGACCTCAGCCGCAACCCGGGGGTGCTGTCTGGGGAGGACGCCACGGTCAGAGCCACTGCGCCCCAAAATTACACACCTCATACCCCTATACCCACGCTACACCTTACACACTACACCCCTATACCCCACACTACACCTTACACACTACGCCCCAAAACTACGCACCTCACACTGCACCCCTATACGCCACGCTACACCTTACACACTACGCCCCAAAACTACGCACCTCACACTGCACCCCTATACCCCACGCTACACCTTACACACTACGCCCCAAAACTACGCACCTCACACTACACCCCTATACCCACGCTACACCTTACACACTACGCCCCAAAACTACTCACCTCACACTACACCCCTATACCCATGCTACACCTTACACACTACACCCCAAAACTACTCACCTCACACTACACCCCTATAACCCACACTACACCTTACACACTGCGCCCCAAAACTACGCACCTCACACTGCACCCCTATACCCCACACTACACCTTACACACTACGCCCCAAAACTACGCACCTCACACTACACCCCTATACCCACGCTACACCTTACACACTACGCCCCAAAACTACGCACCTCACACTGCACCCCTATACGCCACGCTACACCTTACACACTACGCCCCAAAATTACGCACCTCACACTACACCCCTATACCCACGCTACACCTTACACACTACGCCCCAAAACTACTCACCTCACACTACACCCCTATACCCACGCTACACCTTACAAACTACGCCCCAAAACTACTCACCTCACACTACACCCTTATACCCACGCTACACCTTACACACTACACCCCAAAACTACTCACCTCACACTACATCCCTATACCCCACGCTACACCTTACACACTACGCCCCAAAACTACGCACCTCACACTACACCCCTATACCCCACACTACACCTTACACACTACGCCCCAAAATTACGCACCTCACACTACACCCCTATACCCACGCTACACCTTACACACTACACCCCAAAACTACTCACCTCACACTACACCCCTATACCCACGCTACACCTTACACACTACGCCCCAAAACTACGCACCTCACACTACACCCCTATAACCCACGCTACACCTTACACACTACACCCCAAAACTACTCACCTCACACTGCACCCCTATAACCCACGCTACACCTTACACACTACGCCCCAAAACTACTCACCTCACACTACACCCCTATACCCACGCTACACCTTACAAACTACGCCCCAAAACTACTCACCTCACACTACACCCCTATACCCACGCTACACCTTACACACTACGCCCCAAAACTACGCACCTCACACTGCATCCCTATACCCACGCTACACCTTACACACTACGCCCCAAAACTATGCACCTCACACTGCACCCCTATACGCCACGCTACACCTTACACACTACGTCCCAAAATTACGCACCTCACACTACACCCCTATACCCACGCTACACCTTACACACTACAACCCAAAACTACGCACCTCACACTACACCCCTATACCCCACACTACACCTTACACACTACGCCCCAAAACTACGCACCTCACACTGCACCCCTTATACCCCACGCTACACCTTACACACTACGCCCCAAAACTACTCACCTCACACTATACCCCTATAACCCACACTACACCTTACTAACTACGCCCCAAAACTACTCACCTCACACTACACCCTTATACTCACGCTACACCTAACACACTACGCCCCAAAACTACTCACCTCACACTACACCCTTATACTCACGCTACACCTTACACACTACACCCCAAAATTACACACCTCATACCCCACCCCTTATACCCCACGCTACACCTTACTGACTACGCCCAGAAACTATACACGTCACACCTCACCACTTATACCCCATGCTACACCTTACGCACTACGCCCCAAAAAACTACACACCTCATACCACACCCCTTTATTCCCCACACTACACCTTACACACTATGCCCGAAAAACTACTCACCTCACACTAGGTGACTACACCCCCACACTAAACCCTCAAACTACACCCCCTACTCCTACGCACTACACCCCTCTCTGTCACCTCCTCTGATGCTCTCTGTCTCTGTCTTCCTGCAGAACCTGTATCTTTTCCTGGCACAGCCTAACTGTCTGGTGCACCTGGACCTCTCTGGAACAGACTGCGCCGTGGATTCGGTAGGGGTCCTTTTATCCAGGATTGGAGCTGGTGGAGAGTAAAGGAGGAGTAGGGGGAGAGTAGATGAGGAGTAGGGAGAGAGTAATGGAGGAGTAGGGGGGAAAGTAAAGGAGAAGTAGAGGGAGAGTAGAGGAGGAGTAAGGGGAGAGTAGAATTGGAGTAGGGGGAGGGTAGGGGAGGAGTAGGGGGCGAGTAGAGGAGGAGTAGACAGAGAATAAAGGAGGTGCAAGAGGAGAGTAGAGGAGGAGTAGAGGGAGAGTAAAGGAGGAGTAAGGGGAAAGTAAAGTAAATTTTAATTGTGCACATTTAAATGCATTTGACCACGTTTGCTTATAGTTTAGGCTTGTTTATATCCCTCCCCGCTTTCTACCTGCCTGATTGACAAGTCCGTCACTCTCAATCTCAGTCTCTCTTCCTGTCCCTCTCCCTCTCCCTCTTACTCTCTCTCTCTCCCTCTCAGTTGTTTGGGGCGTTACTCAGGGGCTGCTGTGCTGATCTCTCCTACCTGAACCTCTCCAAGAACTCTTTCTCACACAGGTCAGTGCCTGGCTCCTCTCCCTCCTCTCCTCTCTTTACTCTCCTCCTATTCCTCCTTTACTCTCCCCCTACTCTCACTTTACTCTCCTCCTATTCTTCCTTTACTCTCCCCCTACTCTCACTGTACTCTCCCCCTACTCCTCCTTTCTTCTCCCCTACTCCCACTTTAGTCTCCCCCTACTCCTCCTTTACTCTACCCCAGTCCTCCTCTACTCTCCCTCTACTCATGCTTTACTCTTTCTTTATTTACCATTTATTCTCCATTTATTCTCCATTCTCCTTTTCGATTATATCCTACTCCAGCCATATCCTACACTTACTCCCCACCCACTCCAATCCTACTCCAGCCATATTCCCACTCCAACCATTTGGAAAGTGGTTTAAAAGTGAGTTTTCTATCTGACATCATAGTTAAGGTATGTTGGAGCTAACCTAGTCCATTTATGTTAAAACTTCTCTCAAGCTAGTACGTTTGCACCACTCTAGATGCCTAATTCCAAGCTTTTTCTCACTGGGTACTTTCTTCCTCTCCCTCCCCTCTCTCTCTCTCTCTGTCCCCCCTCCCTTTCTTTCTTCCTTTCTCTCTCTCTCTCTCTCTCTCTCTCTCCCTCCCCTCCCCTTCTCTCTGTCTTTCTCTCTCTCTCTCTCAGGAAAGTGCGGGAGTCTCTTCCTTTGTTTCGTCAGTTTTTCAGCTCGGCCTTCAGTCTCACACACCTCAGCCTGGCGTCCATGAAGCTGCCCCCCGACGTGCTCAGGTGAGACCAGGCACTTGAAAGCGCACCGCACGCATCTGGAGGTTCTGGGCGGATGGAACACAAGGGGGGGCGGGGAGGGAGGCACAGTGGTGCAGTCAGTCGCATTGTCGCCTCAGAGCCTGGGTTCGAATCCCCGCTAGGCCTTTTCTCCCCGTGCTTCCTCCCACAGTCCAAAAATGTGCAGGTTAGGCTAATTGGATACTCTGAATTGCCCACAGGTGTGAGTGTGTGAGTGAATTAATGGTGAATGAATGGTGTGTGTGCCCTGCAATGGATTGGAGACCTGTCCAGGGTGTATTCCTGCCTCTCGCCCCAGTGCACGCTGGGATAGGCTCCAGCCCTTCCCTGATCAGGAATAAGTGGGAAAGATAATGGATGGATGGAATAAGTGGGTAAGATAATGGATGGATGGAATAAGTGGGTAAGATAAAGGATGAATGGATTAACAGATTGATGCAATGAGCAGGATGGATGGATGGTACCCAGTGGTGGAAAACAGACTGCAACAATGACTGCCCTATTTTTTTAATATAATTTTTTTAGCACCTTTTTATTTGTGTTCAGCTTTGATGGAATAAAAAACATGTGAGATGGGGGACTTGGGATTACTGCACACAGCTGCAGGGGCAGCAATCTTCCTTAGCTGGAGACAGTAATGCGGTGTCAAAGAGTCAGAGACATTCTTCTGAGGACCTCTGACCAAGTGTGTAAACCTGCCCTCTGAGGACCTCTGACCAAGTGTGTAAACCTACCTTCTGTGGACACGTGACCAAGTCTGTAAACCTACCTTCTGAGGACCTCTGACCAAGTGTGTAAACCTACCTTCTGAGGACACGTGACCAAGTCTGTAAACCTACCTTCTGAGGACATGTGACCAAGTGTGTAAACCTACCTTCTGAGGACACGTGACCAAGTGTGTAAACCTACCTTCTGAGGACACGTGACCAAGTGTGTAAATCTACCTTCTGAGGACACCTTGCTGGATGAGAAGATGGTAAAACAACAATGGGAGCAATGTCAGTCTTGTCCATTATCTTAGGGAAGTACCTGTTTGCTAATTTATAAGCATGCAGACAGAGAGCATCTTCAGTGCGGTGCTAACATAGTCTCTCTCTCTCTCTCTCTCTCTCTCTCACACACTCTTTATGTCTCTCTCTCATCAGGGCTCTCTTTCCTTGGCTTGTCCTCCAACCCTCACATTACCGACCTGCACCTAGACATCAGCAGCTGTGAGGTATCAGTGTGTGTGTGTGTGTGTGTGTGTGTGCGTGTATGTGTGTGAGTGTGTGTGTTTGCATGTGTGTGTGAGTGTGTGTGTGTGTGTGTGGGTATGTATGTGTGTCAGTGTGTGCATGTATGTGCGTGTGTGTGTGCGTGTGTGTGTGAGTGTGTGTTTGAAAGACTACTAGCAGAACTGAACATGTTGTCAATACACACAGTGCATGTGTGGCAAGTATGTGTATATGTGTCATTGTGCATTTGTGACTGTTTGTATATATGTGTCAGTGTGTCCAGCTGGATGAGTGTGATGTACACGGTATACAAAGTGACTGTGTTATTTCTCTCTCTCTCTCTCTCTCTCTCTCTCTCTCTCTCTCGCTCACTCTCTCTCTCTCTCTCTCTCCCCCCCCCCCCCCCCCAGCTCAGGTCTGCTGGTGCAGCAATGATCCACGAGCTTCTCCCCCGGATATCCTGCATCGGAACCTTAGACATTTCAGATAACGGTGTGAAATACATAAATACCCCAATACCCAACTAAACATATGCCCAAATGCCCCATGAACCCTATTCCCCAATACCCAACTAACCATATGCCCCAATGCCCCATTAACCCTATTCCCCAATACCCCACTAATTATATACCCCAATGCCCCATTAACCCTATTCCCCAATACCCCTCTAACCATATAGCCCAATGCCCCATTAACCCTATTCCCCAATACCCCACTAACCATATACCCCAATGTCCCATTAACCCTATTCCCCAATGCCCCATTAACCCTATTCCACAATACCCCATTAACCATATTCCCCAATACCCCACTAACCTTGATCCCCATTGCCCCAGTAACCCTTCCTGAACACCCTGCTTTCCCAAATTTGATTGTAAGTTGTGATTTTAATGTTGTTTAGTCATATTTTGTGGTCGAGGGTGCCATTATGTAGTTTAATGTTGCGCAGTTGGTTTAGAGGGTGCCATTTTGTATTTTAAGTTTTGTAGTTTCATGTTTAATGTTTGTTTTTGAGAGTGGCATTATGTATTTCTATGCTATGTAGTTGTATTTGTGTGTGATGTTACAGGTGTGCATTTTAATGTTGTGTAGCTGCATTTGAGTGTGGTGTCATGCATTGTAATGTTATGTAGTTATATCTGAGTGTAGTGTTATGTAATGTAATATTGTTTAGTTGTATTTAAGTGTGGTCTTATGCATTTTAACATAATGTAGTTATAACTGAGTGTGGTATGTATTTTAATGTTGTGTAGTTGTATTTGAGTGTGGTCTTATGCATTTTAACATAGTGTAGTCATAACTGAGTGTGGTATGTATTTTAATGTTGTGTACTTGTAGTTGTAATTGAAGGTTTTTCTTTCTCCGCAGGGTTAGATGCAGATCTGCTCTCTGTTATTCCATCTCTCTCTCGCCACCCCTCCCTCAAACACCTGCTGCTGGGAAAGAACTTCAACATCAAGAGCCGGTGAGTGTGGTAATGTATGGGTAGTTTTAATGTTGTGTAGTATTGTACCGTAGTGGTGGTCTGGAGTATGCTTTTGGAACATAGTGGAGTTACTGTAATGAGTGTGTGGTGTATAGTTGGAGCCGGTTATGTGTAGTGGAGCCGGTATGTGTTGTAATGGAGCCGGTATGGTTTAGTAATGGAGCCGGTATGGGTGTACCGTAATGGAGCCGGTATTAGTAATGGAGCCGTTATTCCATCTCTCTATGGTGTACCGTAATGGAGCCGGTATGGAGTACTGTAATGGAGCCGGTATGGTGTACCGTAATGGAGCCGGTATGGAGTAGTAATGGAGCCGGTATGGTGTACCGTAATGGAGCCGGTATGGAGTAGTAATGGAGCCGGTATGGTGTAGTAATGGAGCCGGTATGGTGTAGTAATGGAGCCGGTATGGTGTAGTAATGGAGCCGGTATGGTGTACCGTAATGGAGCCGGTATGGAGTAGTAATGGAGCCGGTATGGTATAGTAATGGAGCCGGTATGGTGTAGTAATGGAGCCGGTATGGTGTAGTAATGGAGCCGGTATGGTGTAGTAATGGAGCCGGTATGGTGTAGTAATGGAGCCGGTATGGTTTAGTATTGGAGCCGGTATGGTGTAGTAATGGAGCCGGTATGGAATACTGTAATGGAGCCGGTATGGAGTACCGTAAAGGAGCCGGTATGGTGTAGTAATGGAGCCGGTATGGAGTACTGTAATGGAGCCGGTATGGTGTAGTAATGGAGCCGGTATGGTTTAGTATTGGAGCCGGTATGGTGTAGTAATGGAGCCGGTATGGAGTACTGTAATGGAGCCGGTATGGTGTAGTAATGGAGCCGGTATGGAGTACTGTAATGGAGCCGGTATGGAGTACTGTAATGGAGCCGGTATGGAGTACCGTAAAGGAGCCGGTATGGTGTAGTAATGGCTGGGGAACCAGGCGCCCATCTGTGAATCTGATTGGTTTGGCTCACGGTTGGGCCTCTGACGTTGTACTCTTGAGCAAAGTGCTCAACCTGAATGGCTGCAGTTAGTATACCCACCCGTATCTCTGCTAGTCTGCGAGCCGCAGGCTCTTCAGCAGCAATGTAATTTTAAGATCGAGGCATTCTCGTTGACATTGACTCCGTCACTTCATGAAATGGACACTGGAGTGGGAATATTACATAGGTGCTTAAATTATCAGATCGCTCTGAGCGTTAACTTTATCAAATAAATAATACAATTACTGTGTCAATGATAAAATGATGTTTTAATGTTGCCTTTGTCACACTACCACAAAATAAATAAACCAATAAGTAAAATAATCGCATCAGTATTTATTAAGAATTAAAAAATCACGTATGCGTTACTTTTCATTTATGTGGATGGTTTCTGAAATGATTTTGAATCGAGTGTGTTTCTCTCTGCAGGGTTCTGGATGAGGTTCTGCAGAAACTGGTTCAGCTCATACAGGAGGAAGAGTGTGTGAGTTTTCATTACAGTGCATCAAAAAACAAACGTGTGTGTGTGTGTGTGAGTCTTTGCATTTATGTGTGTGTGAGTGTGTGTGTGTTTGCATGTGAGTGTGTGTGTGCGTGTGTGAGTGTGTGTGTGAGAGTGTGCGTGTGTGTGTGTGTATGAGTGTGTATGTCTGTGTGTGTGTGTGTGTGTGCATGTATGAGTGTGTGTGTGTGTGTGCATGTATGAGTGTGTGTGTGTGTGTGTGCATGTGGGTGTGTGTGTGTGTGTGTCTGTGTGTGCATGTGTGTCTCTGTGTGAGTGTGTGTGTGCGTGTGTGCATGTATGAGTGTGTATGTGTGTGAGTCTGTGTGTTTGTGTGTGTCTCTGTGTATATGTGTGTTTTGTGTGTTTGTATATCTGTGTGTGTCTCTGTGTACAGGTGTGTGTGTGTGTATATGTGTGTTTTATGTGTTTGTATACCTGTGTGTGTCTCTGTGTACGGGTGTGTGTATATGTGTGTTTTATGCGTTTGTATCTCTGTGTGTGTTTCTGTGTATGGGTGTGTAAATGTGTGTTTTATGTGTTTGTATACCTATGTGTGTCTCTGTGTATATGTGTGTTTTATGTGTTTGTATCTCTGTGTGTGTCTCTGTGTATATGTGTGCTTTATGTGGGCGACATAGCTCAGGAGGTAAGAGTGGTTGTCTGGCAGTCAGAGGGTTGCCGGTTCGATCCCCATCCTGGGCGCGTCGAAGTGTCCCTGAGCAAGACACCTAATCCCTAACTGCTCTGGTGAATGCGAGGCATCAATTGTAAAGCGCTTTGGATAAAAGCGCTATATAAATGCAGTCCATTTACCATTTATGTGTGTTTGTATACCTGTGTGTGTCTCTGTGTATGGGTGTGTGTATGTGTGTTTTCTGTGTTTGTATGCCTGTGTGTGTCTCTGTGTATATGTGTGTTTTATGTGTTTGTACCTCTGCTCCCGCAGGGCCTGCAGTGTGTGTTTTATGTGTTTGTGTCTCTGCTCCCGCAGGGCCTGCAGTGTGTGTTTTACGTGTTTGTGTCTCTGCTCCCGCAGGGCCTGCAGTGTGTGTTTTACGTGTTTGTGTCTCTGCTCCCGCAGGTCCTGCAGTGTGTGTTTTATGTGTTTGTATACCTGTGTGTGTCTCTGTGTACGGGTGTGTGTGTGTGTATATGTGTGTTTTACGTGTTTGTGTCTCTGCTCCCGCAGGGCCTGCAGTGTGTTTGTGTCTCTGCTTTACGTGTTTTTTTGTGTCTCTGCTCCCGCAGGGCCTGCAGTGTGTGTTTTACGTGTTTGTGTCTCTGCTCCCGCAGGGCCTGCAGTGTGTGTTTTACGTGTTTGTGTCTCTGCTCCCGCAGGTCCTGCAGTGTGTGTTTTACGTGTTTGTGTCTCTGCTCCCGCAGGGCCTGCAGTGTGTGTTTTACGTGTTTGTGTCTCTGCTCCCGCAGGGCCTGCAGTGTGTGTTTTACGTGTTTGTGTCTCTGCTCCCGCAGGTCCTGCAGTGTGTGTTTTATGTGTTTGTATGCCTGTGTGTGTCTCTGTGTATATGTGTGTTTTACGTGTTTGTGTCTCTGCTCCCGCAGGGCCTGCAGTGTGTGTTTTACGTGTTTGTGTCTCTGCTCCCGCAGGGC
Source organism: Anguilla japonica (assembly GCA_025169545.1). Taxonomy (NCBI): domain Eukaryota; kingdom Metazoa; phylum Chordata; class Actinopteri; order Anguilliformes; family Anguillidae; genus Anguilla; species Anguilla japonica. The sequence continues at coordinate 4,142,856 of CM045890.1, read as the reverse complement.
CTGCAGTGTGTGTTTTACGTGTTTGTGTCTCTGCTCCCGCAGGTCCTGCAGTGTGTGTTTTATGTGTTTGTATGCCTGTGCAGTGTCTCTGTGCAGTGTGTGTTTTACGTGTTTGTGTCTCTGCTCCCGCAGGTCCTGCAGTGTGTGTTTTACGTGTTTGTGTCTCTGCTCCCGCAGGGCCTGCAGTCTCTCTCGGTGGCGGACTCCCGCCTGCGTTCTCGCGGGACGGTTCTGGTGAACGCTCTGGGCTCCAACGCCTGCCTGCGCCGGGTGGACCTGAGCGGGAACAGCATGGAGGACGTGGGAGCCAAGATGCTGAGCAAAGCCCTGCAGATCAACACGACACTGAGGTGAGACCTACAGGTCAACACTACACTGAGGTGAGACCTACAGATCAACACTACACTGAGGTGAGACCTACAGATCAACACGACACTGAGGTGAGACCTACAGGTCAACACGACACTGAGGTGAGACCTACAGGTCAACACGACACTGAGGTGAGACCTACAGGTCAACACTACACTGAGGTGAGACCCACAGGTCAACACTACACTGAGGTGAGACCTGCAGGTCAACACGACACTGAGGTGAGACCTACAGGTCAACACTACACTGAGGTGAGACCCACAGGTCAACACTACACTGAGGTGAGACCTGCAGGTCAACACGACACTGAGGTGAGACCTGCAGGTCAACACTACGCTGAGGTGAGACCTACAGGTCAACACTACACTGAGGTGAGACCTACAGATCAACACTACACTGAGGTGAGGCCTACAGGTCAACACTACACTGAGGTGAGACCTACAGGTCAACACTACACTGAGGTGAGACCTACAGGTCAACACTACACTGAGGTGAGACCTACAGGTCAACACTACACTGAGGTGAGACCTACAGATCAACACTACACTGAGATGAGACCTGCAGGGCAACACTACTCTGAGGTGAGACCTACAGGTCAACACTACACTGAGGTGAGACCTGCAAGTCAACACTACACTGAGGTGAGACCTGCAAGTCAACACTACACTGAGGATAGAGTCAGAGAGCTAGTGAGGAATGGACAGGGAGAGGGGGAGGACAGACAGCATGTGGCGTATATTATTTAGGCGCAAGTGGGAGTGTTTAGAGTCTCCAGTGTATCTCTGAGGATGAGGTAGATTTGCAGGAGGTGAGGAAGGGGTCTGAAGTATGTTGCCTCTTTACATGTCTTCAATGAACTTTTTTCTCTCTCTCTCTGTAACTCCTTCTCTCTCTCTCTCTCTCTCTCTCTCTCTCTCTCTCTCTCTCTCTCTCTCTCTCTCTCTCTCTCTCTCTTCCTCTCGGGCACTCTTTGGCTGTAAGGAGTGTCACATGGGACCGTAACGGCACCACGGCAACCGGGTTCCAGGATGTGGCCCGAGCTCTTGAACAGTGAGTTATACACACACACATATGCGCACAAGCAAACACACACACACACAGGTGTGTAGATGTGATGCAGGTGTGCATTGCTGACCGCTGGTTCAGACTGTACTATGACAGGTATAGATGTGTAAATCTCAATACATTGAATTGAAAATTAATTGAGATTTAAATTAATAAATTCTAAAAGCATTAAACATATTATTATTATTACTACTACTACTACTGCTATTATTCGTCCTAATACTAGGACTAACAGTAGTTGTAGTAGTAGTACTAGTATTAGTAGTAATAGTAGTACTAACAGTAGTACTAGTAAAAGTCTGACTAGTAGTAGTAGTAATACTAGGACTAAGTAGTAGGACTAGTAGTAGTAGTAGTATTAGTATTAGTAGTAATAGTCGGACTAGTAGTAGTAATAGCAGTACTAAAAGTAGTAGTAATACTAGGACTAACAGTAGTAGTATTGGCATTATTATTCATTCTGAAAATCTCAGAAACTCAGAAGATGTGACGGTGTGGTGTGGGGTGGTGTG
>CM045890.1:4133410-4135910 GCA_025169545.1 Anguilla japonica | reverse complement strand
TGAGCGCTGTCTCTCCTGTGTTAGAATCGGCAGGTGTCTCAGGTGAAGCTCTGGGATGAGACCGGGACAGGGAGGAGATCTCACAGACACCGAGACTCCCTGGACATCACTGACGAAGAGCTGGGGACCAGCATTGTGAGTGTGTGTCTGTCTGTGTATGTCTGTGTCTATGTGTGCATGTGTGTGTGTGTGTGTGTGTGTGTGCACATGCGTGTGTGTGTGTGTGTGTGTGTGTGTGTGTGAGAGACTGCATGAATCTGCTTCAGTCTAACTGGCTTGCTCTCACACCTGTAGGACACTATTGCTATAAAGAAGAGGAGCTCCAGGACAAGACGAATCCGCCCCGTGTCCACCAGACTGAGTGAGTCTGTCCTCAAACAAACTCAACCCCACTCAACCATCCTCAACCCAATTCAACCCCATTCAACCACACTCAACCCCATTCAACCATCCTCAACCCAATTCAACTCCAATCAACCATCCTCAACCCAACTCAACTCCAATCAACCCCATTCAGCCATGTTTACTTGCAGGTTAACTTTGGCTAAAGTTACACTCTCTAATTACTTACAAGCTACTGCTAGTACATAAAGAGTCTTAAATCTAGAGTCTTACCTCCCAAATACATATATGCATTTCTATGTGTGTGTGTGTGTGTGTGTGCAGTATGTGTGAGATAAAGTAGCATAATGTGGTGTGGGTCTTCCAGTATTTTTCAGGGTACATTTTCATCACATTAGCCATTTAAAGAGTTTCAGCCAAGGCCCAGTTCTGACAGTGTTGCTCCAGCAGAGCCAAAATTTTGCTGCAGTGCTTGTATTGAGACCATTGCAGGGTTGTTCCTCTGTATACAGGGAAGGGTTTCAGCTATGTGTGGAAAGAGGCCAGAGCTTGCAGGCTAATCCAACAGCACCACCCTCTACTTAATTTCATTACTGTTGTAAATATTGAACTGTGCTCCATTGAGATTAAAGGTGTCTAAATGTCATGGCCTCTATCAGTTGATCAATGTCAAGCTCTCTGAAGCCACTCTCTTTTTTCTGTTTTTTTTTTCTTCTTCTCTAATCTCTCCTCTTTTTTTCCTTTTCTCTCTTTCTCTGCTTTTCGTCCCTCAGGTCTGGGTGACGACTCCAGCGCCTCCCCTCCGTCTTCAGTACCGCCACACTCCGCCCCCCTCTCTCGCTGTGCATCGTGGGAGTGTCTGTCTGCCCTGCCTACCCAGGGCGCACCTCTGCATCATGTGACCAGGGTTAGGCCGAGGCCACCGCGGAAGCACCGGAGAGGACACACCCCTCCTGAAGCAGTGAGACCAGTGACCCCTGACCCCTCATGTCACAGATAATGGCCAACAGAGGTGGCCAACCCAGGTCCTGGAGGGCCGCAGGGTCTGCTGGTTTTTGTCGCTACTTTGATCGAATTGATCAATTAAAGCGCTCTATTACACAGTTAACTCACCTCACCTGGTTTCTTGGGTCTAAAGCAGCTGTTGTATTTAAGGTGAAAACAAAAACCAGACCCTGCGGCTACCCAAGACCTGGGTTAGCCACCTTTGATGTAGACCCAACAGATTCTCACCTTTCTATCCATAAGTACAGAAGCTATATCTCTCTATTTTTCACCTTAAAAACGTTCCAATTAATGCTTCTTTTGAAAATCCAGTAAGGGTGTCACAGTACAGTACAGTGGCAGTGGGTACTCTGCAACATAGCTCAGGAGGTAAGAGCGGTTGTCTGGCAGTCGGAGGGTTGCCAGTTCGATAACCGCCCTGGGCATGTCGAAGTGTCCCTGAGCAAGACACCTAACCCCTAACTGCTCTGGTGAATGAGAGGCATCAATTGTAAAGCGCTTTGGATAAAAGCGCTATATAAATGCAGTCCATTTACCAGTCCGTTTCATCGTTACTGCAGTATCACACCTGAAACTCAACCAGAACCTCCTGTTGTCAAGAAACACTGGTCATTGTCAGAATGCAGGAGCTGAGTATGCGGTTGGACTATAGAAGCTGTGCTATTTCTGTTTCGACAGCCTCAGACAAGGGGAGAAAAGGGAAGAGGAGGAGGGGTTGGAAAGAGTATTCAGATTGCCTTGCTTAGATCTGCCCGCCTGCCTGTCGTGGCGGAGTCCTGGGATTCTCAGCGTTTGGGGTACTGGTCGTGCTGAGGAGCTGATGAAAGGCGTTCGCCTTTGAGCGAGAGACGAAAATTAGCCTCGCCCCGCCCGGCCTTCTGTCTCAGTCTGCCGTGCCGTTTTGAAGGGGTGCTGACTGACGCCCGGGGGGCGCGGCCGACTCCCACATCGACCGATAACGGCGGCCGGCTGTTTTCTGGTCCCGTAACAGGAAGTAATATTATCCTGTTCCGCTGAACGAATACGAATTGGGAAAGGTCTCCTTCACGGGGGGATCTCGTGAAGGAGGATCAGTCGGCTTTCCCTGAGAACCTTCTCCGTGAGCCTGAACGTCCTGTGAAACTACAAAAGCTTTTTTTTTCCCTCTCTGAGT
>CM045890.1:4085910-4128410 GCA_025169545.1 Anguilla japonica | reverse complement strand
ATGATGATGATGAATATGATGATGGTGGTGGTGATGATGATGATAATGATGATTATGATGACGATGATGATGACAGTGGTGATGATGATGATGTTGATGATGGTGATGATGATGATGCCAGTGATGATGATAATGATGATTATGATGACGATGATGATGACAGTGGTGATGATGATGATGTTGATGATGGTGATGATGATGATGCCAGTGATGATGACAATGATGATGATGATGATTGACAGATGAAGAGGGGATGAAAGGTGCAACTCCTCTGAAGCCCCAGAGGAACAGGAAGTCGCACTCGTGTGATATAGGTACAGTGTGTGTGTGTCACATCCTTCCTGCCAAGCACCTGCCTTTCTGTCTGTCTGTCTGTCTGTCTGTGTCCAGGTTAGTAAACCTAGTTGCATGTGTGTGTGTGTGTGTGTGTGTGTGTGTGTGTGTGTGTATGTATTGGTGTGTGTGTGTCTGTGTGCATGTGTGTGTATATATGTGTGTATTGGAGTGTGTGTGTGTGTGTGTATATACATGTGTGTGTATTGGAATGTTTTGTGTGGTGTGTGTGTCTGTGTGTGTGTGTGTATATGTGTCTGTATTGGAGTGTGTGTATGTATATGTGTGTGGTGTGTGTGTGTGTGTGTACGCATATGTGTGTGTGTGTTGGAGTGTGTGCAGCATGTGTATGTTTTTTTCTCACCTCTGTGTGATCTTGCTTGCTGTTGTTTTCCTGCAGGCTTTGACCGGGCCAGCTCTGGTATCCCTGAGAGACTGTCTGACCGCAAGCCCCCAATGAAAAAACCCAGACTGCCCCAGAACAGAAACAAATCCCTGGACCTCCCTGGTACTGTGTGTGTGCGTGCGTGTCTGTGTATGTTCGTGCGTGGGTGTGTGTGCGTGTGTGTGCGTATATGTGTGTGTGTGTGCGTGTGTGTGTGTCCATGTGCATCTTTCATGTGTTCGGGTCTGGAATGTCATATCAAGCCGGTCTAAATCACCGTGTGAATTTCGCAGGGGAAAAAAAACAACCATTAAAATATGCTGATTACGTGAAATGCAAAACGCACGTTGGGACCTGAAGCGGAGGAGAAGGAGACCGACGGCTGTTCCGCTTGGGGTCCTCCCCTGCCCACAGAGGCAAAATAAAAGTCTAACGTGTTCTCAGCTGTGAGCAGGGATGACAGACAAAATAAAAGTCTGACGTGTTCTCAGCTGTGAGCTGCTCTCTGCCACTTCGAGACACAGTCCCAGGCCGCATCGTAATTTGCACCTGAGCTTTCTCCTGGTTTGAAAATAGAACCTGAAAATAGAAGGCAACCAGCCCTATTTTCAACTTATAGCCTCTAAAGAAAACAGCTCTGTGCCCCTTTAAACCTTTACCCAGCATGCCTGGAGGCTGGAGACGTGTTTCCTGTCGAATGTAACTGTTCATTTTCTCCTTGCGGTTGGTTTAGGTGGTTTTAGTGCTCCCTTACAGGAGGCAACTGTCCTGTTTGTGCATGTGTGTGTGTGTGTATGTGTGTGCAGGTGTATGTGCGTATGTGTGTGTGTGTTTGTGTGTGTACGGGCATGCGTATATGTGTGTGGGTGTGTGTGTGTTTGTGTGTGTGCACGGGCATGCGTATATGTGTGTGGGTGTGTGTGTGTGTGTTGTGTGTGTGTACGGGCGTGCGTGTGTGTGTGTGTGTGTGTGTGTACAGGCATGTGTGTGTGTGAGTGTGTGTGTTCTTAAAGCACACACCTGAGGTGTATTTTATTGGCTTTCCTTTCTCACTTCTACAGGTACTTCTACTGGTAATGGAAGTCGAGATTTTGGCAACAGTGAGGCCTCATGACAACAGTGGAGGCCGCTGACAGTTGCCATGACAACTGTGGAATAAGGGGGCGAGAAAGAGAGTGAGAGAGAGAGAGTTGGAGGGGTCGGTGCAATCAGAAGTGCACTGAGCAGAGATCACACAAAAACACATCTGTTTCTCTCCTCTCTCCCTCCACCTACACACACACACACACACACAAGTACACATATGCACGCACATGCACACACACACACACATGCACACACACACACACCATGTCTGGAGTGGCCCTGAATCAGGTGGCTGTTGGCCACCATCCCACTCAGTGACATCACAACCAGAATGACATTCTGGAGTCCAAAGAGCCCTGTGATTGGCTGTTTCCCTCTGTTGCTTCCTCCCCTTTTCACTGTCTCTCTGCTGACAAACTGTGATACCACTGCAGTATGAGCAACATAATCATTATCATAAAAAGTGTTAATAATATGTGCATATTTTATGACATTTTGCAACCTTCGCTCGAATCAGTTTTAGAATTACTGTCTGCCTCTTATGCCTTATGGAAATTGAATATACTGAGGTGTATTGTAAATAAATATGTGGATTGTTATTTTGAGAATATCGTAATAAATATATTTCACAGCAGATATATACATACATATGAAAATACAATGAGCTCCATAATGTTTTGGACAAAAAGATATTTGTTTTCTTGATTTGGCTCTGTGCTCCACAATTTTTGATTTGTAATCAAGCCATTCACATTTGATTAAAGGCACATTCTCAGCTTTTATTGTTTAAGGTATTTTGACACACTTTTATTTTACCACATAGAAATTACAGCACTTTTTATTGATACCTAAAGTACCTGTACCAGTCGGACAAGTGTTTGGGAGTTTTTCTTCATTACAGTGAGAATTCTTTGCTCATCAACTGTAGAGGTCTTCCTTCGCCTACACAGGCCCTTTGCAATTACTGAGCTCTCCAGTGCTCTTTCTTTTTAATGATGCTCCAAGAAGTTGAGTTTGGAAAGCTTAAGGTTTAGCCTGTGTCTTTGAATGTTTTTTTTTCTAATTTCTCAGCCACATAATGGCTTCCTTGACTTTCACTGGCGTATCTCTGGTTCTCATGCAGACAAATGCCTATCACAAACTCCTAAGGCAATCGCAAGCAAGAATCAAGACTAGATACTGAACGCTCTCTAATGCCTGCACTAAGGAAGCAATTAAACGCACCTGAGTAATCCGAAACACCTGTGAAGCCACCTGTTCGAAACATTATGGTGCCCTGAAATGATGGGATTATATAGAAAAAGTACCGTAATTTCTGCACGGTGAAACCAAAATGTATAACAAAACCGTTTGATAAAAGATGAAAATCTGCACCTGCACATGTGCATTGTTCTATTACAAATCAAACATTGTGGAATTTGGAGCCAAATCAAGAAATAATATGTCGTTGTCCTAAACATCATTGAGCTCACTGTATATAACAATTATTTCTGAGAGGCAACAATTTGTGTATTTGCCCATACATCATTAACTGTTGCAATACCTTGATAATAATTATGTTATTTCAATATATTTTATGTGCATTCTGTTTTCATAAGAACTATTATTTATTATTATTATTATTATTATTATTATTATTATTGCTATTGTTATTATTATTATCAGGTTTGCATTGATGTTTATGTTATTGATCTGTGATCAGTGTCCATATAGTTTGCTGTAGCCTGAATTTGCACTGAGTTGTTGATAATCCTTGTCTGAAGCGAGATGATTTATATCTTTTGGCTTTTCTGGACTGAAATGCAATATATTTTATAAAAATCCGTGTGAGAGTATGAATATTAATGAATAAAGAGGGAGGCTCTGTCCTATGGTCAGCACTGTGTCATCATTTCCCATGAGTGATGGGCAGGAGCAGCCAATAAGGGACTGCTTTCCTACTTCCTGTCCCGCCCACAAGCCATGTCTAGGCACTCTTTCCTGTGGTCACCCCTGCATAATCATTTCCCCCATGAGTGATGGGCAGGAGCAGCCAATAAGGGACTGCTTTCCTACTTCCTATCCCGCCCGCAAGCCATGTCTGGGCACTCTTTCCTGTGGTCACCACTGCATCATCATTTCCCCCATGAGTGACAGGCATAAGGAAGCAAATAAGGGACTGCTTTCCTACTTCCTGTCCCGCCCACAAGCCATGTCTAGGCACTCTTTCCTGTGGTCACCACTGCATCATCATTTCCCGTATGAGTGATGGGCAGGAGCAGCCAATAAGGGACTGCTTTTCTACTTCCTGTCCCGCCCACAAGCCATGTCAAGGCACTCGTCCCCGTCGCCTCGGTCCTCGCCTGACCCGGAAATCGATCGAGGTCCGCCATCTTTAGGGACGGTCCACCCCCTTTCATGCTCCTTGGAGGACTGAGGAGCAAGGAGGCTCCCAGAGGATGCTTCAGCGAGGATGCTCGAGCGCAGCCTTTTCAGTACACATGACGCATTATCCAAAGCGACGTACAATAAGTGCATACCCAAGGTCATTGGAACAAGTGCATAACACAGGTCTGAGAAGGTACAGTACTCACTGTGTAACAGTTGTTCATAGCCATGAACACATTAAGTCCAGTTCACACAGTAAGCATTACTGTGACCTAAACAATGCTAAGTCAAACACACACTCACACACACACACATGCACATACATTCATATATACACGCACATTCACACATAAACTCACATATGCATGCACATGTATGCATGTACACATATGCACATGCACAGTGAAGTGAGTGCGGAGGGGCATGAAGATGAGAGATGAGAGGACCCTGGTGAAACAGCAGAGGGCGCCAGAGATCTTCAATCGAAGGAGAGCACTGCGGGTCATCCGTGGATAAGCCCAGAGCTTTGCTGCTCCAGTGGAAGGGATTTCCTGAAATGTGGCTAATGGATTTCAACCAATAAGAATGCTATGATGGGAAGAATGCACCATTTTCATTGGTTCAGCCCATAGCCCGCTGTTAGAGGACCCAATGAGAGCAGAGCTGTGTCTGAAACAGCTTTCTGGCCAACTATTGAGTATACAAGTTGTATACAAAACACTCACTCTGAATAAGGGTGTTTGCTAAGCACATGAATAATTATTATTAGTTATAATTACCATTGTTCATCTGCTTAGTGATAGTGTGACTTTTATCCTTTCGATCTGTGACCTCTGACCTTTGATCATAGGTCAGAATAGTGTTCACTGTGTGAACTAAACTGTGTTCTTGGCTGGAAATAGCTGTACAAAATAAGTATTGTATCTTATTGAACCTGTGTTTAGTAGTTGTCTATGACCATGAAATGCACTTTTTATTTGTACGTCGCTTTGGATAAAAGCGTCTGCCAAATAAATGTAATGTAATGCAACCCTCCACGGGAGTCATTGGGGGGCCCGCTGGCTTCCATAGTTCCAGTCTTCATCCCCAGGGGGCAGCACTGCATCCAAATGTAACCCAGGTGGCGTCGCTGGGCCTGTTCTTGTGGAAATGAAAAGCAGGAGAAGAGGCGGATGTGGTCTACACTCTCTCACAGGCCCCCACAGTTACACCCCACAGGCACAACACCTGTTACAGCAAGAGCTAACAAAATGGGTGGAACCTCCACCAGCACCTACACTCTCTAAACAAGAGTACGAAAAAATGCCTATAAGGTACAAATACCTGTGACTGCAGTGGGTACTCTATAGATGCATACATCGTACCCCTAGCCAGCAACACATTACTTTGTTCTTCAAAGATCAAAAACATACCTGCCAAAATACCTTTATTTCTGAGAGTGAACACAGGCTGTGCTGTCTTATCCACCCCCTACCTGCCCCCCGCCTCAAACCCCCACCGTCCCCAAGCGCACATAAACACTGCTGCCATGCTAAATCTCTGTATTTGAAAATTGATATACCGAAAACCTGGACAGGGCATATTAAAGTATTCAAGAAAAAAGACACTGTGGTATTTTGTCCAAAGTGGGGATTCATACGGTAAAGAGCTAATTGGTTATCAGTAATGTGGATGTCACACATTGGTATAAAAATCGGCATCGCGTACCCGAAGAAGCCTTTGTTTCACGTGGTTCCTGGGGCTGATGTAAAAGATACGTCGTTGTCAGTAAAAGCAGAAGCCAAGTGCATGAAAGTGTCAGACACCAGTTCCTGAATTTAAACCCACCGTGACCATAAGAACACAGCAGGGATGTAGCAGAGTGTTTGTGGTTTAAATGTTGACCATGGGGACCAGTGTTTGTGGTTTAAATGTTGACCATTTAGCAGAGTGTTTGTGGTTTAATTGTTGACCACGGGGACCAGTGTTTGTGATATAAATGTTGACATTTGTGACCAGTGTTTGTGGTTTAAATGCTGAGCACTGAGAAGAGTGTTTGTGGGTTTTTACCACCTTTATTGATATGAAAACAGTGTGACTCACTCCTCCTGGGCTGTGTGTTAGACTGACTAGAGGACACAATGAGATTCATTACTGTCCTTAGTGAGAGAACCTGACACCTCTGGCCTGGAGAGAGGAGTGAGAGAAGATAGAGAGAAAGATAGAAGGTAGAGAGAGAGAGAGAGATGGAAGCCAGGGCACAGACAGAGAGAGGACACTGACAGATGTAATTTAATGACCTGGTCCTTGACATCGTAAAAAGCTGAAGAGAGGTAATGAGTTTTTTACTGCGTGTATTTCCACAGCAATAGTGTGTGTGTGTGGCATGTGTGTGTGAGAGAGATAGAGAGCGAGAGAGAGAGAGAGATAGTACCCAACAGAATATAGCACACATAATTAGATATATACATACATACATACATGCATACATACACACATGTCAATATACATTCATGCATACATACAAAAACAACAGGCAGATTGTCAGGGTTTATGTTTTGGAAATGTGGGATTATGGAACTGATTTTGAGGAAATTAGTTTCCCTAAAGAGCCAGACTCCACTGTGACAAGAGCAGATTAGCAGCTCATCAGCCAGGTGAGTATGTGAGCGAGCATGCGTGTGAGCATGAGTGTGTGTTCATGTGTGTGCCTGTCTGTGTGTGTGCGCGTGTGCTTGTGTGTGTGTGTGTGTGTGTGCCTGTGCGTGTGCTTGTGTGTGTGCGTGTGTTTGTGTGTGTGTGTGTGTATGTGTGTGTGCACACTTGTGCATGAGTGTGCCTGTGCGTGTGTGTGTGTGCGCGTGTGCGCGTGTGCATGCCTGTGTGTGTGTGCGTGTTTGAGTGTGTGTGTGTGCGCGCGTGTGTGTGTGCGTGTGTGCGCGCGTGTGTTTGTGTGTGTGTGAGTGTGTGTGTGCATGTGTGCATGTGTGTGCCTGTGCGTGTGTGCGTGTGTGTGTGTGTGCGTGTGTGTGCGTGTGTGTGTGAGTGTGTGTGTGTGCGTGTGTGCATGTGTGTGCCTGTGCGTGTGTGCGTGTGTGTGTGTGTGTGTGTGTGTGTGTGTGCAAATCTATCGTTTGCTTTTCCAGTCCCATTTTTTTATGTTTTCATTCCAAAACAACGCCACTCAAATTCTGACAACACTTCCTCCTTCTTCTCTTTATGTTTGGACGTCCCTGCCTCCCTGCCCCCCCTCCCTTACCCCCCCCCCCCCCCCCCCCCCCCCCCCCCCCGTGACTTCTTGCACCTGTTTTCCTTCCCGCTCTGGAGCAGTGTACCTGGTGACCAGTGAATCTTATTGCCCCGCCACCCACCTGAGGCACATGACACGATCATCAGGGTTACGCAATTCAAACGGGCTCGTCTCCGGTAGCGAGCAAAAAAAAATAAAAACAAAAAAAAGCCCCTTAGCCTTTTTTACCAGTTTTCCTAGTCATTTTATGAGAAACACAACATGGACCCAGAAGGCAAAAGAGAGAGAGAGAGATTAGCTACCCATTAGAGTGGGGCAACATGTCCAGTTGTGCTTGCTGAATGTGCCTAATAACATTGAAAATTAAATTTACTTAATTTATGCATTGATGTGGAACACATTTTCATGCCTAACGCATGCAGTATGAATCAATCAGCCCTGCTAATACTCCCAGCCTGTTTTTTTTTTTTTCTGAAGGAAGCAATTTAATTATAACAGTATAAACACACTGACTGACTGAACAGTACATTAACATCAAGAGGGGGAGGGATGAGTGTGTGTGTGTGTGTGTGTGTGTGAGAGAAAAAGTAAAGGAGAGTCAGAGAGGTGAGAGAGATAGAGAGAGAGATTCAGAAGGATAGAGAGAAAGAGGGAGAGATTCAGAAAGAGGGATAGATTTAGGAGAATAGAGAGAATTCAGAGAGATAGAGAGATTCAAAGAAGTAAAGAGAAAGAAGGAGATATTCAGGGAGATAGAGGGAGAGATTCAGAGGGATATAGAGAAAGAGGGAGAGATTCAGAGGGATAGAGAGAAAGAGGTAAGAGGTAGAGAGAAAGAGGGAGAGATTCAGGAGGGTAGAAAGAAAGAAGAAAAAAACAATTTGAAGCAGTGTTTTATATGGTTCGTTGTTCCCCCGGATATTGGGCAGGATGGGACTAACTCCAAATCGTCGCTGAACACTGGGAGCTCCTGTCTTTACCTCAGGTTCAGACCACACTTTCCTTCCGCTATCTGTTTATCTGTATGCCTTTTCTGTCATCCCCCTTTCTTTCTCCCTGTCTTTCCCTCCCTCTCTTTCTCTCGCTCACTCGTCATCTTTTGCGTATTATACGCTGTATGTTTGTGCGTATGTGATTTGCACATGAGAATAGAATGTTCCATGCAGAATTCTGTTTGTGTTTTTCCGAGCATGTTGTGCTGTGTGTTACAACATTAAGCATGTTGTGTTGTGGCAGGATGTGTGAAGATTATTTGCTTAATTAGTGTCTATTTAAACAGGTGGATTTTGCAATTATTATGTATCAAGACGTCCATTGGGCATACATGCGTGTACATATAGAATGCATTTAAATATTAATGCAAATTTAAATCTCTCTCTCACATCACATTTGAGTTAGATAAAACTTCATTCAATTAATTGGATTTATTAAAATGGGTAATTATTGCACGATGTATCTGAACAGAATACTAACACTGTTTGTGAACGACCTTTAAGCACTTTATCCTCCTTGAAATCCTGAAACCCGGCCACAAAAAGTACATTTTTGTCGTAAATTAAGTGTCTGGGATGACAAAAAAAACTTTTCAAAAAAATTACTTATTTTATTTTATTGATTGTCGATTGTCATGTGGGTTTCAGCATCGTAGAATGTATGGTTCTTGGGATAAAGACTCACGTACCAAACACCGAAAATGAATTGTCGGATCTGAGGTGGTCGAACTAGAAAGCATTTTGATGATGAAGATGAAGAAGCATTTCTTTTTTGGCTGGACCACAACAGCGTGGGCCAGCCCTACAAACGCGAATGTCTGTGACTGACTGACTGACTGAGTGACTGAGTGAGTGAGTGAGTGATGAAGTTACACCATTGGTCGGCCGAGTTATGAAGTTACACCATTGGTCGGCCGAGTTATGAAGTTACACCATTGGTCGGCCGAGTTATGAAGTTACACCATTGGTCGGCCGAGTTATGAGGTTACGCCATTGGTCGGCCGGGATCACGTGTGTTAGGTCCAGCCATATACGAGGTTTATAACCTGGTCTTGTTTCGCTTTGCGTCTGTCTCTCAGATTCGCGGTCATGCCGGCCATAGTGAACCTGCTGTTCAACACGGTCTCCACGAACACCACCATCGCGTTCTCGCTGGTGCTGCCGCTGGTGAGCGTGCTGTCGCTGCTGGTGGGGGTCGGCGGCCACCTGCTGGTGTGGCTGGTGCTGATGAGGAGCCCGCGGCGCCGGTCCCGGCCCAGCTCGGTGCTGCTGCTCAACCTGAGCCTGGCGGACCTGTGCGCGCTGCTCACGCTGCCCTGCGTGCTGCTGAGCGCCAGCTCCCAGGGCTGGCAGCTAGGGGGCGCCATCTGCGTGCTGCTGGGCTTCGTCACCTCGCTCACCGCCGGCGTGGACATCTTCAGCCTGGCCGCCCTGTCCGTGCTGCGCTACCGCATCGTGGCCCCGCCCACACACCGGCCCGTGCGCCCCACGCAGGTGTGAGTATCTCCCCCACGCAGGTGTGAGTGTTTCCCCCACGCAGGTGTGAGTATCTCCCCCACACAGGTGTGAGTATCTCCCCCACGCAGGTGTGAGTCCCCCCCACGCAGGTGTGAGTATCTCCCCCATACAGGTGTGAGTATCTCACACATACAGGTGTGAGTATCTCCCCCACGCAGGTGTGAGTATCTCCCCACGCAGGTGTGAGTATCTCCCCCACGCAGGTGTGAGTATCTCCCCCATACAGGTGTGAGTATCTCCCCCATGCAGGTGTGAGTATCTCCCCCATACAGGTGTGAGTGTCTCTCTTTCTCATACAGGTGTGAGTGTCTCTCTCTCCCACGCAGGTGTGAGTATCTCCCCCATACAGGTGTGAGTGTCTCTCTTTCTCATACAGGTGTGAGTGTCTCTCTCTCCCACGCAGGTGTGAGTGTCTCTCTTTCTCATACAGGTGTGAGTGTCTCTCTCTCCCACGCAGGTGTGAGTATCTCCCCCATACAGGTGTGAGTGTCTCTCTTTCTCATACAGGTGTGAGTGTCTCTCTCTCCCACGCAGGTGTGAGTGTCTCTCTTTCTCATACAGGTGTGAGTGTCTCTCTCTCCCACGCAGGTGTGAGTATCTCCCCCATACAGGTGTGAGTGTCTCTCTCCCCCACGCAGGTGTGAGTGTCTCTCTTTCTCATACAGGTGTGAGTGTTTCTCTCCCATACTGGTGTGAGTGCCTCTCTCTCATACAGGTGTGAGTATCTCCCCCATACAGGTGTGAGTGTCTCTCTCTCCCACGCAGGTGTGAGTATCTCCCCCATACAGGTGTGAGTGTCTCTCTCTCCTACGCAGGTGTGAGTATCTCCCCCATACAGGTGTGAGTGTCTCTCTTTCTCATACAGGTGTGAGTGTTTCTCTCTCCCATACAGGTGTGAGTGCCTCTCTCTCCTACAGGTGTGAGTATCTCCCCCATACAAGTGTATCTCTCACACATACAGGTGTATCCTTCTCCCCATGCAGGTGTGAGAATCTCTCCCCAACACAAGTGCGAGTAACCATGCCTATATCGTTTAACACATCTCTCTCCCTCTCTCTCTCTCCCTCCCTCTCTCTTCTCCTCCCTCTCTCTCTCTCTCTCTTTTCCTTCCCCACCTCCTCTCTCTCTCTCCTCTCCCCCCCCCCCCCCCCCCCCCCCCCCAGCGCCGGCACGGTGGCGGTGATCTGGCTGGTCTCCGTGACCATGGCCCTGCCGAAGGTGACGTACATCCGGTTCGACGGCGGGTGCAAGTGGTCGGTGGACCGGGGCCAGTGGCTGGGCTTCCTGGTGCCGGCGTTCCTGGTGTACTACGTGGCGCCGCTCCTGTGCATCGGCATCAACTGCGGCCTGATCGTCACGCACCTGCACGCCTGCCGACTGGGCCTGGCCGCCACGCGCCGCAACCAGAAGGCCACGGCGCTCCTGATTGGCTCCACGCTGGCCTTCGCCCTCAGCTGGCTGCCCTACTACGCCCTGGAGTTCGTCAACGTGCTGTCCCCCTCCGTCGGCTCCGCCTCCGCCTCCTCCTCCTCCCTCCTCGCCCCTCCCCCGGGACACCCCTACGCGGCCTGGGCCAACCGCTCGCTGGCCCAGTCGCTGGCCCCGCCCCCTACTCCGCATGCCCCGCCCCCCGCGGCGGTGGGCGTGTCCCTGCTGTGGGAGCTGGCGTCCCTCATCGCCATCCTGCTGGTGTGCCTCGCCCCCTGCTGGAACCCGCCCCTCTACTTCCTGCTGTCCCGCCCCTGCCCTGCGCCAGCTCCGCGCCCTGCTGCCGTCCCCCCGGAAACGCTGGGGCCCCGCCCGCATCGCCCCGGCAACCGCTCCATGCCACGCCCCTGCGCTGCCGCTGCCCTCCCTCTCACACACACACGCCGTCCCGCACACACTCACGCAGGGATAAACACACACTCATACACATACACACACACACACACACACACATGCAGGGATAAACACACACATACACACACACACACACACACACACGCAGGGATAAACACACACACACACACACACACACACACACATGCAGGGATAAACACACACACACACACACACACACACACACATGCAGGGATAAACACACACACACACACAACACACACACATGCAGGGATAAACACACACACACACACACACACACACACACATGCAGGGATAAACACACACACACACACACAAGGATAAACACACACACACACACACGCGCAAGGATAAACACACACACACACACACAGGGATAAACACACACACACACACACACACAGGGATAAACACACACACACACACACACACACACACAGGGATAAACACACACACACATACACACACAGGGATAAACACACACACACACACACAGGGATAAACACACACACACACATACACACACTCACGAAGGGATAAACACACACACATAGGGATAAACACACACATACACACACACACACACGCAAGGATAAACACACACACACATACACACACTCACGAAGGGATAAACAACACCCATAGGGATAAATACACACACACATGCTCACACAGGGATAAACACACACACTCACACTCACGCAGGGATAAAACACACACACTCAAACTTGCACAGGGAAACACACACACACACACACACACACATACACACAGGAACATACATTTTTGTAACATAAAAAAAAGTTTTGTCTTGTTTCATAAATGTTAAATAAAGTTTTATTGTATGAAATCCATGAATGCACAGCCATATTATTTAGGAAACAGGTATTATACACTGGGCCTCATTCACAAAACTTTTCTTAAATTATTCTTAGTTTTGTTCTTAAAAATGTTCAAACAAAAAAACAATATGAGATTCATGACACATGTGCAGTCCTTTGTTTTTGTGCATATCCCAGGCGTATGAGATGATGAATGCTGGCTGTTTCTAAGTTTAATGTTCATGTGATTAGCATAAGGAAACAGCCATGAACAAATACAGATAAAGAAAATAATTACGAATGCTGAAATGTTCTTGGAAACGTTCTTATATGCAGTTTACGATCAAATTTGATCGTACGCATGTTTCCTGAATGAGGCCCATTGTGTTTATCTTAAGTATATTATCCCTGAGTAAATATTATTCAAAACTGATTTGGTCCCTCGCTCTTGAGATGAGACAGATGACGGTTGAGGACCAGAGGTTGAATGTGAGACCGCATGTAAGGAGTCTAGTAAATATCGGATAATATTGGATATTACTGAGATAGTGTGAGTGTGTGTGAGTCAGAGTGTGTGTACGTGTGACTGGCATGAATGCATGCATATGAGTGTGTGTACCCTTGCCTGTGTCTGTGTGAGAGTGTGGGTGTGTGCGTGTGTGCGTGTGTGTGTGTGTGGGTGTGTGTGTGTGTGACTGCAGAGTGTATGTGAGTCAGAGTGTGTGTACGTGTGAATGGCATGAATGCGTGTGTATGAGTGTGTGTACCCACGCCTGTGTCTGTGTGACAGTGTGTGTGTGTGTGTGTGTGTGTGTGTGACTGCAGAGTGTGTGTGAGTCAGAGTGTGTGTACGTGTGACTGGCATGAATGCGTGTGTATGAGTGTGTGTACCCACGCCTGTGTCTGTGTGACAGTGTGTGTGTGACTGGCATGAATGCGTGTGTGTGTGTGTGTCTGTGTGACAGTGTGTGTGTGTGTGCGTGTGTGTGACTGCGGAGTGTGTGTGAGTGCGTGCAGCTGATGTACTGCTGCATCCTCAATGCGAATCTCCGCCACGGAAACATTCACACGCAACGTTTATGTTTCTAATCATTCTGCTCCGCGTTACTAAGCAACGCAAACTCCCGGTTACCAAGTTGAATGAAGGCTGAAAAGGTCAGGATGTGAGAGCCCAGCCACTCAGCTCATTATGGTCTGTAATAACAAGTTCCATGACGTCACTGGGAGCAGGAGAACAGAGAACCGTTCTGGAATATTTCCAAGTTTATGACCAGCAACTCTCACATGTGCGCCCCCCCCTCCCCCTGCTGTCAGCTCCGGGAACTGCAGGCTGCTGTGCGATGTCCAGTACTATCCGAAAAGGGCCAATGTAGGTACGACCCAAGCAAGCAGGGGTTTGTGGGTAAAGAGACTTACAGCCCAAACAAGCAGGGGTTTGTGGGTAAAGACACTTACAGCCCAAACAAGCAGGGGTTTGTGGGTAAAGACACTTACAGCCCAAGCAAGCAGGGGTTTGTGGGTAAAGACACTTACAGCCCAAGCAAGCAGGGGTTTGTGGGTAAAGACACTTACAGCTCAAACAAGCAGGGGTTTGTGGGTAAAGACACCCATTACATTACAATACATTACAGGCATTTGGCAGACGCTCTTATCCAGAGCGACGTACAACAAAGTGTATAACCATAACCAGGAACAAGTGTGAACCAGAACACCCCCTGGCCCAAGAGAGCAGGGGTTTGTGGGTAAAAACACCCCCCGGCCAAACAAGCAGAGGTTTGTGGGTAAAGACACCCATTACATTACAATGCATTACAGGCATTTGGCAGACGCTCTTATCCAGAGCGACGTACAACAAAGTGTATAACCATAACCAGGAACAAGTGTGAACCAGAACACCCCCCGGCCCAAGAGAGCAGGGGTTTGTGGGTGAAGACACCCCCGGCCCAAGCGAGCAGGGGTTTGTGGGTAAAGACACCAGCGGCCCATCCTCAGCCCAGGTGAGCAGGGGTTCGTGGGTAAAGACAGTCACAGCTCAGCTTCCCTGTGTCAGCAGCTTCCTCCTGGCTTCTGCAGTAAACTTCGCTGCTCCAGAGGATGATTAATATCCAGCAGGTAGTTTATGAGCAGCAAGCATCGGTGCGCCTCACTTTTAATTTTCATAATTCACTTCTGGGAGTCTATTTATACGGCAGATCATTTCAGCTGTATCTTCTCTGTCCGTCTCTTCAAGAGAATATTTAGAACTTTGTATTTATTTGGCCGTTTATTTTTTCCCCCAAGTTTCCTTGGGGTTTCATACAGTTTATACCCTGATCTCTGTGGTTTCAGGTACCATACTGTGCAGTCAGTCAACGTGTATATACTATATTAACCCTCTTTCAGCGTTGTGTTAATGTAATGTAGTGTGCAGTCAGTGTGTATATACTGTATTAACCCTCTCTCTCAGCACAGTGTTAATGTAATTATGAGGGTTATGAGGGAGAGGAGTGTGGTTATAATTCAGAATAATCCCTGGAATCGGTGGGGTGGGGGGGGGAGAGAGAATTAACAGATTTAGTGTCATCTTTCAGTCTGGGAGGCGGGCCAAAGTATTGACCACCTTAATCTCTCCATCCCCTTCATCTCTTTCATCCCCTCTTTCCTGTCTTCTTTTCCCATCTGTCTTCATCCCTCCATCTCTGCCTCTTTTTCATCCCTCTATCTCTGTCTCTTTTACGTACATTCTGCCATTTCTGCCTCTTTCTTTCCTGTCTGTCTCATCCTTCCATCTCGTTTTCTTCCCTCATCTCTCCCACTGTACAGCATCCCTCTCTCTCTCTCTCATCACTTAATTTTATTTCCAGTTCTGTTAATATGCATGACCTACAGGTCTGTTCCCAGAAATAAATACAGATATTGATTTTTCAATAATGGAAACAATGATTAAATACAGTACAGTGATTTATAATGCCTTTATAACTCCTAAAAGAAAACTGATATATTGAAAATGTAGGGGGGAAAGAAACAACCAGCCGTCACTGTCAGCAAAGTTCTGCATACACCAAAAAACCACAAAATAAGTATGTCAATCTCATAGACTCAAAACCTTTCTTTTTTGCTAAATGAGACAAAAAGAGCGAAGATGAGAAAAAGATGAGCCAATGAGGGGAGACAGTTCGACTCATTATAAATATTTGCCAAAGGGTGTAGGACGATTTTACTTGTCAAGCAAAAAGTAACTCGAAACAAGTTAATGTTTTCTACCGGAGAGAGAAAAAAATGATTTAAAAGTCTCATTACAAGACATCATAAGACTTACACATGTTAAGACAGACTTTTTTGCAGCGCACCATCCAAGATCACGTACGGAAACACTGCAAGTCATGTGGGCAATATTTACATGGTGCTGAGGGTGTATGATTCTATTGTTTCATGCTTCAGTAACAGTAAATCATGGGCCATTAGAAACTGCTGCTCCCAATAGTGTTTGTGCTCCAACGGTATGACTGTAATTAATGTGGTAATGACAAATGTGTGACAAAGCACAGACAGAGTTTGAGTAATGAGGGCTAATTTGAACACCCCCTCTCCTGGTACGGATCTGTGTTTGTCTCCTCATCTGTCTAGATTACAGACAGTTTATTTAATCAGTTCTGGCTGTTAATCTACCACTGGATTACATCAGTAAAACCAGCCTCATAATGCCATGACTAGCCTAATAATCCCAAACACACACACACACAAACACACAGAAGCTTGTACTTGAGCCGTACTGTCAGAACAGGGCCCTGGCAGAGATAGAGACAATGCTGGATATTAAATTCAGAAAGGAGTACATGAATACTGAGATAATAGAAATAAAAAGGGCTCTAAATCCTTATATAATTACCCGTGAATTAGTTAATGGCTTGTGAAGTAAGACAATAAAAATCAATTTCCATCTCCTCAGGCAGGCATAGAAGAACAGAGCTGGAGGACCCAGGAGAGAGGGATGCAGAGGGGGAAAAAAGGGTAGAAACACCAAAGTGGGACAGATGAAGGGAAGAAGAAGACAAAGACAAAAAAAATATGGGGGGTGGTGGGAACTGGGGACCTGGGGAGAAAAAAGAGAAAAAGAGGGAATACCGAGGAAGAGAGAACAACAGAAGAATAAAGAGTAAAAAAAGAGACAGGGCAGTGAAAATAAGGGTGGAGAGAAGACCCAAAAAGAGAGATGAAAGAAAAAGAGAGAGAGATGGAGGAGAAATTAGGAAAAAGACAGAGAAGAGGAGAATAGGAAAAAAATAAACAGGGAGTGATGGAGAAAGATGAATGGATGGATGGATGGAAAGTGTGTGATAGATGGGATGGAGTCGGAGAAGGGGTGGATGTAGAGAGCGAGGGGGGATGGGGGGGGTTGTTCTGGCAGAGGGTAGTCCTAATGAATTGAGACTGTAATCCTGTTATTTGTGAGGATGTTTGGCTAGATTAAGACATGTATCTGTGGGATTGGGGGGGGGGGGGGAGCCAGACTTTACAGTAATACTGTCTGTCTCTGCGGGCTGGCGTGGTCTTCAAAAACATCCCTGTCTGTCAGTGCTCATCTCACCATAAGCCTCTCTCTCCCTCCCTCCCTCTCTCTCTCCCTCTCTACCCCTCCCTCTCTCTCTCTCTGTCCCTATCCCCCCTCTCTCCCCCCCCCCCCTCTCCTTATCCCACACTTCCACCTCTCCAGATGGTCCGTGGGGTCATGGCCTGGCCTGGCCACGGTGAAGACGGAAGTCTTCTGAGGTGACGCTTTCACACTCCACTGTCACCTGGGCTGGGCCGGCAAGGTCGCTGAAGGTCGCTGAAGGCTCGCTGAAGGTCGTGACCTCTGTCTGAGCAGACGCCTCTCACGGTCTTCAGTGCTCACGACAGTCGCACACAACAAACAACAAAAAAAAGGTTGAATAGAAAAAAGTTATTTTATATGCCATCCATCTTGTTGTGTAGCAGTACTTTTTAAGTCAGCAGGTTTGATCAAATTCAGCACTCTGTGCACTTTACCACGGATTCCTTTTCATCTCTCCGCCATTGCTTTTGAGTGAGTAATGGCCATGAGTTTAAAGTGCAAAATCGTGTAACAGTACGTGTCAATGCTCGGGTCAACTATATGTCCTCCCCAGTGCCTCCATTACTGTATGCGCCCTACAATTCCATCTTATTCCGTATTTAATAGGTCAGCTTGGAGGACAGCCTGTTCCAAAAATAGTGTGTGCGTGAGTGTGTGTATGTGTGTGTGTGTGTGTATGTGCGCGTGTGTGTGCGTGTGTGTGTGTGTGTGTGTGTGTGTGTGTGTGTGCGTGTGAGTGTGCGTGTGTGTGTGTGTGTGCCTCTCTGTAGTTCTGTCTGAGAGTTCAGCCGAGGGGCCGGGGGGGGGGATGGGGGTGCGGGGGTTAACTGCCCCATAATTAATGTAATATCAAACACATTTATACATATTTCTAAATGACGTGAAAGAATCCGTAAAAGAAATCTTCTGTACCGAATAACTCCAGTAACGATCCGGAGACCACCCTTCGCATCCCGGCCGATAAAATGGGCTGATAAAAATGTGGCACAGATTTTTTCTGTTCGCTACATACGACACGTTTGACTCACAGAGTAAACACAGGATCACGGTGTTTATTTACACCAGTGATTTCCTGCGAGTGAGTCCTACAGCAGCCGTAGTAACCGTCGTACCCCTGGCACAGGCCGACGGTTTGTTTTTTCTTTCCCCCGTTAAGTCCTGGCCGGTAGCAGGTGCCGCCAAAACGCTCGACGCAAGCGGCGTCGGTTTTTTTCCCGTCCGCGTCGTCGGCCTCAGGCAGATTTGCGCAGACGATATTAACGAGCTGAAGCCTCGGCGAGACGTTAATTAAGGCACGCGGTTTGCGGCTTAACGAGTTTAGGCTCCGAAGGCTCATTAAAAAAAAAAAAAAAAAAAAAAGTGCTCGTTTTGCATTTCTCTGCTTAACGACACGAAAAAACGGGTTAAAAAAAAACCCCCTTAATTACACAACTGGGGGGGGGGGGGACTTACTCCCTTTGGCAGAGGGGCACGGTGTGGGGACGGTAGCAGGGACTGCTGAGGATAAGTCTTAAGTCTCCCCCCCCCCCCCCCCCCAAAAAAAAATAATAACTGCCAGAGGGAGCTGGGCGAACAATGTGAACAAAATGACCGGAGCAATAGCCGAAATAAAACCACGCAAAAGGCAGGAGGCGCATCGAGCGGGAGAACCAGCGAGCCGAACCGCGCGAGCACTCCACACCGCTATCGTGAGGAGCCACAAATGGAGAAGAGCTAAATCCACCCGTGCTGTCGTCCTTGTCCGGGGCCTGCTGGTGGTGGCCAGCTGCCAGGAACAGGACACTCTGTCACAGGCAGTCTCTGGCGCCCGAGGTAATGGGCTCTTGTTCTCTGTCCCGACCGATCTTGGCACTCGAGGGGCTCTACGGATCTCATCTGTGTGCGAGACGAGCGCTCTCGAGCCGCTCCCAGAGACACCGAACCGCTGGCTCATTCCCAGCCTTTGCGATGATGGTGCGTTTGTGATGCTGGTTTTGTCCCTACGTGGCACTTGTGAAATGTCATATATATATATATACGAGAAGCCACTCTCGCGACGCTCGTGCTTTTCGCCGGCGGTGCTGAATCGCGCCCCCCCCCACGGCACGTCCGGCTGCCGCTGCTCTGTGGTCGCCACGGGGACACTGTCACATCACAGAGCGTGACCTCCGAACCTGAGCCGCTGTCACCGGGTAATTATGATGTCACAATGAGAGGTTCCTGGCCAGTTACGGAGCCTCGTTACAGCACGTGTGTCATTGTCATGAAACTTCAATATTAAAAAAAAAAAGAACCTCTGCCTTGATTGGCTGGTAAAATGAATTGCTGTGATGACCCTCTACTCTGCTGCCTGTGCGGCTCGTTGTGGTATTGCTCACAGGTGCCTGCTGGGACAGAGCAGAGGGTCATTGGTACAGTTGGGAGCACCTGTGTTCAGGGACTCCCAGAGAGATTAAGATGCCTCTCCAGTTCGAGGGAGAGCTCTCTCCCCACTGTTCGGTTTCTGTTCTGGTGTGTTTTGGCTGCTGCTTTTGGGTTTTACACCATACAAATTGCTTCAGGATACCTGTCATACATCCAGTCACCTACACTACTGATCATGCTGACTTCACACCCCATGTTTGTCTTGTTTTTGGTATAATTAGTTTATTTCAGATAAATGTGAATTTGCTTTTAAAATGCGTCAGTGTGCGTCTCCCTCTTTGTCATGGCCCTTGAGCCAGGTTGTGACGTTGTAGACACAGTAATGCTTCCATTAAAGAGATATGCTGCTCACTTTGCTTGTGCTTAGATACAGCCACAGCAAGCTGTTTTTGTGACCCTTCCACCTAACAAAATCACCTGCAATAATATGCCATTTCTCAATCACCTGAACCTTCTGATTGGATAAGCAGTGAGTGACAGGTGAGGGTCTAATTAGTGACAGGTGAGTAGCTCATAGGTGACAGGTGAGGGCTCATAGTTGACAGGTGAGGTGCTAATTAGTGACAGGTGAGGTGCTGGTAGGTGACTGGTGAGTGGCTTGTGTGTGTGTGTGTATGTACAAATGTGTGTGTGCAACTTCAGGACTGCGTGCGAGTTAGGGTTAGGTTGCTGGTTTGGTGCCGGTGAGCAGACCCGGGGTTTGGGGGGGGGGGCTGGTTTCACAGAGCAGTTCTGTAACACAGAGAGGAGGGGGGAAATGCGGGGGTGGGGGGGGGGGGGGGGATGGGGAGTAGGGGGCAGCATGTGGCACACACAGAGTGAACAGGGGGTGAAGAGAGAGAGAGAGAGAGATATTTACATGGCCAGTGACTGGTGCACAGACACACACTCACACACTCTCTCTCTCTCTCTGTCTGTCCCTCTCTCGCTCCGGAGCGGCTGTCCCCCCCCTCCCTCCCTCCCTCCTCGTTCTCTTTCGTCGGAACGCTGAAGCGGTACGCCGACGCCTCTCTCTCCTCTCTCTCTCTCTCTCTCTCTCTCTCTCTCTCTCTCCCTCCCTCCCTCCCTCGGGCTCACGGTAAGCGAAAAGTTCTGTTCTTGCTTCTGTTCTCCGGGGCAGGGCTCGCTGGGGGGTCGGGGTCGCCACGGCTACGGCGGGGTGGGGGGGACGGAGCCACGCCGTCGCTAGGTTGGTTAGCGATGCGGAGCCTGTTATGGGGGGGAAAATACTTTCTTTTAAGGAGCGACGGGACCTTGTCAGCTGGCATTAATGTTAATTATCACGCTTATGATTTTTACTATTGTTTTCTTGTATTTTCAGTCATTACAGTTTACGTGTGCATTGCTATCATGAATAGCATTAATTACGTCATGATTTAATATATTACAAAATGTGTTATTCACTAATAATGGCGACATGGTCACTGCTACAGTATGTTGTTAGGAAGAGTAATAGTGAAGTTGTTTTTGGTTTGTGGGGTCCGGCAGTGGCCCCTGCTGCTGTTCGACTGCTGTTCCTGTGATTTAGCACAGCCTGTCGAGCCTGCTCAGACTCACACAGGGGCTGTTCCGTGGGGTGCAGGGTTGTTCTGCAAGGTGCTGGGCTGTTCCGCTGGGCTGTTCTGTGGGGTGCTGGGCTGTTTCGCTGGGTGCTGTTCTGTTCTGCGGTGCGAGGGGTTGTTCCATGGGGTGCTGGGCTGTTCTGTGGGGTGCTGGGCTGTTCCACTGGGGTGCTGGCTGTTCCATGGGGTGCTGGGCTGTTCTGTGGGGTGAGGGGCTGTTCTGTGGGGTGCTGGGCTATTCCGTGGGGTGAGGGGCTGTTCTGTGGGGTGCTGGGCTGTTCCACTGGGCTGTTCCGCTGGGCGCTGGGCTGTTCTGTGGGGCGAGGGGCTGTTCCAGCGGGTGCTGGGCTGTTCCGCTGGGAGCTGGGCTGTTCTGTGCGGTGCTGGGCTGTTCCGCTGGGAGCTGGGCTGTTCTGTGGGGTGCTGGGCTGTTCTGTGGGGTGAGGGGCTGTTCTGTGGGGCGAGGAGCCTCCCTCCGCCGCTCACTGAGTGACACAATGCCATTTAATCCGTTTCCGCTTTGGTGCAGTCAACTATGGGATAACTCTTCTGGCGGACACAGGCGATATTTGTTTGTGTGTATAAAACCTGCAGCAACTTTTTGTATTTATCAGGCCAGCCAGCTAGTGACAGCAAGCTAGGTAGTGTCAAAGACCAATAAGAGAACATGTTTTTGTGCTAGTGTTTCTCTATAGGAATGGACAAAAAGTTGTTTAAATTCATTCTTCCTCTCTCTCTCTCTCTCTCTCTGTCTCTCTCTCATGCAGATTTAAGGGTAGAAGGAGACCTTGAAATCCTTACCAGACACACAGCCCCTTCTGGTGCTGACTCATACACACACACACACACACACACCCTTCACCATGTCCTCTCCCTCCCTGCTCCTCCCCTTCCTGACCCCCTGCCCCTTGGCCATGGAGTACCTGAAAGATTTCGACCTGCTCAAATTCGAGGTCAAACCAGACATCGCCACTAACCCAGCCCCCAGCCCCCTCCCTAAACCCACTCCTCACCCCTCCTCCAGTCCTTGCTCCAACCACCTGCTCCAGGACTCCACCTACCCTTGCCCTGACCCCGCCCACCCGCCCACTCCCCACCCTTGCCCAGCCCACCCCCACCAGGACTCCGCCCACCAGCTCCAGACCTCCAGCCCCAACACCTCCCTGCCTCCCTCCCCAACACTGAGTGAGACCCAGCCCCATCCCACTTCCTCCTCCTGCCTCTCCTCCTCCTCCTCCTCCTCCTCCTCCTCGTCTTCCTCTTTCACCTTGTCTCACTCCACCCCCAGCACCTTCCCTGGGGCGTGCAGCCCCGCCCCTGGCCCCGCCTCTAGCCCCGCCTCCCTGGAGGAGCTGATTTGGCTGGTGGCGGTGCAGCAGCAGTTTGGGGGTGCGGAAGGCGGGGCACCCCTGGGCGGGGTCGGGGAGCGGGCGGGCCGAGAGAGGGGGGCAGCGGCTGCGTTTCTGGGGTTCGAGGACCCTGTGGAGGCCCTGTTCAACTCTGCTGCTGCTGCAGTCAGCTCCCAGGTACTGTGCGTGTGTGTGTATGCATGTGTGTGTGTGTGTGTGTGTGTGTGTGTGTGTGCGTGTGAGGGTGTGTGTGTGTATGCATGTGCGTGTGCATGTGTATGCGTGTGGTTATTTTGGTTGTGTGGTCCTGTTCTTTTTGTGTCAGAACAATATATATATCCCTCTCTCTCTCTCTGTCTCTCTCTTTCTCTCTCTCTCTCTCTCTCTCTCTCTCTCTCTCTCTCTCTCTCAGAGCTCCAGCTCCAGTCAGCAGGACTGCGACAGTGCCGGAGGAGGTGACTCTGCTCAGAAGCTCCAGACCTGTATGACCTCCAGCACGTGCTCTTCCTCCCCCCAAGCTCCACCCCCTCACCCAACCCCCCAGGCTCTGCCCCCCACCCACACCACCCAAACGCCCAGAGCCAGCTCCACCACCTCCATCATCATCTGCAGCACCCCCATCACCATCTTCATCATCATAATCATCATCATCATGATCATCACCAGCATCTTCATCTGCAGGTGGGCCTGCTGCAGCAAGGGGGTCTGAGAGGGGAGGGGTGTGGGGGGGGGGGGGGCAGAGAAATGACCTGTTGAAATTTTAGAGTTTCGGGTTAGATTCTTCTTAAACGTGTTCTTTCTTAAGGAAGTCTTTGTATGTGTGTGTGCGTGCATGCATGTGAATGCAGTTTGGTGAGTCATGTGAGGTCATGACGGGATTATATTTGCTATGATTGTGGAGCATAATTCCGCTCCCTGTCACAGGTACTGGGATTAACAGGGATTAACCGGGATTAGCAGTGGAATTTCTGTCATGTTACGGATTACAGACATGAACGGGAGAAATTAAGTTATGATGTCACACGTGTAGCACGATCCCCCCCGCTCTATTGCTCACCTCCACCTATTCAGTAACCTGTAGTACCCATGAGCCTAATTGCAGCGGCTTGCCAATTAGGTGATTAGTTAATTGGATGATTGCGCTGACAGCCTCTCACCCCGTCCCCGTGCCCCCCTGTCCCCCCCCTGCCCCCCCCTTCAGCAGCGCCAGCCCGAGGAGCGCCTGGGCTTGTCGGACGAGCAGCTGGTGGGCCTGTCGGACGAGCAGCTGGCGGGCCTGTCGGACGAGCAGCTGGCGGGCCTGTCGGACGAGCAGCTGGCGGGCCTGTCGGCGCGGGAGCTGAACCGGCGCCTGCGGGGCGTGGCCCGGGACGAGGCGCGGCGGCTGAAGCAGAAGCGCCGCACGCTGAAGAACCGCGGCTACGCCCAGCGCTGCCGCCGCAGGCGCCTGCAGCACCGCCACGCCCTGGAGTCCGCCCGCACGCCCTCACCTGGCAGGTACGCCCGCCGCACCCTCACCTGGCAGGTACGCCCGCCGTGCCCTCACCTGGCAGGTACGCCCACCGCGCGCGCACCTGCGTGGACCTAAGCACAGGTATACTCACCTGCGTGGAGCTAAGCACAGGTATACACACCTGCGTGGAGCTAAGCACAGGTATATACACCTGCGTGGAGCTAAGCACAGGTATACACAGGTATATACACCTGCGTGGAGCTAAGCACAGGTACACACAGCTATACTCACCTGCGTGGAGCTAAGCACAGGTATACACAGCTATACTCACCTGCGTGGAGCTAAGCACAGGTATACACACCTGCGTGGAGCTAAGCACAGGTATACACACCTGCGTGGAGCTAAGCACAGGTATACACACCTGCGTGGGCTAAGCACAGGTATATACACCTGCGTGGAGCTAAGCACAGGTATACACACCTGCGTGGAGCTAAGCACAAGTATACGCACCTGCGTGGAGCTAAGCACAGCTACACACAGCTATACACACCTGCGTGGAGCTAAGCACAGGTATACACACCTGCGTGGAGCTAAGCACAGGTATACACACCTGCGTGGAGCTAAGCACAGGTATACACAGTTATACTCACCTGCGTGGAGCTAAGCACAAGTATGCGCACCTGTGCGGAGCTAAGCACAGCTATACTCGCCTGCGTGGAGCTAAGCACAGGTATACGCACCTGTGTGGAGCTAAGCACAGCTATACACAGCTATATGCACCTGTGTGGAGATTAGCACAGCTACACACAGCTATACACACCTGCGTGGAGCTAAGCACAGGTATACACACCTGCGTGGAGCTAAGCACAGCTACACACAGCTATACACACCTGCGTGGAGCTAAGCACAGCTATACTCACCTGCGTGGAGCTAAGCACAGGTATACGCACCTGTGTGGAGCTAAGCACAGCTATACACAGCTATATGCACCTGCGTGGAGCTAAGCACAGCTACACACAGCTATACACACCTGCGTGGAGCTAAGCACAGCTACACACAGCTATACACACCTGCGTGGAGCTAAGCACAGGTATACACACCTGCGTGGAGCTAAGCACAGCTACACACAGCTATACACACCTGCGTGGAGCTAAGCACAGGTATACACAGCTATACACACCTGCGTGGAGCTAAGCACAGGTATATACACCTGCGTGGAGCTAAGCACAGGTATACACACCTGCATGGAGCTAAGCACAGCTACACACAGCTATACTCACCTGTGTGGAGCTAAGCACAGGTATACACACCTGCGTGGAGCTAAGCACAGCTACACACAGCTATACACACCTGCGTGGAGCTAAGCACAGGTATACACATGCAGGTACACGGAACTGCATGCACTCATGCACAACTGATCAATATTTACGGGACATTTACACACATCCATGTGCAAATTCATACGCATAATCGTGCACGTACGGCAAAAAAAAAAGCTGAATTCCACTACTCCACTCTTTCGTTCTCTCACTTTCTCCTTCTGTCCATCCCCTCCCAGCTGGAGCAGTTGCAGCGGGAGCTCTCTCGGGTCCTGAGGGAACGGGACGCCTACAAAACTCGCTACGAGGAGCTCGTGAGCGCCAACGAGGCCCGGCCCACCCGCTCCCTCTGCCCCCCTCCCTCCTCCGCTCCCGACTACTTCCTGCGACGGCAGGAAATGGCGTGAAAACAAACAGAGATGGGCGGGGCCGAGAGAGGCGACATCATCATTAGTGCCGTTGACCACTGGACCAGGCGGAAGGCTGGAAGGCTGAAATGAAAGAATACATTTTTTTTATTTTTCTGAAATCACTAACGATTACGAGTGTCACATCTGTGGCATCAGGGCTCGCAGTCAGGGTTAAAATTTCAGAGACGTCAGTTCGAAATCACTGTGAATTTTTTTTTTGTTGTTGCAAATAGCGAAGGTTTGAATCTTGAAAGCTGTCAGAGCCCTGTCACTCTGTCACTGCTTCCTGTGTGACATCACTGGCCCTCCTGTGACATCATCACCAGCCGTGGTTGTCGGAAACTGTGAAAACAGGATGCAATGGGAATGGCAGATTGAGTCAGCCTTAACGATAATGAGAAACCAGGGTGAAAGCATGATAGCGGTGATAATTAAACAGGGGTGTAATCATTAGCCTGAAGGGGAAATCACGACATCATTAAAGTGATGGTAAGCGTGGGGTACGCTCTCAGAAGTAAGGGTTCCCAAAGGCTCCTCTGTGTCTCCATAGAGGAACCCTGTCTAGTTCAAGGGTTCTTAGTCCAGCAAAATGGTTCACGTCTGGCAGCTTCCACACTTCTCACCTACCATGCGGGGTTCCGTAAAGAGCTGAAAAGGGGTTCCCCCATAAGCCGAGGAACCCCCTCAGAACCGTTGTTTTTCTCTTGTCCTCTGAGAGCCTAGCGGGGGAGGAGAGGGTGACGGTGTTAAAGTACAGCACAGTCATCGCCGAAGCCAGAATGGACTTGAGAAAAAAGGTTTACGGACACAGATGGCGGTAGGCGTGTTGAGTCACGGCCCTTCGGACGCGAGAATTCCACATCGCCCTGAGCAGGGCAGGCGAGTCGAGAGGTGCAGTGACATCATGTAGCGACATCATGATTTTAACATGGATGTTTAGCTTCCTTTTTTTTACGGGGATCTACACAGCACGAAGAGTAAAGACACCACGCTGAAGGACGTGTTTATCTGTAATCGCAGCCACGAATCACAGGGAATCTGTGGGTATCTATTACACTCTTTGAGAGAGACTAAGAGGCATGTCAGGGGCTTTTCCACGAGGCCAGAGTCTGTAAAGATGTTATAATGTTCAAAGAATATAACCTTCTGGACCACCTTATGAGGCCAAAGGTGAGAAGTACTCAGCAGCCACCCCCCCCCACCTCACAAAATAAAAGCTACGAAGGTGAACAAACAATTATTAGTAAGTCTCTGGTACAGGACAGGCAGACAAGCCCGCCCCTCTGAACCAGTGGCCTGACTGTGGGAGGAGCCAAGAGTGAGGTCTGAAAATGAGCTTGTATGAATATGAACAACACGTTTGCCGAGGCTGTATTCTCAGCCTTATGATGGTGTGTGTGTGAAGAATATGCTGTGCTGCCGCCTAGTGGAAGGAGGACAATCAGTCAGACAGGAAGAGGAAGAGGTGCTGTACCAGGAGCCCGGTCACTCTGTCACTCCTTCATGTGTGACATCACTGGCCCTCCGTTCCTGCTGTTACACAAGCTGCCTCTCTATAGAGCTCTGAGCTGAGGGAACGATGACATCACAAAGGATATGACTCCATTTTGCAGGGATCTGCATTTGCTGCCTCTCTCTCTCTACCTCAGCCTACACCCCCAGACTACCTGACAGAGTGGGGCGGTTGTCACGGTGAGATGTCACTCACCTTCCCCAAACCCCGCCTACACTTTGCGATTATACAGGCATAAGAGCGCTTATGTAGAGCTCAGTCAACCTATTTATTTATTTATTTATTTATTTATTTATTAGCATTATGAATGTCATTGTGATGTGAGTCTGAACTCTATGGCTATCTTTGCCACCTTCATTATGAGAGTGTTTTTGTTGTAGTGGTTTCTTACAAATAAAATTGTTTTTCCCAAGGCTTGTAAAGTTTTCAGTTTCATGTGCTCTCGATTTCAAATTCCTTTTCAATTTCTGATCTGTGACCGAGGCGTCTCGTAGAGATTCAGTCTAACAGAACCACGGGCATCCAATCTTACCTTATCCAATCTTATTATCTTGCTATGGCTGATGGAACATCAAGGACCATGATGGAAATAAGTCCAGGACTTTTTCGTGTTATCCTTGACAATTTCTTCACATGCAAGTTTTTTGATACATGTGTGTTAATTTTGTCAAATAAACTAAACTAAACTAAACTAAACTAAACTAAACTAAACTAAACTAAACTAAACTAAACTAAACTAAATCCGAAAAGGGCCAGTGAGGGTTCTGGTTTTTGTGATAGCCCAGCATCACGACACCTAACTGAAGTAATTAACTGATCATAACAAGCGTTCAATCAAGACGTTGAGCAGAATCAGGTGCCTTATAGCGCTGGGCTAAACCATAAAAACTATTTAACAAAAACAAAAACGGATTCGATCAAGATTGGACACCCCCTAAGGTACTTTCAAAGGGGCCGTGACTACCTCCGGATCCGAGGTTGGGCAACACAGGAGTCGATTCCGTTTTGGGTTTTCGTGCCAGCTTCCGGCCTCTAACTGCTCAATTAGCTCTAACCTTTACGCCGTCTGTCTGACATTTCAGCTACATCTCTTGATAAGGGCATGAATGACAGCCAACGACTGCTCTTGTGTCCCCCGCGCCAAACGTTTTACTGTGATCTAATCGACCAGTGAGCCGGTGTCGATGCAGCCAGCCAATCAGCTCGTTTCTATTACCTCCAGGACCGCTGTAGTATCTTAGATGACTGGAGATGGGGGGGGGGGGTGGGGGGGTCCACACACCTCAGTGGCATTAAGAGCAGTCAGTTAAAATGGCTCCAGAGTGTAATGATTGTGGTTAAGCTGCAGAGATTCCTCTCCCATGCCATTAAAACCCAGACAAAGGCTTCAACATCGATTCACCAGTACATTGCCGTTTTTAAAAAAAAAAAAATCTGTTACTCAGTCATAGTCATTTCAAGTGGCCATATTTTGGTGAGTGGGGGGATGGGGGGGGGGTCTGAGGCAGTTCAGAGGTCTGTCTGTCCTGGGGGGGGGGGGGGGGGGGGGGGGGGGCTGGATGCCTACTGTTCTGGGTGTCTCTTTCTTCCTCAGCCTCTCTCTCTCTCTCTCTCTCTCTCTCTCTCTCTCTCTCTCTCTCTCTCTCTCTCTCTCTCTCTCTCTCTCTCTCTCTCTCTCTCTCTCTCTCTCTCTCTCTCTCTCTCTCTCTCTCTCTCCCAGTTTCAATTTTTAATTTCAATTTGGACAACTATAGTCATATTGCCAAAGCAACACATATAATACACAGAAACATGTAAAAACCACACATACAACATGCAACAAGTATGGAAGGGACACACATGCACACACTTAAATGCATAATGAGTTCCACTTCTGTAGTATAATTATAATTTGGGTGTTTTCTAGGACTAAAGCATTCATTTTTTGATTCAAGTGAGTATATCAAAATCAATTGAACTTGGAGTGTGTTACTTTAAGAATATACAAACAACACAGTCTGAGCGGAAGTACGAGTTCTGTCTCCCCCTTGCGGTGAACACTGTCTGGTGAAGTCACTCCGCTCGTGTGACACAAATTGAGTTAATTAACTGCACAATGTTGTGGAAACATTCTCCTGAGAAAAAAATAAATTAATCGAAGTGCTGTAGACAGTAGATAAGTCCCACGGGAGCAGCCGCTGCCGTCTGATTTGACAGATAAATTGGATAAATGTCAAAACCGTGTTTTCTGTGAGAAAGTGTTCTGGGACCCGTTACGTTTCATGTGAGTCATCAAAGCAGACGGGGAACGAAGGCAGGGGTGCGAGCCCCAACACACGCTTGAGGACGCGCAGCCTACATACATACGTTACGGAGAGAGAGAGAGAGAGAGAGAGAGAGAGGGAAGGAAATTTGTGCGCCCTCAGTCCACGGGAGTGAGCGCGCGCGCTCAGGTGAGTGGAGAAACATTCCGCGGCGGAGTAAAGAGAGGAGGAGAGTGAGAAAGGAAGGAGAGCAAGAGATGTCCACAGTGGTGTCTGGTGGGTGCAGAGTTGCTCAGTAATTAACACAGAGAGAAAACAGCGGACATACCGACTTACGCCAAGGCGGTATCAACCGGGCAGTGGACAGCGACAGCGGGGTGACAGTAGCGCTTGGTAAAATAATCCTCCTTAGCATTGTTGTTTCTCAAAGTTATTCGTTTGTTTATGGAACGACCGCGTCGTAGGCTATACTGTTCGTAAGACAGTGTGCAAGTTTATCCTTCTACGAAACCCCAGTGGCTCATTGGTGAGTTTTTTCGCCTTTCCAGTTTGGATTACCGCAGGTTTGGACTTGAGAAATGTCTGTTAGAGGTGATTCTGGGGAGGAACTTGCCATTTTGCGATCGCTCGTGTCGGACGGGTCCGTTTTTTGCATTTCTGACTCTTCAGGCGTTTTATCTGAATAATTTACTGTAAACCTGTGTTGTATTCAGCCGTGTGTAAGGAAGGCGGCTGACAGGTCGGATGTCTGGTTTAGTGTGTATGTTATACTCGGTGATGTGTAAAGGCCACGTTGTGGTGACAGTGAGCATGTATCCTGACGATCTATGCAATATTATTATTATTATTATTATTATTATTATTATTATTATTATTATTATTATTATTGTTGTTGTTGTTGTTGTTGTTGTTGTAGGTTGTTGTTGTTATTACAACGATACTAATAATGTATACTTGCATCAGAAATATTTTATATGGAATATACAATATATATTTCTAATACATTTCTATATATTATGAATATACAATATATATTTCTAATACATTTCTATATATTTCTTTATTTTAAAAAATATAAATGTTGGAGAGAAAATGCTTGGAGAAAACACATACATTTATTTATCTTTTTATGCTAATAATACAACTATTATCATGACTGCGATACAACATAAGTCATCTTACGCTAGAGTCTAATTCTTTTCATAATTGATGACAATGAAGAAACCGAAGTTTCTTGTGTCATTACTGCCACGATTTGGGGTGTAATTTGATATAATGACCCTGTGCTGGCTCTGTCTTATGTTCTCTCTCCATGTCCCACTCCCAGTCTCTTTGACAATGCAGTCATAATGAATTAATTAACTCCTTTTAATTAGTCTAATTGTTGTTGCCTTTGTCCCAGTGTAGAGGGTGATCGCAGCAGGGTAATGCAGTCTCAGCCACACCTGGTTCTCTTCTCATTGCTCTCCTGGGACAACGTCTGCATTTATACTGATGCATGCTGTTCAGTCCGTGTGTGTGTGTGTGTTGCGTGTGTGTGCATGTGTGCATGTGTGTGTGTGTGTGCGTGTGTGTTTGTGCATCCATGCGTGCAAGAGTGAATGTGTGTGTGTGTCCGCTCAGGTGTGTATATATATATGTGTGTGTGTGTTTGTGTGTGCGTGTATGTGTGTGTGTGCTTGTGTGTGTGTGTATGTGTTTGGCGGGGGGGGTTGTGTGTATGTGTGTGTGCGTGTGGGAACGTGTGTGTGTGTGTTTATTAGTGCGAGCGTGCATGTTTGTGTGTGTGGGGGGGGTGTGTATGTGTGTGTGCATGTGTGTACGTGTGTGTGTGTGTGTGTGTGTGTTTATTAGTGCGAGCGTGCGTGTTTGTGTGTGTGTGTGTGTGTGTGTGTATGTGGAGGGTGGGATACATGTCCTTATTATAGTAAGGGAATTCACTCGAAGGGGATACAGCATGTGAACAATATGTCTTTTTCATTGCATATATTTCCGTTATTTTTGTCAAATTCACGATTCATATAACTTGATCAGTTGTAAAAAGTTAGTAAGCTCTGATTTTAATTAATTTCTCCAAAATCTGTCACTTTTAATAGTGGGTTCTATAATGGATGGAATGATTATTAATTAAGTTGTCTGGAGGACAGTAAATTATATTATCTATTTATATTTCTTGTAGAACTGTAATATCCTAAACTGCAAGGCTTTACTTTTTATCCAAAACGATTATGAGCTTAGGCCCTGGATGTTCCTCAAAGATATGGCCAGTCATTCAATGACAACAAATGTATTTTGTCTTGTTGTTTCTTCATTAACAAAAGCATTGTAATTATTTAGGCTAATTAATAATAGAGTACCATATTATAATAGAGTATCTTTCATCAAGATAATTATAACTGAACAACATCATATATATGGTTAATTTATACAGTGTAGCTACATAATATTTGTAGTCAAACATTTCAAAAAAAGGGGAAAAGGGGAAACGAAATGAACTCCATTTCGGCTCAAACCTTTCTACACAAAATGCCTATGAGACAGTGGAGGTGGCTAAGCCACCCACGTCATCGCTGTCCCTAAAGGAACCGCTGCATTTCCTGTTCAGGAAGCATCGAAAATTAGGGGCAAAACCGTGTGTAATTAATGAGAAGAATGTTTTTCCTGTTTGTCAGATTAATCCTAAATTTTACTGCCCTTTTTTTTTTTATGTCAGTTAACACAGGGGACTGGCCTGATTCTGCCCTGCAGGGAATGATCACTGTTTTCCAGAACATAACATAACATATAACATAACATGACATAGACATAGATGTAACAAAACATAACATATAACATAACATGACATGATGTAGCATAACATAACATAACACATAACATGACATGACATGATGTAACAAAACATAACATAACATATCATAACATGACATAGCATAACATAGCATAACATAACATAACATATAACATGACATGACATGACATGACATGACATGACATGACATGACATAACAAAACATAACATAATGACTAGAACAGGCCATTCAGTCCAACAATATTTGCCATTTTCCTACCACTAAGTGCTATACCACTATACCTAGTGCTCGGTTTACCTACAAACTAGACAGTATCTAGCTCTGCATCAAGCCTGCATCAAGATACTATCTAGTTTGTAGGTAAAACGAGCACTAGGTAGACTTCACTGTTTGTTACTGCTGTTCTTCTGCTTTTTGGAGGGCTCTGTTGTGTTTTTTTTAATGTAATCAGACAGGCCCTAAATTTACGTTCTCTTTCCCTCAGTGTGACGGAATGACTCTCTCCACTGCCCCGCCCCTTCGTAGAGGAAGCACACCTCTACCAATCAAGCACCAGCTCCGGAGAGAGGAAGCGGTCACAGATGACTCTGATTGGGTGCCAGGTCTGGAGGAGCCGCCCTCCCCTCGGATCAGCTTCAGCTGTCCGCAGGAAGAGCCGGCCGCACCGAAGCGGGACGGCAGGCAGGGGGCGCCGTTGCGGATCGTGCTGATGGGTCAGAACGGAGTGGGGAAGTCCTGCCTCGCCATGGCATTGGCTGGGGACATGGACCAATCGCAATCAGTGGACTCTGAGCTCAGCGGTACAGAGAGTGCGAGTGTGTCTGGGTGTGTGTGTGTGTGTGTGTGTGTGCGTGCAGCATTTGTGTGTGTGTGAGTGTATGTGCTTGTACAGGTGTGAAATACATTGTGTGGGTGTATGTGTTTGTGTCTTATATATATTATTTCAGTTTGAGTGAATGTATTTGATTGGCCCAGACAGTGGGTGAGCATTTGTACCAAGGGCGTAACTTATGGGGGGGAATAGAGGGGTTACAATTCCACAATATTACAAAACAGGCCAAATAAAATCCCCCCCCCCCCCCCCCCCCCAATAATATAGCATGATGATGAGAAAAATTATTTCATATAGGGAAGAGTCGCCAAATCTGGCAATGTACAACATATTATCCCAAAACAAACTTTAAAGAAATATAACGAACACACAGGATCCATGTTTTATTTTAGCAATGCAATTTCAGCATGCTCTAGCATGTTCTATCAGTGTTTTGTAAACTACTGTTGCCACATTGGTGCATGCTATTTCAATTGTTTCTATTAATCTATTGATTAATTTAGATGTATTAATTTAAATAAATTAACGTTTTAAAAAACTCATCCGCTTTTTTTCAGTTTTCCGTAATTTTCAACAACTTTGCCGTGACTGCTCCGGAACTGTTTTCTGTCACAGGCTGGGCGGCAGTGTAGCCCAGTGGGTAAGGAACTGGGCTTGTAACCGAAAGGTCATAGGTTCGATTCCTGGGTAGGACACTGCCGTTGTACCCTTGAGCAAGGTACTTAACCTGAATTGCTTCAGTACATAACCAGATGTATAAGTGGATATAATTTAAAATGCTATTTAAATGTTCTGTAAGTCACTCTGGATAAGAGCGTCTGCTAAATGCCTGTAATGTAATGTGACAAACACCTAGCATCACTGTTCAGTAATCTGCAGTATTTCCCCCTTAGAATTCACCAGAAATGATCATTTCACAGATGTTATTTAAAGAATTTCAAACTAAAGTTACGCCCTTGATGTGCACAGTATTTTTATGTGTGTGTGTCTGTGCATGCAAATGTGTGTGTGTACGTGTGTGTGTGACTGCGTATTCTTGTCTTATAGCTGAGGGATACCTTCGCACGGTAACAGTTGATGACGAAGAGAGCTCCATCATCATCTTCGACAACTGGAGACAGGTCAGCACCAACCAATCTTGTCTCTCTCTCCTCCCGCTCACTCCCTCCCTCTCTTTCTCCCCTTCTCTCTCTCTCTCTCTCTCTCTCTCTCTCTCTCACTCTCTTCTCTAAAATTATGTTCACATGTGGTGGGATGGCAAAAAAAATTGGTAAAAAATACAGACTAGATAAGTTGATGAGTTGGGGGTTGCCAGGTATACAGTACTGCAGCGGGAGCATCAAAGCCCCTCGTGCTAACGGCACACGGTCCCTGTTTGAGACAGCTGCCCCTTTTAGTCACTACAGACAGGAAAAATCTGTAGAACTTCTTCACATGCATTTAACCCTTTAAAGGGATCGTCCAACTTTTTTGGGAAATTAGCTTTTTGGCTATCTTACCCATAGTTAGATGAGAAGATACCAATTTCAGCCCTGTGCGTCCAGTACTAAAACATTAGGCAATATCTACAGGGCTGCGTGCTAACTGTGTTACCACTATGAATGGCTGCGGGTGGAAGCAATATTAGCTCTAATAAGTGAAGTGATGGAGATACAAGCATGTGTTGGGGCTTGCCAGGTGTGCCTGCCACTGACTGTAAACTGCCACTGGGTAAGATAGCCAAAAAGAATATTTCCCAAAAAGTTTGATTATCTCTTTGAGGTGTAAGGCCACAAATATGTGATTATAATGTTCTTAACTGAGCATTCTAATGCTGATGTAACAATCACTACTTGGTAACTAAATGCAATGGAGTTCTAGAACACTGACTTGGAATTTTGAAAAGACATTCCAGAAAGGCTTCTCTTCAAAGGCTTAAGGAATGTGAAATCATGAGCTGTAGAAAATCCTGTTGTTGCATTTTAGTTGTGTTGTAATTAAAGATGATTCCCATGATTCCCATTTCGACTCTGTACTGCTTTTCAAAATGGCCGAGGGAGCTTCTCTGTCTCCATTTCACCACCCTCATGGAAAAAAAACCCACTGTCCCCTGGTAGTCATGACTTTCCCATTGTTTTGGCTGTGGCCACTGAGCCTTTACTTGATCAGGATCGGACTCCTGCTTTGCATCTCTGAACAGTACGGGATTCAGGAGTGGGTTTCTCTCCTGCTGAGGGTCCAGTTCTTTCGCCACATACTTCTTCTCTTTTTTTTAAGGATGGTGGGGGGGAGGGGGGGGGTATGGGGGGTATGGAGAGGGGGGTTGTGTTCCACTGGTCAGATCATCCAGAAAGGATATGCAAGGACACGTTACTGCTGTAGTTGAGGTGCAGTTATGTTTGGGTCAAGCCCTCCCCTGCTGTGTGTTTCCTGCAGAAATAATAAAAAACGGTCTCCTATCTCTAATTTTGGTCTTCATTAGGGGTGTGTGTATGCGGGACGCTGCAGTGTGCCTGTGGGGGGGGGTGGGGGGGGAGGGGGGGAGGAAAGGTCTGTCCCGTGAGATGCAGAGCCTGAGGTCACCCAGGCCAGGGAAACAGCTTAAGTAGCAGCTACCAGTTTTAATAATTCAAACTCAGCCTTCTGCCACTCCGGGGGGTACAGCTAAGAGTCTCTCTCACTCTCGCTCTCTCTCTCTCTCTCTTTCTCTTGCTTGTTCTAGCTCTCCTTGCTCTCTTGCTCCCCTCTGTCTCTATCGCTCTCCCTCTTGCTCTCTATCTACCTCTCTCTCATACTCTCTCTCTCTTGCTCTCTCTCTTGCTCATTCCCTCTCTCTCTCTCTCTCTCTCTCTCTTGCTCCCTCTCTGACTCTCTCTCATGCTCACTCTCTCCCTCTTGCTCTCTCTTGCTCTCTCTCTCTCTCTCTCTCTCTTTCTCTCTCTCTCTCTCTAAATGGAGCGAGCCCCCGAGCAAAGGCCAAATCGGCACATGGAGGAAAAGCAGTTTCCTTGGGGCCTTTGGAGTGTGTATCTGGGCCAGGCCCAGGGCGATAGCCTGGAGCATCTGCTGCGGATTTCACACATTCGCCGGCTGTTACAGTGTCACTATCCAAACACACACACACACGTATGCATCGTACAGCTCACTGTCCAAACACACACACACGTATGCATCGTACAGCCTGCTGTGCAAACACACACACACGCGTGTGCATCGTACAGCCCACTGTGCAAACACACACACACGCGTATGCATCGTACAGCCTGCTGTCCAAACACACACAAGCATCTCTGTTCAAACTCACACACACACGCGTATGCATCTTACAGCCCTCTGTCCAAACTCACAAACACAAACACATTGCCCTCATTATCAATATTTTCAGATTTTGCGTATGTAAATGTATGCATAATCAGAAACGAAGCAACGAATACCGCCGGATTTAACAAGCGCAGTAGTCCCAGATTTTTGTCGTATCCATGGGCGTACGTTGATAAATACCGAAGGCTTTGGATTTTGAAAAAAGCGCATTCGTAGAACATGTGATGGGCGTGAATGAACGTCCCTAAACTACGCTGTAAGGAGCTTGGAATAAGAAGAGAGAAAAAACGATGTAATCTGAAGCCGTGATTGAAGTGCTGTTAATGGAAATATAAGCAGAAAAAAAACACATTTTGTTCAGCGGAGTAAAGCCGTGGAGTGGGGGGGGGGGGGGGGGGGGGGGGGGGGGGGGGTCGGGGGAGACTAAAGCCTGACAAGATATGGCTGGTGTTGTAGACACAGTGAGTCTCAAGTTGCGCATACTTCCAAACAGGCAAAACGAAAATGGTTTCATATGAAACTACACTGGGGGTGGCAGTGTAGTATAATGCGTAAGGAACTGGTCTTTTAACCTGAAGGTCACATTCCTGGGTAGGATACTGCCGTTGTAGCCTTGAGCTTCAGCATATATGCAGCTGTATAAATGGATGCGAACCAAACATCCAAGTTGTGTAAGTCGCTCTGGATAAGAACGTCTGCTAAACGCCTGTAATGCAGGAAAGTCCGAGCCCACAAGCGAAGCACATCGGCCACAGGGGTCAAGGTCAAGTGAGTTGAGCGTTTGGCTCGGTTGACCACGCCAGATGAACGCACTGGACAGATCACAGGAGCGTTGTCGCAGTCTGGATTTACCCTGGAGGGCGAATTACCCCAGAGGGTGAATTACCCCGCAGGGTGAATTACCCCAGAGGGTGAATTATCCCAGAGGGTGAATTACCCCGGAGGGTGAATTACCCCGGAGGGTGAATTACCCCGGAGGGTGATTTACCCCGGAGGGTGAATTACCCCAGAGGGTGAATTACCCCGGAGGGTGAATTACCCCAGAGGATGAATTACCCCGGAGGGTGATTTACCCCGGAGGGTGAATTACCCCAGAGGATGAATTACCCCGGAGGGTGAATTACCCCAGAGGCTGAATTACCCCGGAGGGTGACGGTGTGACATGTTTTTCCCCCCCCCCCCTTGCACAGACTCAGAAGGAGGCGTCCGGGCCGTCTTCGCTAACTCCTGAGCCCTTCGTCATCCTCAGCGTGCAGATGAAGATGCCTTTGAAGTTGCGCTGTCCCCGAAACGCACCGATGCGCCAAATATTTCGAGAAAGCCACGTCAGCCATGGCAATGGAAGCCTGTGCCGGGACATCTGTGCCCTATTTATAGCACACTTTGTTTACGTGTTCTACGTAGTTTATATTCAATTACAATTAAACGTTTATTAGATTAAGCAGGGTTATGCAAATGAGGCATCGACCTGTTTTAATGTTGACTCCAGTTGTGATTTTTCATGTAATAATTTGAAGAATTAAAATATAATATTCGATTAGCTTGAATTTTGTTTAAATAATTCTGCTACTCTTTTTAAATCGAAATAAAAGATTAATGAATGGAACAGTGAAGGCACAAACATGCAAAACAAGCTTTACAGCCGTGTGTAGCGTTCAATCCGCCGGAGAAGCGGATTGGTCTCGGCTGAGCCGGCTGGTGGAGAGAGCACACGCACCTGGGCTGCGTTAGCTAATCAGCCCGGGTGCTTAAAGGTGTGCTGCTCTCCACAGTTCAGGGCCGAGATCGGGAGCTTTCACCGAAAGCACTTCTCCTTTATTAAATTTTTGTTTGCATGTTTGTCGGACCCACAATATGAAGGAAGAAACAGAAACAGAAAAGCTGGCCAGCTATGAGCGGCGTGCTGAAAAGTGGTCGCTTTGTTTTACTTTCTTCTGTCTTTCTAATTTTAGTTTGCTTTAGTAAATTGTTTTCACCCGGAACCTGTGAGGGGGAAGGGTGTAGATGTTCCGTTATTTGATTTTGTGTTGGTGTGGGTGCTCTCTATCTCTCTCTCTCTCCGTGAGGCAACCAACAGTGTTTCCCAGAACTGCCACGTTTCCCTCCCAAGGGTGTCACGCCCAACGTTTTGTGATCAAATTTGTTGGGCTGACGTTTGATGAATGGGTTTTCACCCTCTCCACTGTGCTGTAATGTGCGGCTTCTGGTCAGTGTTTTCGCACTTGTGCCACATTATATGTGATGGATCAACAGAGTAACTCACTCTGACTTGGCCATGCTGCTGGTTCGCTGCTTATGGCATTGTGCTGGGTTTTTACCTGTTTATAAAATGCTTTGAGACTTTTAACCTTAATTTCTTTGCGGATTTTCACAGACTAGCAGCTTGTTGCTAATATTTTATCCTGCTGTGGAGTTGACCTGCAGTGTAGAGTAGATACACGCTCCTGATTGGTGATCTAATCAATTCTAATCATGGCTTGGCCAGGGTTTGTTCAGGTTTTGTCAGGGTTTGGTTTGGGTTCAGTCAGGGTTTGGGCTGGTTCAGTCAGGCTTGATCAGACTCATTTGGAATTTATTCAGGGTTTGGTTCAGGTTTGTCAGGGTTCAGATCTGGTTTGTCAGGGTTTGGTAAGTGTTCAGGCCGGTTGGATCAGGGTTTTGGGAAAGGCGTGGTAAGGGTTTGGTAATTGTTCAGGCTGGTTGGATCAGGGTTCTGGGAAAGGTGTGGTAAGGGTTTGGTAAGTGTTCAGGCCGGTTGGATCAGGGTTTTGGGAAAGGCGTGGTAAGGGTTTGGTAAGTGTTCAGGGTTTTGGGAAAGGCGTGGTAAGGGTTTGGTAAGTGTTCAGGTTCTCCATGGCAGGGTGCAGGCCTGGTTCAGCCTGGTGTTCAGCGGAGGGGTCAGGGCACGGCTAAGCCAAACATCCAATTATCAGCTTTTCACCTCTCGGCCTGTCTCTACTGCTCTCTGCTTGCCTCGTGCAAATCTGCCCTCCTTTCTGCTCCAAGTCTGATAATCTCCCGCTCCATCTGCCCCTCCCTCTCTTCCTCTCTTTCTGTCTCTCTCTGTCTCTCTCTCCGTCTGCCCCTTCCTCTCTCTGTCTCTCTGTCTGTCTCTGTCTCTCTCTCTCTCTCTCTCATCTGCCCCTCTCTCTCTCTCTCTCTCTCTCTCTCTCTCTCTCTCTCTCTCTCTGTCAAAGTCCCGCATTTAGTTT
Organism: Anguilla japonica; assembly: GCA_025169545.1. Lineage (NCBI taxonomy): Eukaryota > Metazoa > Chordata > Actinopteri > Anguilliformes > Anguillidae > Anguilla > Anguilla japonica. Next base: position 4,088,837 of record CM045890.1, on the reverse strand, counting down.
TAGAGTGTGTGTGTGTGTGTGTGTAGGTATTTAAGGAGGTAGAGGAGGAGGGGAGTTTGTTTGTTTGTGTGTGTGTGTGTGTGTGCTGGGATTTGCAGAGGTAGAGGGGGAGGGGAGTGTATTTGTTTGTGTGTTGTGTGTGTGTGCAGGGATTTACGGAGGTAGAGAGGTAGAGGGGGAGGGAGGGGAGTGTATTGTGCGCGTGTGTGTGTGTGTGTGTGTGTGTGTGTGTGTGTATGTGGTCAAGGGGTAAAGGGGAGGGGAAACTGTGGTTTCTGGTTTCTTAGTAAATTGTAAGCAGCTCGTAATTTTTTTTTTTTCACCAAGTCAAGCCCAGTGAAAACTAAGACAGGCAGACAGACAGACAGACAGACAGAGTAGGCCGAACAGTGAAATGTGATTGACAGATTGATAAGCCTGGGCACATTAATTTTCATATGTGTACAGACTGTTCACTCTCGCTCAGAAGAGTGCATACAGAGTAGGGGTTTCACTGCATTATTTCAGTCTTGTAATTTTGCTGATTCATAAAGCAGCAGAAGTGTAGCCTTCAGCAGAATTTAGCCTGCTATATATTAAGCATTGGCTGCTGAGAGCAGCAATACTGCTCTGCCACTATATATGCATGTGTGTGTGTGTGTGTGTGTGTGTGCATAAGACACTGTGTGTGTCCCTGTGTGTGTGTGTGTGTGTGTGCATGCGCAGACACTGTGTGTGTGAGTGCCATGCATTCATGTGTGTGTGTGTGCGTGTGTGTGCACGAGTGTGTGCGTGTGTGAGTGTGTGTGTGTGTGCGTGTGTGTGTGTGTGTGTGCGTGTGTGAGTGCGTGTGTGCACGCGTGTGTGTGTGGACAGTATGTGTGTGAGTGTGCTGGAGGAGGGGTTGGGCTCAGTAAGACAGATGGTCGGACGTGGGGCACGGCTCTCGCTCTGTTGCTCTGGGTGATATAATCACACCCTTTGAAGGAAAGACGTTAATTTGTCACAATTACCAGAGAGAGCTCTCCATCACCACATGATGTTACCGGACCTGCGGTGTCAGTGGGCTGCTTTCACTCAGTCAGGGATCAGTCTGGGTCCTCCCCTCCACAGGCTCCCTCTGTCCCACAATGCACTGCTCCACACGCTCTCTCTGTCCCACAATGCACCGCTCCACACGCGCTCTCTGTCCCACAATGCACCGCTCCACACACACTCTCTCTCTCTGTCCCATAATGCACTGCTCCACACACGCTCTCTCTGTCCCATAATGCACCGCTCCACACACTCTCTCTCTCTGTCCCATAATGCACCGCTCCACACAGTCTCTCTCTCTCTGTCCCATAATGCACTGCTCCACACGCTCTCTCTCTCTCCCATAATGCACCGCTCCACACACTCTCTCTGTCCCATAATGCACCGCTCCACACACTCTCTCTCTGACCCATAATGCACCGCTCCACACACTCTCTCTGTCCCATAATGCACCGCTCCACACTCTCTCTCTGTCCCATAATGCACCGCTCCACGTGCTCTCTCTGTCCCACAATGCACCGCTCCACGTGCTCTCTCTGTCCCATAATGCACCGCTCCACACACTCTCTCTCTCTGTCCCATAATGCACTGCTCCACACGCTCTCTCTCTGTCCCATAATGCACCACTCCACACGTTCTCTCTCTCTCTGACCCATAATGCACTGCTCCACACACTCTCTCTCTCCCATAATGCACCGCTCCACGACACTCTCTCTCTCTCTGTCCCATAATGCACTGCTCCACACACGGATCAGTCTGGTCCCTAATGCCCCTCCATGCTCTCTCTCTGTCCCATAATGCACCGCTCCACACTCTCTCTCTCTCTCCCATAATGCACCACTCCACACTCTCTCTCTCTCTCTCTCCCATAATGCACCGCTCCACGGTGTCAGTGGCTGCTTTCACTCAGTCACTCTCTGGGTCCTCCCCTCCATGCCCCACCGCTCCACACGTTCTCTCTCTCTCTGACCCATAATGCACCGCTCCACACTCTCTCTCTCTCTCCCATAATGCACCACTCCACATGCTCTCTCTCTCTCTCTCTCTCCCATAATGCACCGCTCCACGGTGTCAGTGGGCTGCTTTCACTCAGTCACGGATCAGTCTGGGTCCTCCCCTCCATGCCATCTCTCTGTCCCATAATGCACCGCTCCACACGCTCTCTCTCTCTGTCCCATAATGCACCGCTCCACACACTCTCTCTCTCTCTCTCTCTCTCTTTCTCCCATAATGCACTGCTCCACATGCTCTCTCTCTCTCTCTCTCTCCCATAATGCACCGCTCCACGGTGTCAGTGGGCTGCTTTCACTCACGGATCAGTCTGGGTCCTCCCCTCCATGCTCTCTCTGTCCCATAATGCACCTCTCCGGTGATGGGTGATTCTGTGGTTGCCCATGGGGGGGGGGGGGGGGGGGGGATCTCAGGACCCCGCTCCGACAGCTGTCTGTTTCTAAAATGGCACCGTAATTTGGTGGAAGTGCAGCGGCAGTTATCTGTGCATCGGTGAGGCTCATGCCTATGTGTTTGTAATTGGATCTAACTTCACTGGTGCTCTGTGTCTGTATCTGTGTCTAGCCACACTGACACTTTATGTGTCTGTACTGCATCTGACCTCACTGGTATCCTGTGTGTCTGTACTGCAGCTAACATCAGTTGGATAGTATCTCTCTATCTATCTATCTATCATAGCATTGAAATGTGAAAAGAACCTGACAGGAACAGTATGTAGCACGATGATGTTCCACCGGCAATATGGCCGCTTCATAGTGTTCAGTGGGGAGTGAATAATACGTGCGTGTTTTGATTGACAGGACCTGTCGGCCCTGCAGTGCGAGGTGTGCGTCCTGGTGTTCTCTCTGACGGACAGGCGGAGCTTCCACCGCACCGCGCAGCTCCGCCTCCTCCTCCGGGAG
>CM045890.1:3995910-4080910 GCA_025169545.1 Anguilla japonica | reverse complement strand
GCAGACTGTAATATACTTTACCTGTAATATACCTGTACCTCCAAACTACACCCATTCATAATGATGTTCTGAAACACATTTACATTACATTATAGCAGACGCTCTTATCCAGAGCGACTTACATTGTATCCAGTTATACAGCTGGATATATACTGGAGCAATGCAGGTCAAGTACCTTGCTCAAGGGTACAACGGCAGTGTCCTACCAGGGAATCGAACCTGCGACCTTTAGGTTACAAGACCACTATACTACGCTGCTGCCCGATATTTACCTGCACTATCCCTGTAGACAAATTCCACAGCCTTGGCTCTGTTCTGAACACCATGAAGATGAGTTAACGACTTCAGGACCGGCACCACCTTTACCTGTGCTACACCTGTGCTGTGTACCGATTCTATAGCACACGTGGGCAAGGCAGGCCGTATCCATTCCTGGATTTCGTGAGAACTTCAGCCCTTAATTATTAATCGGGCTGATCATTTACTGATCTGGCACTTCAGCCACAATTTCTTATTCAGTGGTCTAATCCAGTGGTTCTCGGGTTTGGTCCCCTTTGTGTACGCTGGTCCTTTTGTCCTGTTCCAGCCACAACGGCAATTCCTGAATTTTAACGAGCGTTCACGCACATCGTTTTTTCACGTCTGAGGGACTGTTTACCCTCTAAAGCCACATCGTGTCAGAAATAGCTGTGCATGCCATGAAGACTAAAAGTCCCGTGTTCACATTGTGCTACGTTGCCAATGATTACACAGAGAGATGTTAAAAATAAAATAAACCGACAACATTAAAGACCAAGGTGAATAAACAGGCCCCTAATTGGTGAAAGTGTGGACACGCATGCATTAAAACTAACCATAGATAATGAATAATTTGAAACACAAAGGAGAAATGATAATAATGAGCCAAATCTGCGTTGTGTTAAACAAGTTTAAGGGAAATATTAACTTTAAAATGAAACGCGTCCAGCGACCTTAATTGAGCAAGAGATTGATTGGAGCGAAAGCCAGCGTACACAGGGGGTCCCCCAGGACCGAGTGCTGAGAAGCACTGGCCTACTCAGCGAGCGAACCGGCATCGATGCATGCGGCTCATCATGCAATGAGCCCGGGGGACATTAGCGAAAGCAAATATTTGCGCACCACACCACACCACCACCTCCTCCAGGAACAGAACTGATCGGTCCTGCTCCTTGCAGCCTCGTCTCTGGACTAAGTGTGCTACGTTAATGTAGAACGCTGGTAATGACCGTGACAGCAAACCCCCCTCCACTAGCGCCCTGCCAGAAGATGGCAAGAAAGGAGAAAAAAAGAAATAAAAAGGAAAAGAGCTGATAATAGAAGTCTATAGGTCTATATTGCATTACAGGTATTTAGCATGGTCATAGGTTCGATTCCCAGGTAGGACACCGCCGTTGTACCCTTGAGCAAGGCACTTAACCTGCATTGCTCCAGTATATATCCAGCCATATAAATGGATGCAATGCTCTGTAAATCTCTGGATAAGAGTGTCTGCTAAATGCCTGCACCTTTTTACATAGCATCCATTTATACAGCAGCACCTTGCTTGAGGGGCAACGGCAGAGTCCTACCCGGGAATCGAACCTGTGACCTTTAGGTTACAGTTTAAGTCCCTTACCCATTATACCGCACTGTTGCCCTTATTCACACCCGTCCTTCCTCCTCCACCCCTCCTCCTCCTCCTCCACCAATCTCAGCACATCGAATTTTATACCCGAGCAAGACAGTGCGTGAAAGCAGCGTGGAGCGCGATGGACGTTCCCCAAGCGTTTAGTCCTGGCAGCTCGGCCGCAAACGTCTCGGGAGCGTTGTAGGAGCGTTGCGGGAGCGTTGCATGAGAGTTGTGGGAGAGTTGCATGCGGGAGAGTTGTGGGAGCATTGCGTGAGCATTTTGGGAGAGTTGTGCGACTGTTGCGTGAGCATTGCGTGAGCATTGCGCGAGCGTTGCGAGAGCGTTGCGTGAGCGTTGTGGGAGTGTTGCGTGAGCGGCATCTGGCAGCTGAGTCTTGGTACCAGTCGCCATTTGGGCCACATGCTCTTTCAATGTTGGAATATTAAAATCCAGTTTGTTTGAAATGCTTTGTCATGTGTTTTTAGTTTTTTTGATTGTTGTTTGAATTGGGTGGGCAGAGTTGGGTATGGCTGGCTGGGTGGGCGTGGTTGGTGGGCGGAGTTAGCTGAGGTTGGGTGGGTGGGTGGACGGGGTTGTCCAGGATGGGCAGAGTTGGTGGCTGGTCGGGTGGGTGTGCTTGGATGGGCAGTATTGGCAGAGTTGGTAGGTGTGATTGGATGAGCAGAGTTGGTGGGTGTGATTGGATGAGCAGAGTTGGTGGGTGTGACAGGTAAGTGCAGTTGGCTGTGATTGGGTGAGTGGGTGGAGTGGGCGGGGAATGAAACTGAGCTCTTGTGACATGCAGCTCAGTCACAGAGCATCAGTCTGCATGAATGAGCTAAGAATCCAACATCTGAGTATTTTAATATACTTTTAAGTCATTTAACACAGTAGGGTAATATTTTATTAATTTTTGTTGTTGTTGTTGTTGTTCATTTTGGTTTAACAAAGCATAGTACTGAGAATGCCTCTTAACTTGTCCAAGACGAATGGAACTATGAGGGATGACAGGTGACACATACGCAAACTCACATGCACGTGCACACACACACACACACACACACACACACACACACACAGACACGCACACAAACATACAAGCACACTGACGCACACACTCTTGAAGCATCGTTTGTTGTGAAGTATGATTTCATACGCACACAGATTTGGGGTCTGAGGGCAGTAATTTTACACGTCCCTCTGCCCTATTTCCTGTGTCTCTGAACAGGAAATCGCAGCTGCGACGCTGAATCGCAGCTGTGACACTGAATGGCTCGGGGGGACTGCGCGTACGGTCGGGGCGTCCGCGCGCTCTCTCTGTGTACTTCCTGTCCCTGTTCCTCTCGCGTTTCCTGGCGTGACCCGGCGACGGGTTTGAAAAAGAGACGCTTTTTTTAAAGATGTGGAACGGAGCCTGAGCAGCTGCAGCCGTACAGAAGCGGGGATGTGGCGAGAGCGCACGGATGAGGAGTTTCGGAAATGCAGCTGAAGTGGGATAAACTCCTCAGAGCCGGGGGGGGGGGGGGGGGGGGGGGGGGGGGGGGGGCAGGGGGGCTTGGGGGTTTGAGCGTAGCAGGTATGCTTTGCCAAGTGATAGTTGCTTAGTGACAGTTGTCAAGGAGACAGAGTTCTAGAGTCTTGAGGCATCTATGTTGTCTCACATTTCAAACAATAATGAGTGGAGTTTTTTTTTTTTTTTTGGGGGGGGGGGGTCCAGAAGACAGGGATATGGAGAGGTGGGGGGTTATGCGGTGGAACAGAGAAACAACAGACCCCACAGATGGAGAGAAAAACAGGCCTCTGTGCCTTTTATCTGATCATCTCTCCATCTGAACATTATGTGATTTTTCCCAAAATACTACTGCAGAGACTTTCTGCTTGGGAAAACCCGGTTTAATTTCATCGGTTCGAGGCATAATCCCGTTGTCCCATAATTCCTTGAGATGACTTCTGTGGCTTTACCCACACCCAAAACTCCAGAAATTAATCATTTAAAGCATCACTGAGAAAACCCCAAAAGAAAAACAAAATAACATAAAAACAGAAAACACTAAAAAAAAAAAAAAAAAAACTCTTCAAAGTTAATAACCAAATTTTCTTTATCTGTTCAACAGAGGCATTTCTGAATACACTCACCTAGTTTCAAATGGTGCATATTATCAATCGGCAAGTAAATAAATTCGATTTGAAGTCTCAAACTGACCTGGAAGTGTAGCCACAAACACCACAATGCTGTCCATATGGTGCTTTATGTTATCTGAAATAGCCGCTGTAAATTGCTCTTAACACAAAGTTCACCCCAGTCTATTTTAAGACATGCTGCTAAAGCTGATAAATTAATACACATCAAGAAAATATTTGACAGGACAGCATCTCCTCCCTGATTTAAAAAAAAAAAACATCTGAAGAATAAAAGGATGTGATTTCACACTAAAAGCACAGTCACTGTCTGAGCCTGTCAAGTTATCCATCTATGCTGCTCTTTTTAATCCTGCTTGAAAGCTTCCCTACACAAATCACTCTCAAAACAAGAGTTGGATGATTTAGTGTAATCTAAGAAAAAGGGGAGAGAGAGAGAGAGAAGGATAAAGGGGGAGGGAGAGCAAGAGAGGGGGCATACAGGATAAGAGGGGAGAGAGGAGAGAGAGAGGAAGAGCAAGAAGATGTAGTAGAGAGAGAGAGAGCTGTGTGTGTGTGTTTTCCTGGGTGCCCTGTTCAACAGTTCATACCATAGAAATGCTATACTGTACAACAAAATAATTTTAAAAAAAAACAATGAAACAGGACGTTTTATTTTGCAAGGCTCTCGCACCTTTTCTGTCATATAAAGAAGGCGTGTAGACTTAGATACTTTGCCATATATACACTGAGGGGGGGGAGAAAAAAAGGAACGCAACAATGTGTAATGAACATAAAACAAATAAACACAGACAACACGGCTTGACCTTACGACGGGGCAATGCCAGGCCGCACACAGCTGGGGTGGTCACAGATGCATTTTGGGATGCCTCGGCCTCCCTACTCCCCTGATCCGAACCCGATAGAACGTGTGTGGGCTGTGCTGAATCGCAGCGTCAGAAGACACGGTCCTCCACTTAATGCCCAGAAACACGTCTCATGACAACAGACACAGACACTTAATTAATTGCATGCGACAAAGATGCCAAGAAGTAGTGGCTGCAAGAGGTGGCCACACACATTACTGAAGTGTGACTGTAGTAAAATGTAAGGATTGTTACTGGCTTTCTGGTGTTTTACAGTCCACTTTTGCTTACTTCTTGTTAATTTACATTGTTTACATGTTAACGATGTCGTTGACATTCCTTAATCTTTGTCCATTGTTAAATGAATATCAGCCACAATGAGAGTGTGGGGTTTCTTTTTTTTTCCATCAGTAGGTATCTGACACACGCGCGGTAACTTTGACCAGGCTTAAAAATAGACATGTCTAGATGAAAATAACAATAATTAAAATGATTGTCATGGAAGAGAATGAAGAGACAGTAATGATGATTTGTAGGTAAGTGTACCTGGAGAGTTTCCCCCGCGTCTGCAGGTGTTCGGTGTGTGTCCGCTCCGGGGGCACCAGGGGGTGGGGGGGGGGGATTATTGTACCGCAATTAATCATCGCGGTGGTGGAGGGGGTGGGGGTCGGGGTCTCGAACACCGCAGCTGCCATTGTACACATATAATCAGGAATAGTCACTAAATGTACTGCAGGTTAACCGCCCTGCACTGTGTGTGTGTGTGTGTGTGTGTAGGGTGTGTGTGTGTGGGGGGGGGGGGGGGGGGGGGGTGATGTGTGTGTGTGTGTAGGGTGTGTGTGTTGGTGTAGGTTGTGGGCGTGTGGGGTGTGTGGTTGTGTATGGGTGTGGTGTGTGTGTATGGGTGTGTGTGTGGGTGTAGGTGTGGGGTGTGTGTGTGGGGGTGTGGGGTGTGTGTGTATGTGTGTGAGTGGGGTGTGTGGGTGTGTATGGGTGTGGGGTGTGTGTGTGGGTGTAGGGTGTGTGTATGGGTGTGGGTGTAGGGTGTGGGGTGTGTGTGTATGTGTGTGAGTGGGGTGTGTGGGTGTGTGTGGGGTGTGTGTGTGGGTGTAGGGTGTGTGTATGGGTGTGGGGGTGTGGGTGTGGGGTGTGTGTGTATGTGTGTGTGTGGGGTGTGGGGGTGTGTATGGGTGTGGGGTGTGGGTGTGGGGTGTAGGGTGTGTATGGGTGTGGGTGTAGGGTGTGGGGTGTGTGTGTATGTGTGTGAGTGGGGTGTGTGGGGTGGGTGTGTATGTGTGCGGTGTGGGGTGTGTGAGGTGTGTGTGGGTGTTGGGAGGGTTGATGACGGCTATATGCATTTACTACCACCAGCATTGGCGCCACAGGCTGTATTGGCGCCCTGATGCCTGATTGAAAATTAAGGCCCCGTGATGAACCCCGCAGACCTGCTCATTCATGCACGTCCTCCTGCCTCACAGCCTCCGCCCTCCAACTTCCAAAAACTGCACGCGTGTCCGGGCCTCACCAGCGCAATCCAACAGGCCCGGCATTTGTTGCGTTTCATACGTCGCGTGCACGATGCACGTGGCAGGACAGGTGACTTGACTGCGAGTCCGTTTTATACCCCAGAAATGCCTAGTTCCTCCAGGCAGTGGAGGAAGCTAGTAATGATGGAACCCCTGTTCTGGATAGTTTTTTTATTTATTTATTTGGGGGTTTTTTTTTTACGCCCCCTCTCACGCTCAGGAGCAGGGAAAAGCTGTCTGCGCACACTGCTCCATTAGGCCCAGATACTTCCCAGCCGACAGTGTGCTGGACTGCGCGAGCTAGGCGCCGGGGAAAGTAGGTCAAGGTAGACATCAGCGCCGCGAGCAGCGCCCAGCCCAGACGGCGCTAAGCTGCAGACCGGGGGGGGGAATCATTAACAAACGAGCGTCACAGTCAGCCGGGCCGATAACGCAACACATCGGACCGAAAGGAACGAAAAGGAAGCATAATTGGCCACAGCAGCTCACTTGCAGTACACTAGGCTATGTATTGGGTCTGTGTTATTAATTTACAGATTTCCCAGCTCGTCACTGGGCTAGGAGTTCTCCTGCTGGCTGGATAGCAAGTATTGCCCCCCGATTTAAACAGGAGATATGAACGTAGGCTACAGGCAGATGACAGGTCTAGGAAATATACCTCCGGTAAAAAACTGCCAAAACCAAAAAAGAAATGTACTGTATTTTTAGTCCCATCAATGCGATGACACACAAGCACACACACACACACACACACACACGCCCACCCGCACAGATATCCATCGCACTTGCGGCACAGTGATTATAATTACGGGGTAACGGCGTTTCAGCTCTAACGACCAGGTTCGTCCAACTGACTCCGTCATCGAAGCGAGCGCCCGGGGTCTATCCGTTAGACCATGCAGCCCGAAGTGTGTCACGAGTCACGACCGAGGAGACCTGCCCTGCATCGTTACTCTGGATATTTACTCTGGAAGCGAAGGTACGTGCCCTGGAGCTCACCGCACAGCTGGAGTCTGCTGCACTCACAACAAATGTATTTATTTTTTTATTTTTTTTTTTAAGTTCATGTAACAGGGACCGTCGAGGTTGAAATCCGATGCCCTACACAGCGATGTAGCATAACGGCTCATTTCCATCCCCAGTCCCTGGGCAGGTGAGCAAAAGTAGCCTACATTAACACCTACGTTTCAAGCAAGTGAAGCAACAAACTATTTCCTGGAGATACAGTACACGATACATGGATGTGACATTAAAAACAGTTTACAGCTATTATAAGACAAAAAATAATTTATGAGGTTTTAAAAACCGCACACAACAACTACAAAAGAGACAGGGCAGTGAGAACTGAGTCACACACCTGTAGGCACAGACTGGGCTAGAGTACAAAAACACTCTGACACCTGACAGAACCATTACCTGTGATTTTTTTATTTATTTTTTTTATTTTTTTAACACAAGTGAAGGTAGAGAAACGGCATAGCTACCGGTCATTAAAATGTATCTGCAGATATAGCACCTCCCCCACAGATTATGGGATGTACGGGAGACGGGCCGTGATTCAACCATCAGAGATTCGAACGAAAACCTTCGCAGCCCATTGAATCGACAATAAATGTCACTGCCGAAGTCCTCAATGGAGAACGATGAGCTTAACGGGCTTTAAAGGGGTCGGTCGTGAGTGGGGCTTCGCTTAAATTGGGCTTTATTTCTCAGTGTCAAAGAAGGGTCAGGCTCCCGTGGATCACAGCATTTGCATCGATTTCACATCCAGGCACCGAAGAGAAGAAAGATAGAGAATAAAACAAACCGGAGGACATTTCATATGGCCTCCGATTGGCCCACATCGATGAGTCAGTATCAGTGACATCACAGTGGGCGACACTCAGTCTGTGTAGTCGTGTCGTCAAATCAACAAATCACATTTTACCTAGATACTAGCTGAAAAAACACATTGCCATGGAGAATCCCTGTGGCCGAAGCCGAAGCATACACCCCCCTACCCCCCCCTCCCCCACCACCCCCCGCACTCCCAACAAAGCAAAAGACAAACAAAAAAATAAATAAAAACACTCCACAAAACAGTCAGGGTGGGTGGCCCCGGAACAGTCCAGTACATGCTGTGACCCTCCCCCGACGACAGGCAGCCCTTCTTTCCTCCTCCCTCCCAGAGCGCGGGAAGTCCTGGGGCTGCTCTGCTGGCTGGTGGGGGGCGTCACCGGGCTTGGGCTGTTCCAGGGGCTGTGGTGGGGGGGTGGCTGGGCTGGTGGGCTTGCTTCCTTGCGCGCGGGGGACCAGGAACCCTTGTAGCTGTGGAGGCCGCCAGTCGGCTCTGCTGGCAGGCAGCTGCAGGCTTACCCCCTCATGGGCTCCGGGCAAACCAACCAGGCCAAAAACAACAAACTAAAACAACAAAAGAGACAAAAGGAAGCGAAACGGCGCGGCCACCTCTTGTCATATGAAGACAGATACAAGAGCAAAAGGAAATATTAATGGATCTATTAAAAAGCTAAAAAGAAATCATAACACAATAGCACAGAGATCGGACATACAAACTATTTCAACTTGACTGGTTGGTAAACAGTCATCCACATGAAAGTATGTATTGTGTGTAGATTTTCTCTAAATGGCAAAAACAAAGTTAAAAAGTAATTAAAAATTAAAATCAAATCTGTTTTTGCAGAATGCCTGACCACAAATGTAATCTGGATGTAGGATAAGGCTGCTATTGCCATCTAGAGGATAACGGTTGTCACTACAAAATCCTGAGTGTAAAGCCCGTGCACACCGCTTACCTCGCCTGTGCGTGACGGCTACCTCGCTGAACTGCTGCGGCTCACATGCATGTGTGTGTCCACACCGCCAGCGTTGCTGCTGCGGCGCTGCTACTGCCAGCCCTATCTTTAGGGGTCCAAGCAACGAAGCTGGGGGAACCCTATTGTATCTGTTAAGATTATGATTATTATTATTATGATTATTATGATTATTATTATTATTATTATTATTATTATTATTATTATTATTATTATTACTTTATTTATTTATTTTTCCTCCGCTAAAAGTGTCTGAGGCTCAGCAACCATAAGTCCTATAGCAACCAAATTTGGTAGGTGGGTTCCTATGGCCCCCCACTACTCAGGCACTAAAAATCACCTATGTTGGCCAGATGGTGGCGCTATAACAAAGGGTCATGCGTAAAAGGCCATAACTCCCGCACCATAAGATTAGATCAACACAAAACTTCATCGACCTATGCCTCTGAACGTGCTCTACAACTTTGCTATTGGGACCACCTATGTCCGCCATATTGTTTGCCTGCCATTTTGACTTTTTAGTTGGGGCGTGGAAGTTTTCTCCGCTAAAATGTCTGAGGCTCAGCAACCATAAGTTGTAGACCAACCAAATTTGGTAGGTGGGTTCCCATGGCCCCCCACTACTCAAGAAATCTGTAGCAATCATTATTGAATTTGTCTGATAATCCATGCATTGTCTCTCTCAGTACAAAATGTACATTTTTAGCTTGATTATAACAGATATTTCTATATAACATTAAAACATTTTAAACAAATTTCTAGTGAAGAGGCCTTCATCTTAACAGCCACAGTTGAAGCATTGAGGAGGATGTTTTCAACATGTGGTTTACCACAGTGTGGTACATAGCTTCCCGTAACTTGAAACGTTCACCTCACATGACAACAGGCATAACTCCTGCAGAGTACTTCTTAAAACGCCAAGTGAGTACTAGGTAGTCAGTCACACCCAGCTTTGCAGCAGACATGCAGGGTCAACAGGTAAGGGAAAAGGTACAGACAGAGCAAGCTGTGCTTGTCAGAGACCGGGGAGGAGGGAGAGAGTAGTGGTTACCTGGAATAGTTAAAAAGGTACTCAGTCCTGTTACTAAACTTGTTCCGATGGAAGAAAACCTGTGTATGAAACATGTTGATCAAATGATTTTGTCACACGCTCAAGAACATTCACATACGGACAGTGATGCATCAGAGTGGAGTATCTCTGACTGGGACTTAAGATCTAAGTGGTCAGAACACACATTCTGGGATGAGATTGTGCCAGGCCTTGAGCCTGAGGGAGCAGAAAATAGAAGACCTCCAGAGAGGTTTGCGTGGTAAAAACAAATCAAAGCAAATGCCTAAAAAGAGTAAAGAGATGTGTGTGCACAAGTGTTAATGAAAAACTGATCACATGTTATGAGGTGTGTGTGCACAGGTGGTAAAGGAAAAGTTATTTCAATGTTATGTCTCCAGGTGGGAAGTTTTGAGTTTCCGCGAAGGGGTGTGTTATATTCACTTGTGCTCTTAGGACAAATCATACACTTAACTGTATCCTGAATCATATAAATGGACAAATGAGATATGTATTCTGTCGCCTGTGGCTCCAAGGACACAAAAAGGATTCATCAATTTTGTGCATCATCAATCATCATTTCAATCACATCATATTAAGAAAATCATCATTAACATTTTCTATTGTTGGAGATGGTTCTAAATCGCACCCCTAATAACCCCTGAAAGTTCTTCAAGTAACTTTTAAAGGTTCTTTGTGGAACTTTTAAAGGGGTTTTTCAAAGAACCTTTAGAGGTTTCTCAGTGGCTTCAATCTATGGACAACTTGCAGTTTTGTTAATAATGTTAATAATACTAATTGCCCATTTCTGTTGACTGGTAGTTGGAACTACATTTTTTGAGTAACTGTTGTTTTGCAAGCTACATTTATTTTCTTGAGGGTAGCTCGGCTGTAGTTCAACTATTTTCAATGTGACAGAATTGGTAGTTTGTACAACTACACTTCCAGAATAGTTTCCCTAACACTGGCCACCAGTTACTGACTGATTTAACCTAATCCGGTGTATTGTGTGTTTTTATTGCTTTAAATCAAATGGGGGGAAAAAGAGCATACCCTAGCCTAACCCCCCACCCCACCTCATCCCAGCCCAGCAGAGTCTCTTGATCTCCCTATTTTTAAAGTCCTGGTTATGCACACTTAACCTCACCTGCACTTCTGATCACACTCTGTCTGTTCTGTTTACCTACTTTTTCATCCTCTACCGCTCATTATGGGAAATGTCAAATTTCTGGTCTGCATGCAGTAAAACTGAGAGGCTGCGCAGACAGGAAACCCTGCCGTGTTGCGTTTTACAATAGACTTGCATTGTGTGCAGCGTCTTTCTTAGACTTCATGTTGCACTCATCCTGTGCAAGACACATGAGTGTGTAGAATATCAGAATATCAGACTACATAGCTCCTTTATAGGAAGCCCCATTCGCTGAGAGACCTGAAGGAATAACAGTTTAGCAGGATTTTCATTATGCAGTAGTGTTGGTTGCTGGTTTGACTGAAACAAATATGTTTAAGTTAGTATTAAAAGTTTATATATATATGTATATAGATTATTTAAATCAAGGAGCATCAGGCACACCAATTTTGTGTATTTGCCCTGATCTTAAAATGTTTACACATATGCCATTAATCTGAAATGAGTGACATTATTTGTACTAATATGCAGCTTACATTTAACCATCTTTATTAGACTTTAGCAAAGTACAATTGTAGTCATTATATTCAAATTGTTGTGATACTAAGCTACTATTATATAAACTTTGTTCATTTCATAGAATATACAGTTATCTTCATCACACAAGCAAATGTATTTGTACGCCTGTCAGCTCTTTGTTAGTGCACTGTGCTACCTAACACTTCCTGGGTTTAGACAGTTGTGGTGAGCATCTTCTGCTTCAATGTCTTTTTTTGTGCATTTCCGTCTTCGCCATTTTAGAACAGACACAAGCTTATTTAAGCTTCCATTCTAGTAGAAGTCAAATTGAGGTCTGTTTTTTTTTTTAGGGCTCACCTTTCAGGAAAATCAACAGAACAGAAAGATGAGTAACTCTGGATCTAAAGACTGTGGATCAGGTTGGAACTCTTCCATTTTCTTCCCTTTCTTTTAATATCCTTTGTTGTTTTAAAAATTGTTAAGAAAACTAAAAGAGGATCAAGTAAAATATGTTTACCTTTTTTAATTGGCAGAAATAACAGAGACATATACACTCATTCACACACACACACACACACACACACACACATACACTCAGTGAATACAACATACGCACATGCACGACACAAAGATAACACTAGGATCGATAAATAAATAGAAAGAGAAGTTGGAACGAGTCTGATAAACCATTAGACAAACACATAGTAGGGACATCAACAAGAGCAAACATCAAAAAGCATATGCCAATGAACAATTGAAAACAGGAGAAAAATAATTGAAAGTAATAAGAGAGTAATACAAAGTAAACAAAACAAAATAAAATGAGACAAACAGTAAACAAAAGTGATTACTGGCTATGTAGAGGGAACTGGATCAGTTGGAGGAATGTGGTGGATCTGTAATTTAATTGATGGTAATTTAATGTGTGTTGTGTAATGGGTCAATGTGTGTGCTTATATGATCACTGCATATTGTGTTGATTTAGTGTATTTATTGTGAGGCATTAATTCAGAGGGAGATTGCTAGTGATTTGAAGATAATGGACCAGGTTTCTGACAAATGTTGACTTTATTTTTTTATTGTTGCTGTTATTTTTTCCATAGAAATATAGTCAATGATCGGATCTATCATTGAGTTATATAGATTTCTGTCCTACTTTTCCAGTCGAATAAAATTACTTTGTTAGTGATAAATAAAGAGACTTTAAAAAAAACATTATTTCAGGCAGAGATAACTTGATTTAACAAGTTGCTGCAAGGCTAAAAACCTACATTTTTAAATTCTCTCTAACAACAGCGAGTACTGGCTTCTGATTGGTTCATGAGTAGTTACCACTAACTGATCAGAGGTTGGTCAATGGTATGTTATGCTGTGGAATTTAGTTGAATTGAACTCAACATTTTCTCATGTTATTTTTTTTTTTACAGTTTCTTGTGAAGATGCTGTGAAAGTGTTCATGTTTTCTTCTCTAAACCTGTTGGAGCTTTAGGCTTGCATCCTATTTTTACTGTCTCTATACTTGTCCTTAGGTTCCCAAGGATTTCAGCATGTTTTGTAGTAGAAATTGGGGAAAGCATATATTTTGACAAAATGCATTTTCTCCACTTCAGCAAGTAATTAATTTCAGATGAAAAACATTACAACTGTGCAACTGTAATAACATGTTGAGTGGTAAAAAGACTACAGGTAATACACATGTAGGTGACTCCTGAGACTCCAAGAGAAATGTTTATTGTATTTTCTTTCATTCCCAACAAACAGATCCCAATGATGATAAAATACAAATACTTGAAAAAGATGAATTGTGTGCTGCATTTGGGGACAACGGTGAAACCACTTCAAAAAAGACTACAGGTAATACACATGTAGGTGACTCCTGAAGAAGAAATGTTTATTGTATTTTCTTTAATTCCCTACAAATAGATCCCAGTTCTGATTAAAAAACAAGTTAAAAAAAAAAAGTATTTTGTGAAGTGTTTGTGGTCAACGGTAAAACCAGTTCATCAATGTTATGATCTGCTTATTTAAAAATGTAATTAATTATATCTTTCTCTCTCTTTCTCACTCACTCTCTCCCAACTCCACCTTCCCTGAGAAGAACCTTTAAATGTGGTTATTCTGGGGAAACACAAGGTTGGGAGGAGTTCAGTGGGAAATGCCATTCTGGGGAGAAAGAAGTTTAGAAAGTCGAGGCTGTTCTCAAAGAGGCCTGTGGTGAAACATGGAGATGTAGATGGCAGGTTAATCAAAGTGGTGCACGCACCTGGGTGGGCTGATTCCACCCGTACAAAATCAGCGTACAGTAGGGAGGAGATCAAGAATAGTTGCTCTGAAGGGCTCGTTGCTTTTTTGTTGGTCATCCCTATAGACTCAATGTTCACTGAGGAAGATAAGGTTTTAGTGGTGAAAAACATGAATCTGATCAGCAGTTCAGTGTGGGAACATACTGTTCTCCTCTTCATCACACACAAATCAGGCAAGCAGAGAAATCGCAGAAAGACAGACAACATTAATAAGCGCACTGAACTGAATTGGCTTATGGAAAAAGGTGGTGACAGGAGGTTTATGTTCAATAAAGAAAAGAATCAGGTCACAAGCTTACGGACTAAACTGGAAAATGTAGCAAAACGGTACGATGGTGTTACCAATTTCTTTGAAGAGAAAACAGAAACAGAAAATGGAAAACAACAGGAGAACGTCCAGGAACAACAACAGGCCACAACCATAGGCCATGGACAGAGAACCACGAACCAAGAAAGTCATCATGGTGAGTGTAATCAGTATCTCACATTGTCAAATCAACCCTACATGCTCAAAAGTAGAAAGTCTGACCATAGCCAAAGCGATTAGCTGACTCATATATCGTAAACAAAATCCTGATACATTTCTCATCGATTACAACTGAGCAGACACCCTACAACTAAAAGCCCCTGGTCTAGTCTAGTGCTTCATCAAGGTTGTGAATCTCAAAAGTGGTTGAGTAAGCTCAGTCTGCTCTGCTTTTGATCCTGCTCCTTTTACCCCAAGTGCCCGATGTGCACCTTTGATTTATTCTGGACGGGAGGCCTAAAAGATGTGATCAATGTTTCCTGCGGCAGGTTTACCTTCTTTAGCTGCCACAGGAAGTAGATCCTCTGTTGGGCTCTCCTGGCAATAGAGTCAGTATTGGCCTCCCACTTGATGTCCTGGGAGATGGTTATGCACAGGAACTTGAATGACTTTAGTGATGTGCTGTTCATTGTGATGGTGGACAGGGATCTGGGGGCTCTCCAGAAGTCTACAGCCATCTCTGCAGTCTTCAGATTTAAGCCTCAAGTTCTTGCGTCCACACCATGACACCAGCTGATTAACCTCCCGCCTGTATGCTGACTCGTCACCATTATGGATAAGTCCAATCAACACTGAAAATCTGCTGGGCCAGCTGCTGTTGGGCCTCCCATGCACAAGCTTGTGGGTAATACAAACACTTACCAGGATAAACAAGGCAAATATGTGGGGAGAATAGATTGGGTTGCAGTTTATGAATAAAGACTCCAGGTCAGGAGAACATGATTTTAGGAGCAGTACGACATCGTTACACAAACCTTTGCATATGGAAAAGCAGATTCACCCTCCTCTCATTGTCCTGACAGCTCCGTTATGTGGTCTGCTGTGTGGAGTTGGAAACCAGGAAGCAGCAGAATGTTTTCTAGTGTGGACTAACTCAAACAAGTTTCCATGAAACAGAGGGCAGCTAACAAATCCGTTTTTTTTTTTTTGTTTGTTTTTTTTTTTGGTTTTTTTTTGACAAGCAGCTGTATTTCGTCCATTTTATTGTCTGGAGTGCAGAGGTTCACAAAGAATATCCCCAGGGCAAGTATACGTAATCCTCTCCCACGAAAGCACGCTAATACTCCAAGCAGCCAAAACCGGGCTGCGTTTTTGAAGCTCACTTCCTTGTCTTGTTGAGAGACGTTGCTCACTAGCACCATAATTAATTATATCTTCTCTCTCTCTCTCTCTCTTGCTCTCTCTCTTTCTCACTCACTCTCTCCCAACTCCACCTTCCCTGAGAAGAACCCTTAAATGTAGTTATTCTGGGGAAACACAAGGTTGGGAAGAGTTCAGTGGGAAATGCCATTCTGGGGAGAAAGGTGTTTAAAAGGTTGAGGCACTTCTCAAACAGGTGTGTGGTGAAACAGGGAGATGTAGATGGCAGGTTAATCAAAGTGGTGCGCGCACCTGGGTGGACTGATTATATCCGTACCAAACCAGCGTACAGTAGGGAGGAGATCAAGGATAGTTGCTCTGAAGGGCTCGTTGCTTTTTTGTTGGTCGTCTCTATAGCCTCAAAGTTCACTGAGAAAGATAAGAAATTAGTGGAAAAACACATGAATCTGATCAGCAGTTCAGTGTGGGAACATTCTGTTCTCCTCTTCATCACACACAAATCAGGCAAGCAGAGAAATCGCAGAAAGACAGACGACATTTATAAGCACGCTGACCTGAATTGGCTTTTGGAAAAAGGTGGTGACAGGTGGTTTATGTTCAATAAAGAAAAGGATCAGGTCACAAGCTTACGGACTAAACTGGAAAATGTAGCAAAACAGTACGATGGTGTTACCAATTTCTTTGAAGAGAAAACAGAAACAGAAAATGGAAAACAACAGGAGAACGTCCAGGAACAACAACAGGCCACAACCATAGGCCATGTATGGAGAACCACAAACCAAGAAAATCATCATGGTGAGTGTAATCAGTATCTCACATTGTCAAATCAACCCTACATTCTCAAAAGTAGAAAGTCTGACCATAGCCAAAGAGATTAGCTGACTCATATATTGTAAACAAAATCCTGATACATTTCTCATCGATTACAATTGAGCAGACACTCTACAAGTAAAAGCCCCTGGTCTAGTCCTGTTCAAGGTGACTCAAGCATTACAAATTATAACAAGTCATTTTTATATAGTGCCTCATCAATGTTGTGAATCTCAAAAGTGGTTGAGTAAGCTCAGTCTGCTCTGCTTTTGATCCTGCTCCTTTTGCCCCAAGTGCCCGATGTGCACCTTTGATTTATTCTGGATGGGAGGCCTAAAAGATGTGATTAATGTTTCCTGCGACAGGTTTAACTTCTTTAGCTGCCACAGGAAGTAGATCTGTGTTTCCCTCTTATACAGTGTCACACAGCAATGAACAATACATTCACAAGGTCAGGTCCAGGTGTAAGGAATTCACTGGTCACATTAAGCAGCTGTACCATCGTTGAATGTTCACTTAATGACAATCACTGATGTCTATACAGCATAAATATATATGCCTGAATATGCACAGTATGTGTGTGTGTGTGTGTATGTACTTACATTAAATGTACACTAAAGTGGGACTTAATTGTGATATTTATTTTATTTAGGTGAAGTAAATTCCAGTAACTTAAATGCATGATATACTGGTGCATGGAAAAATATTTAGTCAAACAAATCATCTTAAGGTGTTCGTTAATTGTGTTTATTTTACTTTTCTGTGTTATGTATGAAATTGTTTCGTTTCCTTACACTCAAATTTGTACGACATGCCGGCGCCTACGCACTACACTTCCAGGGCTTCAAAACCCTTTTCACCAAACTCATGGAGAGTCATGGGTGACATCACAGTGACTTAGTCCAAATGTTTCTACCGTCTATGTAATACACCCAAGTGTTTCCCTCTTATACTGTGTCACACAGCACAGGACAGAGCTACTGCTCCAATGAACAATACATTCACAAGGTCAGGTCCAGGTGTAAGAAATTCACTGGTCACATTAAGCAGCTGTACCATCGTTGAATGTCCACTTAATGACAATCACTGATGTCTATACAGCATAAATACATATGCCTGAATATGCACAGTATGTGTGCGTGTGTGTATGTACTTACATTAAATGTACAGTAAAGTATGGACGAAATGTGGTAAATCTGTCGATAACTGTACGTTGAATACTGGTATTTAGAACCTTATTGTAATTTCTGCAATACTACAGAATACATAATCATGTCACAAAATTCTGAAACACAGTTAAAGTTAACAACTGAAATGGAAAAAAGCATTCTTGAATTAAACTAATCTCAATTTAATGAAGAAGCCCTGTCTAATTTAACCTGGAGGTAAGAAAATATATGAGGTTAACAGAATGTGTTGCACCTGGGCCATTAAATGCAGTAATCTAATATAGCGCCTTATGGTCCCGTCCACTCCCCACCCCTCCCCCAGGTCAAGAGAACAAAAATCTGCTGAAAAGAAGTCACGGCATGCTCAAGCCTATCGATTTCAAGAAGCAGAAAATGCCTGAGCTCTGCAGTTTTCCCATTTCACCAACCAAGATCACAGGTCCCATCGATGGGAATCTGGAAGACTTCAAACACCAGAGTAAGACAGACTAAGTCTGACCAATCAACCTCTATAAACCTACCTGCTCTGTCTTCTATTAACCCACCTGCTCTATCTTCTATTAACCTACCGTCTCTGTCCTCTATAAACCTACCTGCTCTATCCTCTATAAACCTACCTGCTCTGTCTTCTATTAACCCACCTGCTCTATCTTCTATTAACCTACCTTCTCTGTCCTCTATAAACCTACCTGCTCTATCCTCTATAAACCTACCTGCTCTGTCCTCTATTAACCTACCTGCTCTGTCGTCTATTAACCTACCTGCTCTATCCTCTATCAACCTACCTGCTCTATCCTCTATTAACCTACCTGCTCTATCCTCTATCAACCTACCTGCTCTGTCCTGTATAAACCTACCTGCTCTATCCTGTATTAACCTACCTGCTCTCTCCTCTATCAACCTACCTGCTCTGTCCTCTATAAACTTACCTGTTCTGTCCTATTAACCTACCTGCTTTATTTTCTGTCAGCCTACCTGCTCTATCCTCTATCAACCTACCTGCTCTAATCTGTAATCAACCTACCTGCTCTATCCTCTATCAACCTACCTGCTCTAATCTCTAATCAACCTACCTGCTCTATCCTCTATCAACTTGCCTTCTCTGTCCTCGTATCAAACTACCTGAAATTAGTTTTACACTGTATGAGCAAAAGTATCTGGGCACCCCTTGCTCTGGGTCTTTTTTTTATAGTTTGGGCTAGGCCTCTTATGTTCCTGTGAAGGCAAAGCTACAGCATATAATCACATTCTGGATGATTCTGTGCTACCCCAGCAGTTTTGAGAAGGCCCTTTCTTGTTTCAGCATGACAATGCCCTCTGGCACACATCAAGGTCATTATTGGAATGTTTTTGTTGAGAATGGTGTGGAGGAACTTGACTGGCCTGGACAGAGCCCGGACCTCCACCCCATCCAACACCTTTGTGATCTTTTGGAGGGTCAACTGTGAGCCAAGCCTAATCTCCCAATCAGTGCCCAACCTCACAAATGCTCTTCTGGCGGAATGGAAGCAAATCCCTGCAGCAATGCTCCAACATCTAGTATAAAGTCTTCCCAGAAGAGTGGAGGTTGTTATCGCAGCAATGGGTGGATCAACTCCATAATTAATGCCCATAATTTTGGATGAGATGTTGGATGTCAGGTGTCCACATACTTTTGACCATGCAGTGTTCTTCATCTCATGCTATAATAATACTTGGTCTTTACAAATAACAATAATCAAAGTGCTTACAATCCATCTCTCTCACCCAGGTGCGCTGTTTGTGGATGAACACAGGGCAGAGCTCATTGAAATGGTTACTATAGTAATGCCAATAGCAGATTTTTTACTTGCTAAAAAAATTATCGAAACTGAGCAGTACACTGAGATCCAGAAGGCAGGAACCAATCCGGAGAGAATGAGACTGATCTACACAGCTCTCAATACTGAAGCAAAGAAAACTTCCTTCTTGGAGCTGCTGGTACAGAAGGACCGTTTTCTTGTCCAAGATCTGGGTATGAGACCTTACATTCAAGTACTATCCTTTCTCTCCTGTTTGTCTTCCCTGTCAACCTCTTCTATATTCATCGGTTTATTTGTGTGAAATTATACTGTGTAACAAGAATTTGAGGGAATTAATTATGATATTTATTTTATTAAAGTGAAGTAAATTCCACTAACTTGAATTCATGATATACTAGTGCATGGAAAAATATTTTGTTTTAAGGAATTAGATTTAGTCGCAGGGAGGAAAACAAGTTTATCTGACTACATTAACTTGAAATCCTGTAAAGTAAAGATGTATGTGAATATGGGTTCGTGTAGACATGCATTGGCTGCTCTGAAAAAGGGAAAAAACTGTTTATTATGACATAATATGACCATTGGCAATAACCGAGGATAGGCAGTTTCACAGATGGAAAAGGTGAACACTTTATTTTACAAAGCAAGACAAAGACCACTATGAAAAGAAAAGACATACAAATTAACAAACTAGGGCAAAGAAAAGGAACACAAAGTGAGTATTGATGAATGCCCAAATATTCTGTACAGCAAAGACTATAGTACCAGGAGAACTGTTAAGCAGATTCTCCCCGAATATTTCTTTGGACCTCCCTTAAATCCAATCCTGAGAAAGCCTTCCACACCCCCACAGCTCTCTTGGTTTGCCCAAATAAGGTCTGGACATGAATAGGCCGGTAACATCTGCCCCAACAAGAACCCCCTCTACTCCTCCAGGAAGAGAGAAACTGCACTTCCCCCCTCCTCTGTAGACATAGGAGAAGCATCAAAATCCCGTGACAGTAATAAGATACTTTGTACGATGGCACATGATCCTATGATTTTACCTATCAATTCTCCAAATACTTCTCTATGGGAGTCCATGATGGTGACCCATCTGTGACTCAGACACTTATGTAGGCATACCTATGTATAAATATACTATGCTTTACATACTTTGGATCATAACCCCATATACCATCTCATACCTGTTCAGTGTGCTTGTCTATGTATGATATTATTCACAGTCCCCCACATTTATCATATCATCCTTAGTTATCCGCATGCAAATACATATGATGCATTCTTTCAGTCCATGGTAGTAGTTTTGTCTGACCCAGGAGAGCCTGGGCCATTGTCCATGGATTGCAGAGCAGCAGTTTACAGCCCCCAATTGAAATTCTTGACCCTCCACAGCTCCAAGAGGGTATTATCCTGTTATCTGATTCCTCCAACTCTTCCTGGAGGATAAGCTATTTGAAGATTTCAAAAGACAGTCCCATGCAGCCTCCAGCTGCTGTCCCCATCCTGGGGCATTTTATGGCTCCAATCAGGCCCACTCATGTACGGCAGTGGAATTTTACAACTTCACCAGTGTGCACGCCATGGAAGAATATGTGAAGGGACAACAGAGTTGATTGGGAAAATTGCAATTTTGCCTTACATTGTCAAACAAGTCATCAGGCCATAAGTTGTTCATTAATTGTGTTTATTGTACTTTTCTTTGTTACGTATGAACTTGTTTCAATTCCTTAAGTTCCCTGTTCATGTGTTTTCATGTCTTTTTAAAAAAAATAATAGACCTGATAGGATGCTCTCTTAACATTCATCTTTCATTCTCAACATCTTTAGCAAAGAAGAAACTACAAGAACTTGAGGCCAGTGACGTAGATGTGCCTTAAGGAGTAACACTGCTGCAGACTGAAACATGAAACATAAAATTCAACAAAGATGCTGTGTGTAAGAGTGGGGAACTTTTACTTGATGCCTAACGTTGATAGTATGAATACAGTTACGCTAAGCCTTTAATAGACGAACTGTAGACTAATTTGACGCGAGCTAAAATTGCACAACACTGTTTCGAAAAATGTGGAACAGTGGCCTATTGATGAATGGCACGCGGAATGAAGGTAAATGCTGCCGCTGTTGCAATACTATATGCAGGAATATATTTCTACTCTATAATCTTCATCAAGGTTTATTTTAATAATTTTTGACTTTGTGTGGTTCATCTGTACATATTTTTGGAAGGTCATATATATGTTCAATGTGTAAGTGTGTAAATATTAAAATAAAACTTGGGCATATGTTCTTTTTATGTATAAATATTATATTCTGTGGACCCTTTCACTCTGGAGGTATTGGGAAAGCACTGGACCTGTGGCTTTGTCAAAAGCAATGAAAATCCCTCACCAGCTTACTAGTGAGGTAAAATTCTAGTAGATTTTCTGATGGAAACATATGTTTTCACAAGTATTTTCCAAAAAAAAAAAATTCTTAATATGATTGAACAATTTGGTTAGCGTCATGTTTCATTGAAATTTATAAAGACACATTTTACCAGTATCTAAAAAGTAAAGTATTTCAAATATCTGTTAAACCCAGGTCTGGTTTAAGATGGCGACTGTGGTAGATAAGGGCCAAAATGGCCAACTCTTGCACCCCTTCTCCGTGAATTACAGAATTCTCAGTATTAAGGAGAGGGGAAAGAGTTAAGATGACTGGGGGAGT
The DNA here is from genome assembly GCA_025169545.1 of Anguilla japonica. NCBI lineage: Eukaryota > Metazoa > Chordata > Actinopteri > Anguilliformes > Anguillidae > Anguilla > Anguilla japonica. Next base: position 4,058,865 of record CM045890.1, on the reverse strand, counting down.
CTCTATGTACTGCTTGTATGCCTGTCTGAAATTACATTTTAAAGGAAAGCAAATGTCTCCATTTTTCATTTTCTAAAGTCTGTATTCCTCAGGAGTCTCTTTCCAGCCAGATGGGAGTATGTGTGTATGTGTCTTCAGATCAAAAGTTGAGTTTGAAGTTTTCAGCTGTGTGTCCTTTTATGCGAATATGAGATGGAACATATTTGTAATAAAACTGGTTTCAGTTTTACTACCCAGAGTCACGTGTGGGTTTTTTTTTTTTTTTTTTGTCATACCCACTCATAACTGTACTGCCTAAGAAGATTCTGATTGGTGAGCATCTGCTGCCCGTGCAGAGAGAGCCTGATTGGTCAATCTGACTGTGATCGTGCAGGCAGAAGAACAGGCGCAACATAATAACAACAATATGTTGTTCTTTTTTGCATTGGCTACAGGCCAAGTAAGAACACCTACTATGTGCTCCTCCCCCTTCCCCCAAAATTAAGTTGTGCCATCATCAGGGGCACTGCGCCGGTCACGGTACTGTATCTGCATGACCAGTGCAATACGAAATCTGACTTTGAGTGGAAAATAAGCACATTTTGTGGAGGCTTGGCAAAATATTCAGAGCTGGCCATAACGAATGAATGAATGAATGAATGAATGAATGAATGAATGAATGAATGAATCATTGCATTTATATAGCACTTTTCCAAACGCTCCAAGTGCTTTACAGTGATGAGTGGGAACTCACCTCACCGGCTGCCACCAATGTGTAGCACCCACCTGGGTGATGGACGGCTGCCATTTTGCGCCAGAACGCTCGCCACACATTAGGTAAAGGTGGAGAGGGAGAGAACCTTTTTTTTGTCAATTAACTCAGGGGATGATTAGGTGGCAAGTTGGAGAGAGCCAGATTGGGAATTTAGCCAGGACACCAGGGAACCCCCTACTCTTTGCGATAAGCGTCATCGGATCTTTAATGACCACAGTGAGTCAGGTCCTCAGTTTAACGTCTCATCCGAAAGACATAAAACATTCAGGGCATAAGCCCCAAATAACCTTGGCCCATGGGAATTATTCTTATTACAACCATAATATATATGTATATATATATATATATATATATATATATATATATATATATTTTGTGATCATAAACTTCATTCTGTGTAGCAGTTTGTGAAACAATGGCTGTTGTGGTCCAGAAGTTTTGGGAAAATATTTATTACAATCTTTTCTTATGAAATGTAACAATCCTTAATCTAGTTTCAAAGCTTCACAAGCTTAGGTTAGCTGAAGGCGTGCTGTCCTGCCTACTTAAATATGCAAGTGTCTATGTATCACAGTTTTAATTGACAAAATTACAATTATAATATTGCTTTGCACGTTGTAATGATATGCAGAGTAAACTGCATAGTATACCAGGATACTAGGGGGCATTGTTGTGTGTTAAACTGCGTGGCATACTCTTTGTGTTGCTGGTTATTCAAGATATTACCCAAAACAAGTAAAATGACCGTTATCCCAGGAAGAAGCAGATCAGAAGTTCGTAGTAAAAACAGGAAGATTTATTACGCAGCCGGCTACGGGAACAACTCAGCGAGAAAGTTCAAAATAGTACCGGTGGGTAATTAGATTTATACAGTTTAGAGTGGGTACATTTTGCATAATGTCAGAACTGGAGCGCTGCCTCTGATTGGTGATAAGAGGCTGTGCTTCCTTCCGATTGGACCATTCAAATTCAAACCCATCCTATCTATTCAAACAGGTTCCATTCACATTGAAATTGAAATACAACAGGGGGGCTCGCCCCCTTCCCCCCCGGGGCCCAGCGGAAACTTCCCAAACGCAGAATACACAAAAATGTCTGTTTCCCAACAGTCCCTCCTTTTTGACCCAACATAAAGCATATGGCGAGGTCAACTTGGTTGGCTTACAGGAAATTATAACAGTATTGTCAATCGGTCAGTTACACCTCCCACATATAGAACCCAGGCCTAAAATCCCCTTGTGGCACGCCTATGGCAACCATGGCAAGGAAAAACTCCCAGATTTTAATATGAAGAAACCTTGAGCAGAACCCGGCTCACAAAGGGGAAACCCATCTGCTGCTGGCCGGCACTGGGCAGACAGTAAGAGAGGTTGACCAATATTCTAAAAGTGTAGTAAGCATGATATATGAGAACCCACTGATAAGAGTAAGGCCGGCTGAATAATGTAAGAGTGAAAGAAAACAAAAGAAAGAATTCTACAAGCGTCGTGTACAAGGCCTATTACCAGGTACAGGCACCTCTACTTACAATGTGACAATACACACAAATACTACCTTCTAGCCATTGGGTCACATTTGTTGCCTTTTAGCTGCATTTTGTTTAGGGTTTAACACCCAGCTATCAAGTGCTGGAGCAGAGGTGTTTACTGGTGACATCAGGAGTGATTAGAACAGATATAGTGGTAGAGGTGTCAGTTGGATTAGTGCAGTAGGAAATGTTAGGCATTGAGTAGTTTGGTTATAAAGTAGTCCTTTTGTTACCAATATTGTGCCATTCGCTATGGACCCAGTGGCTACCTTTCACATTTAGACTATATACAACATTACAACAAAACAAAAAGTACAACATTACAACATAACATCAAAAATGTACAACATTAAAAATGTCCTTTTGTGAGGCCATCATCCAGATTCAACTGCCGCCTGCCGCGTTGGTGCACATCTTGTCCTGGAAATATGTGTCTGAATGGAGACACATAGAGAGAGATAGCCCCCAGGGGCTATAAGGGTAGACAGGGGTTATTGTGCCCCATGTTGGGTCTCACCCTTGTATTTTCTTAACTATTTAACGCGGAACCACACCGTGTCGTGTCTAGGAAAACGACAGAATTCTGAGTCCAATCGCCAATCTGTAGAAAACTACTTCACGAGGGAAAAGACATCACGGCAGCAAGCTCTTCAGAAAAGTTAGACTTTATTAGCACCGGTGACCAACAAAGCCGGAACAATTCCACCGAATTGAACCTCGACTGTCAGTTTTACAATCCTTTTATACACAAAATGTACTCCACAAACTCCATAACCCCTTATACATTTGCGTAAATCCCAGCCACCTATTCTTCTTGGCACTACATGGTGTTATTCTAACCATCTCTTATCTGACCTGTTTGGTACCAGACGGACTTTCTTGGGTCTTAGGAGATAACGTCAGTGTGGAAAGCTACACCAACTTTCTTTTAAAACCAGTGGTCTTTGTTCTGTACTTTTCCAGTGTGCATATAAGTCTCAGCTTTCTGTAATTTTTTCATTAACCATACAAGTTTACATATGGGTCACTGTAAATATTAGTTTTCTAGCATTTTTATCTAGCATCAGCGTTTTTGTTAGTTTTGGATTATAGTTTTCTGCTATATCTTGGCAGTATGTGATTAGTTTTTTGTGAGTGTTTATCCGTTGTAAATCTGTTAGAAAATAGGGTATGATTAGTATTTGATTAATATTTTCTGCTCAGTAGTGAGCAGTTTTTCTGCTGAGTAAGTAAATGTGTAAATAGGATTTCTAAGGCTACTGCGTTCTCATGTTCTTTATCTACAGTGGATACTGTGGTTTCTTGCGTTTCAAAAAGCTTATCTACAACTACTGATAGTAAGATTTCTAAGGCTACTGTTTTGATTATATGAGTAGATGTTTATACTTGTGATATCTTATGACGCATAGTGAAGTCATCACAGTCGTAAAAGCTTATCTACAACTACTGATAAGGCTACTGTTTTGATTATATGAGTAGATGTTTATACTTGTGATATTTTATCATGACGCATCGAGAGTTTGAAGGACACATCTGGCCCAACCTTGATAGTGAAGTCATCACAATCATGGGGCGTCTCAAAATTCCTACAACCGGAGTTCCAGTCACTGGAAGCAGGTGATGGAATCGTGAGCATGTGTGGTCCAGACCAAATTTGGATAAAATGTCATCCGATTATGTTTTTCACCAGGACCTTGTCTCCAGGTTCAACCAGGCATGTTTCTTCTTTGTCCTCAGCCGGGTCAGGTCCAGTTCTGTGATCCTGTGAAAGACACTTGGGACACAAGCCTGCAATATTCACCTAAACGGTCACTCATTACATGCAATTCCCCACCAATACACTAATCACCAGGAGTCCTCATGTGTCGACTTGTAAGAATTTCAAAGGGTGAAAGCAAATGTTAAGTCCTCGGTGTTAATTACTCGGTCCCGCTTTCACGGAGAGGAGCACCGCTGGTGGCTGCGTCACCCAGTCTTATCCTAAAATGGAGAACAAATGATTAGTTAGTTTGAATTGATTAGTTAGTGTTACGGTGGCTCTCAACACCCGCAAACATAAAGATTCTAACACCAAGGCTTCCCAAAAATAACCAATAACTCTATTTACTTACACCTAAGGAATACTAAAATAGCTGCAAAACACAAGATAAAATCAAGACCCGGCCGTGGTCGCGAGGTGAGGAGAAAAAGCTCCCATCTCCTGAGAAGCCGACTCCAGGCTTCTTAAAATGGCACCGCCACAGGTGCTCTCAATTAATTGTAATAAGACACGCATGTGTCCAAACGGCCAGCGCCCCCACCTGAGGCGGAGGGACGTAACACCCCCACCACCAGCTGGGGACACCAGTCCCCAAAACAAAAAGTGAACAAGGGAAGACAAACAAGGGGAGACAGACACAGAGAAACGCTGCAGGAACTCTACGCGCGCCGCACGCATGCGACGCCGCAGGAACTCTACGCGCGCCGCACGCATGCGACGCCGCAGGAGCTCTACGCGCGCCGCACGCATGCGACGCCGCAGGAGCTCTACGCGCGCCGCACGCATGCGACGCCGCAGGAGCTCTACGCGCGCCGCACGCATGCGACGCCGCAGGAGCTCTACGCGCGCCGCACGCATGCGACGCCGCAGGAACTCTACGCGCGCCGCACGCATGCGACGCCGCAGGAACTCTACGCGCGCCGCACGCATGCGACGCGGCAGGAACTCTACGCGCGCCGCACGCATGCGACGCGGCAGGAACACTCACTTGCCAGCCATACAATTGATGCACATTCAGATACCACAGCTAGCCGACTGAATTCAAATAAATACTCGCATCCAGAGAAACGCCGCAGGAACTCTACGCGCGCCGCACGCATGCGACGCGGCAGGAACTCTACGCGCGCCGCACGCATGCGACGCCGCAGGAACTCTACGCGCGCCGCACGCATGCGACGCCGCAGGAACTTTCTCACTTGCCAGCCATACAATTGATGCACATTCAGATACCACAGCTAGCCGACTGAATTCAAATAAATACTCGCATCCAGACTCAGCCATAGCATAGTTGGCAATTCAATTAAATAGTGGTAGTGAAAGGATGTTCATTAAAAGCAAGGGACTATTAGTCTATAATACCATGTGCAAGTACACAGACACTCGAGCAAACTGAACGTTACATCTCGAGGCTCGAGCAGTTTATCGGAGGGTTCCGCAATATAACAGTCTAGGACCGAAGCAGAAGCACTACCAGGCTAACACAAAACGGACAAGGTACGAGACTTAATATTCGGAAAACGACAAATGCACGAGTATACTCCACAAAAAGGAACAAGAAAGCAAGAGACGCGAAGTTCGTTAATCGAAAGACCGTCTGTGCTAAACCAGTCTAACGTGGCCGAACGCTGTAAGCAAAACACCGTGCAGGAGGATCAGCTGACAGACAATTATCACGAAGCACCGATAACAAGAGAGTAACAAAAACTTTACGTAGCCTAAATGTTTAGGCGTCCAGGTTACTCCGTTATAAAACTGAACAGCGCTATCAACAACAAAAAAAACCCATACAAGACGAACGATTCTCTCCTTTCCCCAGCTCAATCGGCCCAGCTGGACGAAACGGGTGATACCAATCCACAGTAATTAAACCAATCAGAGGCGCTACCATTCAACTCTATTGTGGGCTTCCCCGATCCTACCTAACCAAACAGAAAAAAAACTCTAACTCAATAAACTTGTCTTCAGTGGTTTTCTGCGCTCGGGGCGACTTTGAACGCTGAACTCGTGAGCACTATCAGCAGACCACTTAACTAGTCGACCTCAGTGCCCCGAAGCGTACCCCCACTCATATTAACCACCAAAAACAAAAAAGGAAAAACAATAAAGTGACAAGTCCCTTGGACCCGCCCGGCGGCTAAGCTAACCAGGCTAAGAACAGAAAGTTTAAAACTCCAAAGGGTAATATCCCGGACGAGCCCCCATTTATGTTACAGTTTCTCTCAACACCCGCAAACATAAAGATTCTAACACCAAGGCTTCCCAAAAATAACCAATAACTCTATTTACTTACACCTAAGGAATACTAAAATAGCTGCAAAACACAAGATAAAATCAAGACCCGGCCGTGGTCGCGAGGTGAGGAGAAAAAGCTCCCATCTCCTGAGAAGCCGACTCCAGGCTTCTTAAAAGGGCACCGCCACAGGTGCTCTCAATTAATTGTAATAAGACATGCATGTGTCCAAACGGCCAGCGCCCCCACCTGAGGCGGAGGGACGTAACAGTTAGTTTCTTGTACCAACCCCCCATTTTGTATTGGGGGTTCCTGCACTAGTCAGGAGTCTCCTATTCACCCACAAGCTCAAATGTCACAAGTCATTTAAAATCCCTATGCTTAAATCCTCAATTCTCCACATACAAGTACTTTCAAACACGTTTCCGCCAAATCCCTACTTGCAACTTCCCTGTAAATCTCACTGGCTTTCCAGTGCCTAACTTCCTGCCATGTTTGAGCAAGGTCCTCAGCGTCTCCCACAGTACTGCAGTAAAGGCAGTATACTACCATGCACCAAAACCCTTCTCTTCTGTTCAATACTTCCGTATTTTACTTCCATCTTTCACACGTACTTGAACCTTCCAATGCTACATACTAGTTCCTCCATCTCTGGTGTATTTACACGGCCTCAGTTGCAACACCACAGATCACCCACAGGTACATTCACGGTATTAACAAAAGTCTCATGCAAGAAGTAAAAACGATCCATTACCTCAGTGTCAGCTTGAAGCCAACATTGCTCAGTGTGTATTTTACATGAGAAACAGTGGAAAGGATGGTGTTAGGATCTGCCACTAGGAGTCAATCATATGTGTGCTACTTTTTAAAAATTTATTTATTTATTTATTGTTACTCCCTTATCTTGGGATCATAAATTAAGAATATTTAGGGGCTTATGGTGTCCACGTCCTTATGCTATTTCGTAAAATATATGCAGCCCACGCCCAATAGATCTACAATCTCTCAAAGCTTAACCAATTTCTCCAGCTTTGTTTCTAAAAATGGGAAGACTACCATCAATTACCACAGTGAGGAAATCACCACTATCTCTACTCAATTCATTCCCTGAATTACCATAAGCTAGATACAGCAGCGTATCTCCAAAGGCCCATTTTCACCTTGTTCCCTAGCAGAGAACACATAGCAGGCTTCATAACCTTCTTCACTTAACCTCTCTTTCACCATTTTTAGTCCCCACAATTGAAAACTCTTCAGAGATCTATAGATTATTAACAATAAACAGCTAGTACATGGGTATAAAATACTTGTCTGTAGCTACATCCCTGTGTGTAAGAGAGTTGCTAAGGGCAAGTAAAGTATGTGTCTTGTACTTTATCATATTACACAGAATATAGGAGACATTCCTATGTGTGTTACTATTTTATCATAAATTCTTTTAACCTTACTCCATTATTTCAGGCTCATATAGTGTCCACAGTCCTTAGGCTATTAGACCGGAACCTCAATCAGTTTATACTACTATCTACGATCATTCTATTATATTACATAGGTTATATATTCTGTTGACTATATTGTGTACACGTCATATAACAAACATATCACGTAGGCCTAACACAACAATACCTTATTCTGCAAACATTCAAGCACTTCACCGCACGCACATAACATTTCCAAACACAAGACGCAAATTGAGATCAGCCCATGGCAAAATAGGCCTAATGCAATGTAGACGGGAGTCAAACTGGGACCCAGAAAAGGCTGGCATTTTAACGAGCCTGGGGACTCATCCTGTGCTTCAAAGGACCCGAGAGCCGTGTGATAAAACAATAGGTTACTCGGACTTCCTCTGGATGAGCAGGCCATTTGGCTCTCTGGACTGTTACCCTCTGGACAAGACTGAGATAAGGGGAACTGGACTAGTTGTCTATGGTTGTGTGAGCAGGCCGTTGGCTCTCTGGAATGTTGCCATCTGGACAAGACTAAGATAAGGGAAACTAGTCTCTTTGTCTATGGTTGTGGGTGTGTGTGTTTTGGGGCCATTAAGGGTGAAAAGATCATCAGGCCTCTGGAAAAATGGTGGGGCAACTACTTTTGACAAGTACCACAGTGCCCTTATGTGGGCCCCTCTGTCCTTACACTTTTTATTTCTTTTCTGGATCTGGACTCTAAACCGTCTGTTTATCATATTCACAAACCCCGTAAAACCTTACAAACCATGCACACGTTTTCATTATATTACTGTATTATGCCATATGTAGTAATAACATGGACTGCATGTAAAATGGTTCAACAAAGGGGTATTTTCATGACAACTGCACCATAATATTACATCCCCTGGACATGTATGGTATGGACGTATTTAGTGAGGTCTTCAAGTTAGATAGGCGACCACAATCTGCCCGCTAACAGGATTGGTGCTGTATTGGTTCTGGAGTTTTGTCTTAAGAGGACCCATGGGCGTTATACACCGGTTCTTGTCAAATTCGCCTTAAGGAGCCCGATAAATGCACACTGTCCTGGGCTCATAACTATCTATACACAAAGGAAGGCATGTATTACGGTGGTCAGCCTCCTACCCTCTGTAGGCTTCACCGAACTGAGATTTAACAATAGTGCTAATCCCGGGAGCATATATTGAGGAATGATGGCACAAGATAGAGTCGAGTGTAACCACTCCAAGTACCACGTATAGTTAAAACCAAATTTTAAACTATAATTTCATTTGGAGTCATTACGTTTACTTGCTGTGGTCACGGATATATTTGATGTGTTGTTCCCCTCATTTGTGAATATTCTGATGCTCCCATTGGAATATTGACAGTCCGGCGACAAGTCAGATATATCTCTGATGACAGCATAGCCCCGTTTGCGAACGGAGAGTAACCAGAACGCTACTGGTCCGTTTCAGGCCAGTCTTAAGCGGGATATGAAGCAGCGCATTCATATCTGACCCGCGGCGACGGAACCAGTGCATTCTTAAGTATAATTGTGCCCTGTTCTTACGAACAGAGGAAAAATAAATAACATCTCCGTTTTTGACTCACACCAGCCAAAGGAAAACACGCGGTGCCTTCCCCTCCAGCTACAAACCCTCATTGGTCTAGCTGTGAGGTGTTTACGCACCTAAAGTTTTCGGTCACATGACACAAATTGAGCTCAAAACAAGCAAACAGAGCACTTTCTCTTTCGCATTCACTTGCATTGGTAAACAACCAAGGTTCTCTTCTTGCATACACTTTGGCACACAGCCCAGTTTTTCACAATTTGCGCATGTCACGTAGACCTAACACAACAATACTAGACTTATTCTGTAGACATTACAACACCGATGGAACTCCGAACAAAATAACATTGAGTGCACTTTCACGCAATCACTCGCATTGAAAAACAACTTTCACACACTTTGGCACACAGCCCAAGTTTCACAATTCACCGTGTTGCTCCGAAACACTTGGGCTACTAACAGCAACCAGCATGCCCCAAAAACCAGCAACACCAAAACCTGTCCAACAAGTTATTAAACAGACGCTCCCTCGTCTGATGGTTCCGAAACCGAAACGTGTTTTTGTGTCCACTCCCGACACACACGTTACTAAACAGCTTGGAGATTATTGTGCTCCATGTCGGGTCTAACCCTTGTAGAACTATTTAATATGAAGCAGCAGTGTGGTCCGGAGCCAGGTGTCAGCATCAGTGAAGTCCGGAGCCAGGTGTCAGCCGCCTTGGTGGTGTCTTCAGGTGATGGGCATGGTTTGGCCCGGGAGTGGTGGAATACCTGCAACTCGAAGGGCAGACTCAGAGGTTTATAACACTTGGTGGAGTCCTTGCCATCGGGGTTGGAAGGACTTTGGATGAGGGGCCCTCATCATGACCCATTGCCCAGGTTCATATTCCTGTGCTTTCTATTCCCCCTCCTGTTGGGGAATATTCAACAAAATGGTCAGCCAAACATGTCATTCGCTGTCACAAAACACCAGCGACCTGTAAGAATTTCAAAGGAGTGAATGTGAATGTTAATTACTGCATCACCCAGTCTTCCCTAAAATGAAGAACCATTGTTAGTTAATTACTCCCTTCCCTTCCCCCATTTGTATTGGGGGCTCTAGCGTTAAGTCAGGAGTCTCCACAGCCTACACCTTCAGGGGCTCAGGCAGTGGGGGGTCAGGAATACAAAGAGCAGTATTTACATTACGCTCTGGATATGGTATATTGTGCACACAACAACACATCATTCCGAAGCTTCCAGACACAAGACAAACAAACAAACAGATACACGCAAACGCGGCGCTCTGATCAAAGCTGTTACACAGGGTTGCTGCACACTTTTTTGGAATCAAATTTAATGTTTTAAGACCTTTTTAAGACCTCAACTGAGAATTTTATACCCTTTCCACAGCAAAACAAATGCACATTAGGGCTGATCTTCATGTTTTGTTTTTTTTAAATCAATTTGACGATATGAGTAGGGGTATTTTTCTGGATAATTTTGTATCTCCATAAAGTAATCAAATTAATGGCAAATGCAATGAACGCTGTCCCACTGTTTCACTTTACATTAGATAATTTTAATTTTAATTACAATTTGTTTGGAAGTGTTCATTTTGATTCTATAAAACAATAAGGCTGTTCTGGTCGTTCTTGCACCCAGAGTCAGCTATAGTTGAGTGAGTCTCCACATTAAGGCACATACACGTTACCGTGTATCTACCTTTCATCCACTTTAACAGTCCATTAAATCTGTAAAATCCTGTGGGGAGATATTTCTCACGCAACTAGGAATCACCTCAAAATATAAGACCTACCATAATTAAAAATAAGACTTCTGAATCTTATTTAGGACGTTAAGGCTTTTTAAGGATCCACATTTTTCATCTAACTCTGTATCTAGATATAATAATATATAATTATAAATGCGCGTTACTGGCCAACACTTAACATACGATCAAGAACAATACCAACACGAAACAATAAAGACTCAGAACAATATCAAACGCAACAATAATGACCCAAAACAGTATCGAAAATGCAACAATGACATGATTCACGTCGGACACGAGTAAGCTTAGGAAAAGCGGCTATAATAGCCCGCTCACCTAATACTCCAGGTACGGTACAACCTTCGTCCCCTGGACTGAGGGCCAAAAACTCAGCCTGCCTCAGCACAAACTCACAAAAACCTAAGTGAGAGACTACTCCCTTGTCTCTCACTCTAGGCCGAGGCGTGAACCCTCACTCTCCCCGGGACGTAAAAACGCAGACAAGAGTACGCTTCGTAGGTATTTCTAAACCTACTACCCAAGATATGAGGTAACGTACTCACAAATACTCAAGTTAGAGACACTCCCTTGTCTTTACCTCTGAGCCGGGGCGCAAAAACTCACTCTCCCCGGGAGATAAAAACACAGACACAATATGCGCTTCTTAGGTATACTCGACCTAATACCCAGCTGTGAAAATGGTCACTCTGGGCCGCGGGCCAAAAACTCACTCATGAACATCACCCTGTCACAATATAGCTATATTCCAAATACATATACAGCGCTGGTACATTCAAACAGTAGCTGATACAAAATCAGTTAAAGCATAACATCACCATAGACACGTTACAAAAAGACGCAGCTTTTAACCACAAACAATGAATTGCTTCTACACCGGTTAAGTTATAGTATAGGTTACGTACCACTGGGTGGAGCGTTCCAGACCTCCGTAAGTTTGCCTTCCAATCGCCTAACTATATGGTGGTAGAACAAAGTCACTCACTCCTCTTGCATCGGTCGGGGAACCCACGGAGGTCCGGAAACGAATCCACCCGAATCCACCCTGTCCTGTCACATGCACAGACTCAGGACAGGTAAGAACCCACAAGCACGACACAGGAGCGATCAGGTGAGAATTCAAGATTCAATCAGCGAAGGCAAACTTAACAGACAGAGAGCAGGCAGGAAATCAGAGTGAAACCCAGGTGAAGGAAATGACGCGATAGCATGGAATTTGGGGAGCGGCAGGACCGGGAACGATATGTGAGTCGGGGACATGCCATGACAAAAGAAATCTAGTAGTCACGTGGCATGAGAAAAAAAAAAACCCAGATGACACTAAGAATAGTAACCATGAACTGTGTACCTGACGATCTTTGGTTTACTGTATTGTAACTTACAGTGTGCTATGTAACTTCTTGGGTATTTGTACCTCGGTTTGCTTTGTAAGCAGACCAGAAATTCCGGTGTTATGTCAACTGTCTTGCGTAGCTCAGCAGCCATTTTAATCACCGCTCAGTAAAATCAAACCAAGTGAAAAAATGGGAAACTGTGTATCTTCAGACTGTGTAGCAGGTAAGAACTGTTCTGTTGTCCTCTATTTCTTTTAATGTTGCTTATAGATCCTAAAACACGCATGATTTTATTTTTTAGCACATGGAGCAAAGGCTTCAGCATTTGTTTGTATCGATATGTTCAAGTCCCTGGATGCAAGTATTTAGTGCCAGGGCGTATCTTTGACGATATGAGTAGGGGTATTTTTCTGGATAATTTTGTATCTCCATAAAGTCTGCTCCTCTCCTTCATGTAAAAAGAAAAGAGCTGGACTGAGTCACGACCGAAGACCAAACCATATTTAAATTCGTGAATCCTGCGGGGAGATATTTCTCACGCAACTAGGAATCACCTCAAAATTTAAGACCTATCATAATTAAAAATAAGACTTCTGAATCTTATTTAGGACGTTAAGGCTTTTTAAGGATCCACATTTTTCATCTAACTCTGTATCTAGATATAATAATATATAATTATAAATGCGCGTTACTGGCCAACACTTAACATACGATCAAGAACAATACCAACACGAAACAATAAAGACTCAGAACAATATCAAACGCAACAATAATGACCCAAAACAGTATCGAAAATGCAACAATGACGTGATTCACGTCGGACACAAGTAAGCTTAGGAAAAGCGGCTATAATAGCCCGCTCACCTAATACTCCAGGTACGGTACAACCTTCGTCCCCTGGACTGAGGGCCAAAAACTCAGCCTGCCTCAGCACAAACTCACAAAAACCTAAGTGAGAGACTACTCCCTTGTCTCTCACTCTAGGCCGAGGCGTGAACCCTCACTCTCCCCGGGACATAAAAACGCAGACAAGAGTACGCTTCGTAGGTATTTCTAAACCTACTACCCAAGATATGAGAATAGTTTGTCACTTTGGACCGCGGGTTGAAATGTCAATCTGCCGCGGTAACGTACTCACAAATACTCAAGTTAGAGACACTCCCTTGTCTTTACCTCTGAGCCGGGGCGCAAAAACTCACTCTCCCCGGGAGATAAAAACACAGACACGATATGCGCTTCTTAGGTATACTCGACCTAATACCCAGCTGTGAAAATGGTCACTCTGGGCCGCGGGCCAAAAACTCACTCATGAACATCACCCTGTCACAATATAGCTATATTCCAAATACATATACAGCGCTGGTACATTCAAACAGTAGCTGATACAAAATCAGTTAAAGCATAACATCACCATAGACACGTTACAAAAAGACGCAGCTTTTAACCACAAACAATTAATTGCTTCTACACCGGTTAAGTTATAGTATAGGTTACGTACCACTGGGTGGACCGTTCCAGACCTCCGTAAGTTTGCCTTCCAATCGCCTAACTATATGGTGGTAGAGCAAAGTACTCACTCCTCTTGCATCGGTCGGGGAACCCACGGAGGTCCGGAAACGAATCCACCCGAATCCACCCTGTCCTGTCACATGCACAGACTCAGGACAGGTAAGAACCCACAAGCACGACACAGGAGCGATCAGGTGAGAATTCAAGATTCAATCAGCGAAGGCAAACTTAACAGACAGAGAGCAGGCAGGGAATCAGAGTGAAAACCAGGTGAAGGGAATGACGTGATAGCATGGAATTGGGGAGTGGCAGGACCGGGAACAATATGTGAGTCAGTGACATGCCATGACATGTCAGTGACATGCAGATAAAACCAATAACAGTGGGTTGGTAGTGGGAGAATTGATGGATGTAACAGGGCGGATGTGTTTTCAAGTTCAAGTTTATTTATATAGCACATTTCATACACAAGGAAATACAATGTGCTTTATACAAAAAATGCACACTTGCATACATAAGTGAAAAAAGATGCATAAAATATACATAGGAAAGCAAACATACACTTGCATAACACATATAATAAAGAGAAAAAAAAAGTTAAAAATGTGTAAAATATATATGATTAGTCAAAGGGCACAGAAAAGAGGAAGGTTTTGAGCCCACTCTTAAAAATGGCAGGGGTTGGAACCAACAGAAGGCAGCTAATATAAAGAAGCCGCGGGTGCGGCTTTGACAAGCAGCTGGAATATCCCCAGGACAAGCATACGTAATCCTCTCCTGCGAAAACATGCTAATACACCAAGCAGCCAAAGCCGGGCTGCGTTTTTGAAGCTTACTTCCTGGTCTTGTTGGGAGATGTTGCTCACTAGCACCGCTGCGGTTGGATGCAGTATAGGTGTTTCAGCCATCCATTTTAATGTAAGTTAACAGCAACAATACAGTTAAAATACAAAGTCAATAATTTTTTTCCACAAGAAAAAGTAGTTGCAATAGGCGTTTTTTCTTCGACTAATGTCTCCCCATATGCCGATTCTTAAGTTATTGTGCTATTTGGACAAGCCGGTAATATTTTGTGAACAAATCAGGGACAGTTTGTGTTACTATCGAATCATTGTATCTCACACGCTTGGACGACTGGACTTCATGTCCCAGTCTCTGGCTCAAATTTGTACAACATGGCGGCGCCTACGAACCACACTTCCTGGGCTTCAAAATCTGTTTCACCAAGCCCATGGAGAGTCATGGGTGACATCACAGTGACTTAGTCCAAATGTTTCTACAGTCTATGTAATACACCCAAGTGTTTCCCTCTTATACTGTGTCACACAGCACAGGACAGAGCTACTGCTCCAACAAACAATACATTCACTAGGTCAGGTCCAAGTGTAAGAAATTTCACATTGAGCAGCTGTACCATCATTAAATGTCCACTTAATGACAATCGCTGATGTCTATACAACATAAATATATATGCCTGGAGTATGTACAGTATGTGTGCAGATTCTTACACCGCTACACACCAAAAGCATGACAAACAATGCGTCTGCGCCGAACCCCAGAAATCAGGGGCTAGATATAGGACTCCCACACCTGACCCTCATCAAGGACAATTAACTCAGAGCCAATGCCTGTGAGGTGCCATCACCTCACCATAGCACTCACACACCTGCCCCTCATCAGGGACAATTAACCCAAAGAAATCAGAGTGAGAGGTGCCACCACCTCACAACCACAGGTCCCATCGATGAGAAACTAGAAGACTACAAACACCTGAGAAAGTCAGACTAAGTTTGACCAATCAACCTCTATAAACCTACCTGCTCTATCCTCTATAAACCTATCTGCTCTGTCCTATAACAATAATCAAAGTGCTTACAATCCATCTCTCTCACCCAGGTGCGCCGTTTGTGGATGGAAACAGGGCAGAGCTCAGATCTGTTACTGCTGAAAATGCAATAGCAGATGCTCTCTACAGAGAAAAAATGGTGTACCACAAGCGTACAGTCACATTAAGGCCGCAGGAACCAGCCAGGAGAGAACGAGACTGATCTACAGAGCTCTTGATTTAACTGAAGCATTGACAGCTACCCTCTTGGAGCTGCTGAAACAGGAGGAACCTTATCTTGTCCAAGATCTGGGTATGAGACCTTACATTCAAGTACTGGCCTTTCTCTCCTGTTTGTCTTCCCTGTCAACCGATTCTCTATTCATCGGTCTATTTGTGTGAAATGTCTACCAGTTATTATATAACTAGAATTTTAGGGACTTAATTGTGTATTTATTTTATTAAAGTGAAGTAAATTCCAGTAACTTGAATGCATGATATACTGGTGCATGGAAAAATATTTAGTCAAACAAATCATCTTAAGGTTTTCGTTAATTGTGTTTATTATACTTTTCTTTGTTATGTATGCACTTGTTTCGTTTCCTTACACTCAAATTTGTACAACATGCTGGCGCACACGCGCTACACTTCCTGGGCTTCAAAGCCGTTTTCACCAAACCCATGGAGAGTCATGGGTGACATCACACTGACTTAGTCCAAAGTTTTCTACAGTCTATGTAATACACCAAAGTGTATTCTTCTACTGTGTCACACAGCACAGGACAGAGCTACAGCTCCAATGAACAATGCATTCACAAGGTCAGATCCAGGTGTAAAATCAGGTGTAAAAACACAAAAAGCATTCTGGAATTAAATTAATCTCAATTCATTGAAGAAGCCCATTCTAATTTAACCTGGAGGCAAGAAAATACATGAGGTGAACAGAATGTGTTCCTCCTGGCCCATTAAATACAGTAATCTAATATAGCGCCTTATGGTCCCGTCCACTCCCCACCCCTCCCCCAGATCGACAGGATGTTCAGGAAAACATGGGAAAGATGCCGGAAAGAAGGTCCAGGAAGCTCATGGCTATCAAGCCTGCCCAGAAGCAGGAAATGGCAAAGTTCTGCAGATTTCTCGTTTCAATAACCGATACCACAGGTCCCATCAATGAGAAACTAGAAGACTACATACACCCGAGTAAGTCAGACTTAGTCTGACCAATCACCTCTATAAACCTACCTGCTCTGTCTTCTGTTAACCTACCTGCTCTATCCTCTATCAACCTACCTGCTCTGTCCTATTAACCTACCTACTCTATCCTCTATAAACCTACCTGCTCTACCTGCTCTATCCTCTATTAAGCTACCTGCTCTATCCCCTATAAACCTACCTGCTCTACCTGCTCTATCCTCTATCATCCTACCTGCTCTGTCCTATTAACCTACCTGCTCTATCCCCTATAAACCAGCCTGCTCTCTCCTCTATCAACCTACCTGCTATATCCTCTATAAACCTACCTGCTCTATCCCCTATAAACCTACCTGCTCTATCCTCTATCATCCTACCTGCTCTGTCCTATTAACCTACCTGCTCTATCCTTTATAAACCTACCTGCTCTATCCCCTATAAACCAACCTGCTCCCTCCTCTATCAACCTACCTGCTATATCCTCTATAAATCTTCCAAATCTGTCCTCTATTAACATACCTGCTGTATCCTCTATGAAGCTACCTGCACTATCCCCTATAAACCTACCTGCTCTCGCCTCTATCAACCTACCTGCTATATCCTCTATAAAGCTACCTGCTCTATCCTCTATTAACCTACCTGCTCTTGTCCTCTATAAACCTGCCTGCCTTGTCCTCTATAAACCTGCCTGCTCTATCCCCTATAAACCTACCTGCTCTATCCCCTATCAACCTACCTTCTCTGTCCTCGTATCAAACTACCTGAAATTAGTTTTACACTGTATGAGCAAATGTATCTGGGCACCCCTTGCTCTGGGTCTTTTTTTCATTGTTTGGGCTAGGCCCCTTAAGTTCCCGTGAAGGCAAAGCTACAGCATATAATCACATTCTGGATGATTCTGTGCTACCACAGCAGTTTGGGGAAGGCCCTTTCTTTTTTCAGCATGACAATGCCCCCTGGCACACATCAAGGTCATTATTGGAATGTTTTTGTTGAGAATGGTGGAACTTGACTGGCCTGGACAGAGCCCGGACCTCCACCCCATCCAAAACCTTTGGGATCAACTGGAAAGCCAGCTGCAAGCCAGGCCTAATCAGCCAATTAGTGCCGGACCTCACTAATCCTCTTCTGACTGAATGGAAGAAAATCCCTGCAGCAATGCTCCAACATCTAGTATAAAGTCTTCACAGAAGAGTGGAGGTTGTTATAGCAGCAATGGTGGATCAACTCCATATTAATGGCCATACTTTTGGATGAGATGTTAGATGTCAGGTGTCCACATACCTTTGTCCATGCAGTGTTCTTCATCTCATGCTATAATAATACTTGGTCTTTACAAATAACAATAATCAAAGTGCTTACAATCCATCTCTCTCACTCAGGTGTGCTGTTTGTGGATGAAAACAGGGCAGAGCTCATTGAAAGGGTTACTACACCAATACCAATAGCAGATTCTTTATTTGCTAAAAATATGATCGATCGCCAGCTGTACGATGAGATCCAGAAGGAAGAAATCAAGCCGAAGAGCATGAGACTGATCTACACAGCTCTCAATGCTGAAGCAAAGAAAGTTGCCTTCTTGGAGCAGCTGATACAGAAGGATCGTTTTCTTGTCCGAGATCTGGGTATGAGACCTTACATTCAAGTACTATCCTTTCTCTCCTGTTTGTCTTTCCTGTCAACCTCTTCAATATTTATCGGTTTATTTGTGTGAAATGTCTACCAGATATTATACTGTATAACAAGAATTTTAGGAAATTAATTGTGATATTTATTTTATTAAAGTGAAGTAAATTAGAGTAACTTGAATTCATGATATACTGCTGCATGGAAAAATATTTAGTCAAACAAGTCATTAATTGTACATTTCTCTGTTAGGTATGAACTTGTTTCGTTTCCTTAAATTCCATGTTCATCTGTTTTCATGTCTTTTTTAAATAATAGACCTGATATGAATGATTTAAAAAACATTCATCTTTCATTCTTAACATCTATAGCAGAGAAGAACTTGAGGCCAGTGATGAAGATATATCTTGAGGAGTAACACTCCTGCTTGGAAAAGTCATTGTTTAACCTTACCTACCTTAACACTCCGAATGAAGGGTACCGTTTGAAGAATATGCAAACTGAAACATAAAATTCAACAAAGATGCGGTGTGTGAGAGTGGGGGAAATTTACTTGATGCCTGTGGCAAACAAGCCTGCCACAGGCCACTGAAGTGGCTTTCCAAGGGGCCCTCCAGCACAGAGACACAGGGAGATGATGTTCAAACCGTCCACATTTATTTACGAGGTTGGCAAGATGTTACCGCCAAGGAGCAGATCTAAAACACTGTCATGACAGAGGCTCTCCCCTGTGAGTGGGGATGGCAGATTTAACCTGTGCGCACTGATTACCTCACTACGCACAGGTGCAGCCACTCCTGTTCCCGGGTCCAATTAGCCTGGCCAATTATCTAATTCTTAACCAATTATCCAATTGGCCAGGTCTAATTAGCTTGACCCAGGGCAGGTGTGGCTGCTTAAATCAGCCATCCCCACACCACAATGCCTAACGTTGATCGTATGAATACAGTTACGCTAAGCCTTTAATGGACAAATAGTATACTAATTTAACACTAGCTAAAATTGCACACAGTGGAGGCCATATAAATGATGGCAGTCACTGGGGTCCCGGCCACCTCACAGTGAATGTTGACGCTGCTGTCGTTGCAACACTATATGCAACAGTACATTTCTATTATGATCTTTATCAAGATTTATTTTAATAATTATTATCTCTGGGAGTTTTTGCGCATACACGTTTTTGAAGGTCTTATATATGTTCAATGTGTAAATATTAAAATAAAACTTGATGCATATGTTTTTATAAGTAGTATTTATGTTTAAGTTGTATATTCTTGGACCCTTTTGTACCTTATTCCAGTAACAAAGTATTTAAAATAGCGGTATTTTGAAGGAAAAAAAAAAAAAAAAAACCGGTATTTAAAAATATATATATATATATATATATATATATATATTATATTACCATATATGTTTCATTGATAATTATATATAAGATTAATTTTATCAGTATCTAAACTGTATTTTAAATATCTGTAGTATTTATGTTTAAGTTGTATATTCTGTGGACCATTTCAGTTTTACCTTACTCCAGTAGCCTAGTAAGGTAAAATAACAGATTTTTGAAGTATTTTCACTGGTATTAAAAAAAAATAATAATAATTTCTTAATATGATTGTTTTTGTTACCAGTATGTTTCATTGACATTTCTCAAGATAAATTTTAACAGTATCTAAAATGTATTTTAAATATCTGTTAAGTGTGTTTACTGCTTGTATGTCTGTCTGAAATTACATTTTAAGTACAGCAAACAGACTGTCTTCATTTTTCATTTTCTAAAGTTTGTATTCCTCAGGAGTGTCATTCCAGTCATATGGGAGTATTTGTGTTCTCAACTTTTCAGTTTTCAGCTGTGTGTCCTTTTATGCGAAAACAAAATGGAACATATTTGTAATAAAAATCAGTTTTATTAGTTTTATTTGTCACGTGTGGGGTTTTTTTTCTTTTGTTTTTCTCATTTTATGACGTTTCCATGCAGTAACAAACAATCAGCAGATATTTCACTCTCTCCAAATGATTGGCATTTAATTGCCACTGACATCAACCAAATAAACTGTTTAAGAACTATAAAGGAAACTGCTTTTTCCACACCCCATGCTTTTTTCTGATTGGCCAATGTGACGTCATATGGACGTGGCTAGTTTTTCCCTGATGCACAGTGTAACTACCATCAGCTACACTGACGGTTAGTCAATCACAAATGCTTTTTTGAGTAATGTTCTCTTGGCAGTTGGAGAGATTTGGCTACTGGGGGAGACGGTTCAGCACTAGAGGGTAGAAAATGTTTGTAAAACAGCACTTAAATGCTCTTTTCTGGTGACTTTTGAGAAAAGTACTCATTCATCTGCTTCTAACAAATAATTATGTAGCTGGATCACATGCTGTATTATTTGCAATTATTCTGTTTCAATTTAAATACTTCAGCTTCTATCACATGGGGGGGGGGGGGGGGGGGGGGGTCGGAGACGACTGAGCTAAAGGGCCGTATTTATACCCCCTCGTGACTATGCTGCTGCCCTGGCCATAATGAATGAATGAATGAATGAATAATTGCATTTATATAGCACTTTTCCGAACGCTCAAAGTGCTTTACAGTGATGAGTGGGAACTCACCTCACCGGCTGCCACCAATGTGTAGCACCCACCTGGGTGATGCACGGCTGCCATTTTTGCGCCAGAACGCTCACCACACATTAGGTAAAGGTGAAAAGGGAGAGAACCTTTTTTTTTTGCCAATTAACTCAGGGGATGATTAGGTGTTAAGTTGGAGAGAGCCAGATTGGGAATTTAGCCAGGACACCGGGGAACCCCCTACTCTTTGCGACAAGTGTCATGGGATCTTTAATGACCACAGTGAGTCAGGACCTCGGTTTAACGTCTCATTTTGTTTTGTGATCATAAACTTCATTCTGTGTAGCAGTTTGTGAAACAATGGCTGTTGTGGTCCAGAAGTTTTGGGAAAATATTTATTACAATCTTTTCTTATGAAATGTAACAATCTTTAATCTAGTTTCAAAATACCAGCGGGGAAATTTTATTGCCTTCAAACGTCTGATATTCCCCATTGACTTTAATGGGAGCGCCAGTGTTTTGCCCTCAACATGCGCAGTACAGGCTTACTTCCGCAGCTCTACAAGCTTAGGTTAGCTGAAGGCGTGCTGTCCTTCAGAATGCTGCAGCTCGCCTGGTCTTCAACCCCCCCAGACACTCCCACGTATCTCCCCTACTCACTACCGTCCACTGGCTGCCTGTTATGGCTCGCATCAAATTTAAAACATTGGTCCTAACATACCAGGCAGTCAAGGGATCAGCCCCAGCATACCTCCACAAGATCTTCAAACCCTACATGCCAGCCAGACCCCTTCGTTCCGCTACCTCAGGAGGCCTGGCACCTCCCCCTCTTCACACCTGCACTTCCCGAACATGTATCCTGTCTGTTCTGGCCCCACGATGGTGGAATGACCTCCCCCGTGGAGGTAAGAACAGCTGAGACACTGACCCACTTCAAGCGACAACTGAAGACTCGCCTCTTCAGGCTACACCTCTCCCCATCCCTCCCTACCTCCCTGTAATCTCTAAATTGACTGTAAGCTTAGGTTTGTAACTAGGTAGCTGTTTCGTAGGTGACTTAGTTAATGCACTCGTTTTAACTACTGCTTGTATTTTTGCATAGACTGCGTTGTTGCTGTTCTCGTTTGTGTTAGTGTTAATCAGTTTAACCTACAGGGTCCAAGTTGAACTATGTGGTTGTTCCCTGCACTTGGAACAGTACTTCTCTCTAGGGTTTTCGACATACTTGTTCCTGGTTATGTTTATACACGTTGTTGTGCGTCGCTCTGGATAAGAGCGTCTGCCAAATGCCTGTAATGTAATGTAATGTATATATATATAATGTCCTGCCTACTTAAATATGAAAGTGTGTAAATATGCAGTATGTATCACAGTTCTAACAGACAAAATGGTCATTATAATATTGCTTTGTACGTGAATGTGATAAAATGTCCACATTTCCACAATGCTTTCCTAATATTTAGCTTTGAAAGAGTATGGGGGACAGAATTACATTTCAATTCAAGTTGTTGGGGGGGGGGGGGGTGTGGCTGTGTCCCCCACGTCAGCTGCGCCCCTGCCCACGTCAGTTGTTCTGATTGCTTCATTTTGCTCAAAAAGTTCTACTTCGTACAAAGTATACTGCCTACTTAAATGGTTCTGAAACGAAAAAGAAGCAGCAGTTCAGATAGACCCCATCACGTGATCAACCCTGTTACAAATCTAATCGATTTTGTTTTTAACCAATCAGAGATCAGTGCGCCTAGTCAAGGAAAACGGAATTGTGATATTTTATCATATTTTTCTCTATTCTGTTCGGCCTATAAAGTTTTACGATCCAGGAAAAATGTGAAATATTGGTGCGTGCTTCTAATGATCACCACAATGTAAGCGTTTGCCACCTAATTCGCGCTGGAGCAGGCTAGATTAATTTCTACAACGCTCATAGGAAATACATTGCAGACGCATCAGTAATTCTTTTTCTGGGCCGTGGTAGCCATCTTGCGGTGGTGCCCTGGCGGTGCCACATGCGGAAGTATCGAAATGAACAGGATTTAATGGCACCACGTGATCACGTTTCCCTTCTAGTTCCAGTTCATTGCTGGTTTCCACAGAAGTTTTTCCCAATTCACATTGTGTTTGGGCGTTTTCTTGGGGAAAAAGACAACGATACAGAGCTTGTAAGTACATAAATAACAGCTTGCGTTTAATGCGTGGGCAAGATGAAGAATTTTGTAGCCTTTCAGTCACAGTTAGCTTCCATTATGGAAGTACTAGCCAAAGCAGCTGTTGCCGAAATAAGCAAACTTGTTGAAGATGGGTCCGTTGTGTTGTATCTGGAAGTATCCCGAAGCCATAAAGAAATTGACAGTCTGAGGAGGAAACTGCAGCAGGTGGAGAGCGAGCTGAGGACGGCGCAAGAGGCAGCAGCGCGGGAGAGCCGCTCTATTGGAGTCCAGGTTGAGGACCAGTTTGGAGGAGCAGAAAGGGGTAGGCTATGCTTGTATCATATTTTGCCAGTGAAACGTATATATATTTTTATTTATAACGTTATTAATTGATTTTACACGTAGGGCTATGTATCAAAGGGAAATTGATGCGTAACGAAATAAAGGTTAATTAACAGTGATACAAAATTTAATAATATTTGTGCTAGATTTAAGCTAGGTGCCACCGTGCCTACCCTGATTCTGAAAAACTAAGTAGTGGGCGTATTCAGTTCAGCACAATGATTGTGAACCGATTTAATACTTTCTCGCTGTGACCTGTAATCTATTGATATTTGCTAAAGTGAAATCCCAATAACCAAACATAACGAAAGGCAGTATGTGGTGGTGGTTGGTTTTCCATAGTGATGCGCATTTATCGTGCTACAACGAAAAGCAAAGCACACGTTGCATTGCATTACATTGTGTATTTTGTCATCATAATAATAACACACACACACACACACACACACACACCGAAATAGAATATGTGGTTATATTGTTTTTAATTGTGTGAAATTTTCGTGCATTTAAATACAGTCTACCCTGGAACGTAATCCCCCTGTATTTCACATATGCCAGATCGCTATAGCTATGTCAGTCTTGTTTTTGTTAATGGCTCACCGAGTTATAGCTACTGTTATTGCTTTCGATCTGCACGTGCTGTTGCATAATTTTGTCTGTTTGAACCATGTCCATATAACGTTTGCACATTGAATATCCTTTTTGGCACGTTCAACCTTTATATTAATCATGCTACAGTGAATGTACATACAGTACACATTTAGAGCATGGAATTTGTGTTACAGTCCTGGTTTACAAACACTTTCGGACATTTCAAATTACGAGAAAAAAAGTAATAAATAAATAAATAAATAGATATGTAAATAAATGAATGAATAAATGTGATCAAAATGTCTGACCATTACAATGTATATGAAAATTGGGATAAACCAGTTTTCGTATGTGTATAATTTCTTATATCAGCGGTTAATGGCAAATTAAAAACTCTTGTGACAATAAGGACGATCTGGATGGTGCGTATTTCTGTAGGATAAACTGATATCTAAAAATAGCATGCATGAATTCAAAACTTTTTTTGACTGATTAAAACACACTTTTCAATCCAAGACTGTGCTTCTCAGACAAATTTGTTTCACCTTTTATTACTGCGTGAGTCAGTATTTGTATCTGTATCTGTGTATTGCTTCACGGGTTGCAGGCGTTTGTGTTAATATTGGAAGGTACGGAGATGTGGATTGGGTAGCATGTTTCTCTCAACTGTACCTTCAGCGAAACTAACATTTGCTCCAGTGTTTCCCACAGGAGTTGTAGTTGGTGGTGATGATGCCGGAGAGAGACGTCCCTTTGAACAGAAGCACTTTGAGGAGGAATTTGATCCACAGACAAGCGGCACGCAGCCTGTGTTTGGATTTACGGTGAAGGCAGAGCAAGAGGAAGAGCACGTAGCCCAGACACTCAATCAGACAGGATGTGAACACAGTGCAGGAAGACTGAACGATCTGGGCTCTGAGTATGTAATGTACGAGAGAAACAGTCAGCTGTGGAGTTCCTTTGCACAAGGGGACAATGACATTGCAACTAATGATGTGGTGTGTTCTGACACTATGGAAAAGTGCTCACAGAGTCTGTCAGTTAACTCACCACTACAGCATGCTCCTGCCACTGTGGAAGTCTCTGGAAGCATGCTATCCTCCTTGGGGAAAGATGTTCATGTTGTTCTTGGTGCTCTTGTGAAAGAGGAAGCAGGTAGGCAGTGTTCATACGCTGAAGAGAATAGATCTGAGATGGGTGGCACACAGCAGACAGAGTACAGACAGCCTTCACTCTCAATTAGTGATAATCAAACCTCACAGCTCTTTCAACCGCTGCAGCAGCCCTTAGACTGGCAAATAGGAATTACTGACAGCATCGCAGATCCAAACTCAAACGGCCGCAAAAAGACCAGCATCCACTGGAGAAGTGGTATAGGGAAGAAACCTTACAGCTGCACACAGTGCGAGAAGAGTTTCAGTCGGTTCATCGACCTAGAGAGACACCAGCGGAGCCACACAGGAGAGAAACCATTCAGCTGTGCACAGTGTGGAAAGGGTTTCAGTCTGAGGTGTAACCTTCTTAGACACGAGAGGGTTCACAGTGGGAGTAAACCATTCGGTTGTGCTCATTGTGGGAAGAGATTTGCTCCGGGAACTAACCTTAGAGCACACTACAGAATTCACACAGGCGAGAGACCATATCACTGCACTCAGTGTGGGAAGAATTTCACTCAGCTGGGTAGTCTTAAAGCTCACCAGAAAGTCCATAGTAGAAATGAATCACTACAGTTTGGGATGAGCTGTACGTGACTATAATAAGTTCAAAAACATTACATTTTATAGTCACCATATTAACTCAAATATCAGAAACTAATCTGCTGTGTGTAGAAGGACAAAGTTACTATGGTCTTATTGGTCTTCATAGAAATTTGTTTATTAAGAAAAATAGAGGGAGATGTATAAATATAATTTGGGGGAAAGGGTGTTCTATGTGAATAAATGACACCTGTGTGATGTTGAGAGGAGATTGGAGAGGATTGTGGGAAATTTCATTGAGCCAGTGAACCTCTGGTCTACCTGTAAGGTTTTATGAGGGAAAACATGCTGGCATGTTTCCAGCTAACAATAAAGCTATGGGTATCCATGACTGCCAATGAATTTACAGATTCCATACATTCAACAGGTTTGTTAGTTCTCATTACTATTTTTGTCTTCACGCATTATTTATCAAACCTGGGTCAAATAAGTATTTTAAATACTTTAACTCTATTAAAAACAAAACCAGTTTGGGTTTGCCTTTTGATATTGCCGACACTATACTAAAGTCAGATATAGAAAGAACAACTTCTGGATGTGAAAGAGGTTTGATTGAAACAGCTCAAGCTGCCCGGAGTCATCATGCTTATGTTTAATACCATAACCTAATCCGCTTCTGTAAAGTGATCACTGCAAACTCAAACAGTGGGACCATTTGGAAAGTTGGCAAAGTTTGTTACAGCAAACCATTGTTTTGGGACAACACTTGGATTCACGCTTCATTACATTACATTTGTTTAGTAGACACTTTATCTGTGACAGTGAAAGAAAACAAGTGCATCCATGACTTATTTGAGCAGCAGTGCAGGACCTGTTTTTAACATTCCCAGACCATTAAGTCTCTTAAGTGAAAAAAACAGTCAAACATTAAATGTAAATTATGGTTCTGTGGGTGGTACCATTCTTTTTTCTGGGTTGTATCAATATTTCGGTAGGTCACATTCTGTCATAACCATAGACCACATAATATAGAATCACAAAACTGTTAGAAAATGCTACACAGTTATGTGCATAGAGCTATAACCAATCGTAGCCGATAAGTTCTTACAGTTCTATGATATATTAGGTCCTGTTATAAAAGCGCCGAAGTAAATCTTCAGGCAGCCCTATGAGCATATCGGATTTGCGGGTTGGCAGCAATGAATGTTCATTCAATCAATCTTTAGAAATCTAAACAACTGCAACTAATTTGCCCAATTTCTTTGTTGCCTCCTATGAGATTCCGTAGTTAGAAGTCTCGCGAGAGTCATCAACCATGAAACTGATCGCCACAGAACTACCATTTTGGTTCTTACCGATTCATTCTGTCTGTGGAAAATCGGCCCGTTTAGAGCCGGAATGTCTTCTAACGGCATTTCGTCTCCTTCGCACAACTCCACGATGGCGTCGGCGAGTACAGGGAGCCGGGTCTCCTGCGGGAGAGATTTGAATTGTGTACCCGAGGTGGCGGATACGCTGGCGGCTGTCGCCAGGCTCGGGTAAGTTAGCCCAAACAGTGTCTTTAATTTCTGTGAAGGGTTTCGTGACTGGTGAATGCGAGGTTGATGCGATGGATTGTCAAAGTCGCTTGGCAGCACGTGAGGATCAGGGGGTAGTCGCTATCTAACTTTAATTTCTCACGTGTTTCGTGGCAGTTCAGTAGCATTGTTTGGCGAAATGTCATGCTAACTAACTATGTAGCTAAGCACAGTAGACATTTTGCAAAAAGACGCACAGTATTCAAAATCTCTGCTGATCAGATCATAGCTACCAGCCCGTGTAAAATTATTGTCGACGTTTTTTCGATGTGAGCAGACTGGTGCTTCATTCATTTAGGCAACAGCCAACGGTACGCCAGCTAGGTAGCTGTCTGGTTACTTAACGAAAACAGTTGACAATATTGAAGTGGGAAACGTTAGTTTTTTTGTGCCAAATTTATTTGAGCAAACTCAATGCTGTTGAACTAACTGTCTGGTTAGAGATGGAGCCTGACAGCCAGATGCGCAGTCGGCCAACGTTGGCGCTCTAATTTAGCTACTATCTACTAGCTAACGTTAGTAGAAATCAACAGCTGAGCTAGCTGGCTGGTCTGCGCACTGCCAGAGCGCGTGGTCATTTTTTGTACAATACGAGTCGGAACGATATAGCAGCATATTTAGAGAAGGGTATATATCTAATAACTGGTATATCTCATTGAATCGCGCAAACAAAAGGCTAACTTTTTTCTAGTTCAGATAGTGCATTCTTTTCACCTAATGTAACAGAAAGCAGACTCGTCCTGCCTGTGTTTTTCGGGGGTCTCTCGCGCAGTTTGGGTGATGCCAACCCCCTTCCAGATTTAGGCCTAGGTCTCTGGGTCTTGGCTGATCAGGGTCAAACTTGTATCGTACTCATTTTGAGAGAGAGAAAAATGGTTTAATCTTGTTTCAGTTTTCCTTAACATTAGACTCTTGGGGGGGGGGGGGGGGGGAGAAAGGGGTTATGTGAAAGGGTTCTTTGGCTTGTCCTTGGAACCCCTATTACAATTTGTTTCCTTTCATAAATTTATAATTAGTAAATAACATCAGTTTTTCTTATTTTCTATCTAATAAAATAACACACTTTAAGAATCTCTCTCTCTCAGTGCAGAGTTAATGTCTCTCACAAATTCAAATTGCTTTATTGGCAGGAAATACATAGGTACATATTTCCAAAGCATCATAAATCAATTCAAAATACATATTTACAGTGGGATACTTATAATGAACATTCTATTTATAATTATCTATTTATTTATTTATTTTAATTATGTACGATGGTCACTCAGTGTCCCTCAGATTATGGCAAGCTGAGACATATTGAGCTGCAATTGTGGCTGTTGGTCCTTCTAATAGGACTGCACATTTTTCATTCTTTGATAAAGAATGGAAGTTTTTATAATTTCTGAAAATTTTTGGTAATATATTTTTTAATATTTGTATATTTTGTACAGTTTAGGAGCAAGTGCATCTCTGTCTCAACCTCTCCTGTCTTACAGTGACCACATATTCGTTTTTCTTTTGGTAACCATGAATTTTTGTGTCTGCCTTTTTCAATTTCAAGGGTGTGGTCACTGGGTCTGTATTTGGTCAGGAGCCGTCTCTGCTTTGTATCTCTGACAGAGAAGAGATACTCTGCTGGAGTATAGTCTTTTTTCAGGGTTCGATAGCAATTTAGTTGACTTTGTGTTTTGGTTTCTTTATCCTAATGTTCCAAATAGAAATTTTTTGTTTGTTGCATAATTTGGGTTATTCTGATTTGCGGCTGGTAAGCAGTGCTGGTCTGAGCGTGATGCAGGTTAATTTGGGTTATAGAATTAGTAAGCTTCAGTACCAGCTGACTCTGAAGTGTATCAGGCCTTCCTTTCTCTCCCTGCCTCCCCATTACATTACAGGCAATGAGCAGATGCTCTATGTGATTTTAGCGCATTTAGCTCACTCTCTAATCTCTCTTACTCTTTTATCTCTGTCAAAGCTCTCTTTCTCTCTCTCTCTGTTTCCCTCCCTCTCTCTCTCTCTCTCTCTCTCTCTCTCTCAGGTTTGACTTCCTGTGTATGCCGCTGTTCCACCCACGGTTCCAGAGAGAGTTTGAGTTGGACCCAGCGCGGGGTCGTCATGGCGCCCACACCCGCTCTGACCTGCTGCTATGCGGGAGAGGTGATGTGGGGGGGGGGGAGGGGCTATAGACTACTGATGGCTGTAGGAGAGAAGGGGGCGGGGCTACAGAGGGGGCAGGGCTACAGGGCTCTGTATATACATGTCATACATTCAGCTGTGCAGCCTGCGTATCACGTTCAGCTGCGCAGCCTGCATCATACTTTCAGCTGCGCAGCCTGTGTCATACATCCAGCTGCGCAGCCTGTGTCATATGTCCAGCTGCGCAGCCTGTGTCATACGTCCAGCTGCGCAGCCTGTGTCATACGTTCAGCTACGCAGGCTGTGTCATACGTCCAGCTATGCAGCCTGTCATACATTCACCTGTGCAGCCTGCGTAATACGTTCAGCTGCGCAGCCTGTGTCATACTTTCAGCTGCGCAGCCTGTGTCATACTTTCAGCTGTGCAGCCTGTGTCATACGTCCAGCTGCGCAGCCTGTGTCATACGTTCAGCTACGTAGGCTGTGTCATACGTCCAGCTATGCAGCCTGTCATACATTCGCCTGTGCAGTCTGTGTCATACGTTCAGCTGTGCAGCCTGTGTCATAAGTCCAGCTAGGCAGCCTGTGTCATACATTCAGCTGTGTGTCATATGTTCAGCTGTGCAGCCTGTGTCATACGTTCACCTGTGCAGCCTGTGTCATACGTTCAGCTGTGCCGCCTGTGTCATACGTTCACCTGTGCAACCTGTGTCATACGTTCATCTGTGCAGCCTGTGTCATACGTTCAGCTGTGCAGCCTGCCCCTCTGTGTCCGTCCTGGTTGCATGTGGTGATGAATAGATAGTGTGGTTGAGCTCACTGCGTATTTTGGGGAGAGCCGAGATGACTGTTTGTGTCGTCCCCCCACCACAGACTGGAACACCCTGATTGTGGGGAAGCTGTCTCCCTGGATCGAGACCGACTCGGAGGTGGAGACGGAGCGCAAGAACTCTGAGTTGGTAAGACTTGGTCGGTTCTCCATCTTAGAACGGGAGTAGAACCGGGCAGCACTTATATACCCCACAGATAGATACAGAATCTTTAAAAAATAACTGAAAATAATACTGATGTGATGTGTTAACTTATGACCTGTGTAGAGTGGACGGGAGTGACGTTAAAGACCTGAACGCTGTTCTCTTCTCCATCGTCTCGCTTTCATTTCTCCTGTCTGTTCCGTTCATCCTCCTTTTTTTTTAATCCTCTCCCTCTCTCCCCCTGTCCAGGCGCTGGTGCAGGAGCTGAATTTCTCCGCGTACCTGGGACTGCCGGCCTTCATGATCCCCCTCAGGACCCCCCACTGCGCCAACCTGGCCCGAATCCTGCTCAATCACATCCACACCGGACACCACTCCTGCACCACTCCTGCATGGTAATCAATAATCAATAATCACATCCACACCGGACACCACTCCTGCATGGTAATCAATAATCAATAATAACATCCACACCGGACACCATTCCTGGATGGTAATCAATAATCAATAATAACGTCCACACCGGACACCATTCCTGGATGGTAATAAATAATCACATCCACACTGCTCTCCTTAATCCTAACACTCTCACTGATGGTCAGCTAGCTTTTCTGATCAGATTAATTGATTGATTATTGGTTGTCGTTCAGTTCTGGATCCGCGTGCCTCTGCTGGCCCCTGAGGACACTCGCGATGACATCATCGACAATGAGCCGGTTAAACACAGCGACGACGGCAGCACGGACGAGAAGACCTGGGCTTGGTGAGGGTGACATCATCACGGCCACTTCCTGTCTGAGTGTGAGAGTGTGCCAGTGTACCCAGTCGCACACTTATGACATCACAACACCAATAAGGAGATGATTGGAAGTGTGTCCCTCCTCAGCTTCCTGACTGAGAGCGAAAATAACTTTGGGTTTGGTCTCCAGTTTCTGATCTCATTTCCTGAGTGGGGTTTCTGGGTAGCTCATCCTATTAAAGCACTGTTCCAGTGTGAGCCTCATGGTCTGATATCTGTTAAGGCTCTGTTCCAGTGTGTGGATGGGCCCCATGGTCTGGTATCTGTTAAGGCTCTGTTCCAATGTGTGGATGGGCCCTATGGTCTGGTATCTGTTAAGGCTCTGTTCCAGTGTGTGGATGGGCCCCATGGTCTGGTATCTGTTAAGGCTCTGTTCCAGTGTGCGAATGGGGCTCCATGGTCTGGTATCTGTTAAGGCTCTGTTCCAGTGTGCGAATGGGCCCCATGGTCTGGTATCTGTTAAGGCTCTGTTCCAGTGTGTGGATAGACCCTGTGGTCTGGTATCTGTTAAGGCTCTGTTCCAGTGTGTGGATGGGCCCCACAGTCTGGTATCTGTTAAGGCTCTGTTCCAGTGTGTGGATAGACCCTGTGGTCTGGTATCTGTTAAGACTCTGTTCCAGTGTGTGGATGGCCCCATGGTCTGGTATCTGTTAAGGCTCTGTTCCAATGTGTAGATGGCCCCATGGTCTGGTATCTGTTAAGGCTCTGTTCCAGTGTGTAGATGGCCCCATGTTCTGGTATCTGTTAAGACTCTGTTCCAATGTGTAGATGGCCCCATGGTCTGGTATCTGTGAAGGCACTGTTCCAGTGCATGGATGGGCCACCTGGTCTGGTATCTGTTTAGGCACTGTTCCAGTGTGTAGATGGACCCCATGGTCTGGGATCATATCTGGACCATGCAAGTGTGGACTGTGTGTCACATAATTGGCCAGGGTCTGCTCTATCTGTGGTGGTTTTTTCTGTTTTTCAGTCTTTCCCCTTTTTTGGCTTCACAGGTGGCATTCCTTCAGAACACTGTGTGACTACAACAAGAGGATCTGCTTGGGTAAGAGAGTGAGGGGTGTGGCATGGAGGAAAGATTAATCTGTGTGGGTGTATACTGTAGAACCCAGATAATTAGTAACGTTTTATATTAATACATGAATATTTCACTCTAGTTTTGTCCTTTTTCTCCTAGCCATTGAAGTTGGAGCAGACATGCCCTCTGACTCTGTGATTGACAAGTGGCTCGGGGAACCAATCAAAGCAGCCATTCTTCCCACCAGCATTTTCCTGACCAATAAGAAGGGGTTTCCTGTCTTGTCAAAGGCACACCAGCGAATCATATTCCGTCTTTTTAAGGTACTGACCACACTTTTCGGAGGCCGTTTGATAAGAGAACTGTTTTTAAAAATGTTTAAAAACGAAAACTTTAACTGTGACACAAATTAGACAGTTACAGCAACAGCAGGGTCTCATCTGGGACCCAATCCTGCAACCCCCTGATATGGAAACGAGTCTCCTGTGAGAATGAGCTGCAGTGCATGTCTGTCCCTGTGAGGGAGTCACTGTTTCTCTCCCTTTTCACTCTTTCTTTCTCCCGCTCCCCCCATCCCCAGCTCGAGGCTCAGTTCATATTCACGGGTGCGAGCCGGCACAGCGAGAAGGATTTCCGCTCCTACCTGCAGTACCTGGAGTACCTGAACCAGAACCGCCCCGCCCCCAACTCCTACGAGCTCTTCGCCAGGGGCTACGAGGACTACCTGCAGTCCCCCCTGCAGGTACGTGTGTGTGTGTGTGTGTGTGTGTGCGCGTGTGTAAGTGTGTGTAACCGTGAGTGTGTGTAGGTGCATGTGTAAGTGCGTGTAAGTGTATGTGAGTGTGTGTAGGTGCATGTGTAAGTGCGTGTAACTGTATGTGAGTGTGTGTAACTGCATGTACTTCTCTGTTCTCATCCTGTGTCTGTTTCAGCCTCTCATGGATAACCTGGAGTCTCAGACCTATGAGGTGTTTGAGAAAGACCCCATTAAATACTCCCAGTACCAGCAGGTAAGAGCGGACAGCACACACACACCTTCAGGATCTGTGTGTGTGTGTGTGTGTGTGTGTGTGTGTGGTGGTGGGGGGGGGGGGGGGGGGGGGGGGTGTGTGCGCATGTGCATGGGCGTGCAAGGTGATCAGTGTGTGCGTGCGAGCAAGCGATATAGAATTAGTGCATTAACTGCTCTGTGCTCATTTTCCAGGCTGTGTACAAGTGTCTGCTGGACAGAGTGCCAGAGGAGGAGAAGGACACCAACGTGCAGTGAGTACATTCTTGCATCCGCCTACCCACACACACACGTATGCGCACGCACGCACACACACACATACACGCAATTCGCATGTCTTTATTTTGTATTGCCACTTTACGTTTGCCTGCATTTAATGGTTAGAAACGGACATAAGTGTATCAGGCCTTCCTTTCTCTCCCTGCCTCCCCGTTACATTACAGGCAATGAGCAGATGCTCTTATCCAGAGTTACTTTTATATATTCCCTCTCTCTCTCTCTCTGTCTCCCTCTCTCTCTCTCTCTCTCTCTCTCTCTCTCTCTCTCTCTCTCTCTCTTCTCTCCTCCCTCTCTCTGTCTCTCTGTCCTCTCTCTCCTCTCTCTCTCCCCCCCCCCCCCCCCCTCTCTCTCTCAGGGTGCTGATGGTTTTGGGGGCCGGGCGGGGTCCCCTGGTGAACGCCTCCCTGCGTGCCGCGAAGCAGGCCGATCGGAAGCTCCGGGTGTACGCCGTGGAGAAGAACCCCAACGCCGTCATTACGTAAGCCCCGCCCCTAACGCCGTCATTACGTAAGCCCCGCCCCTAACGCCGTCATTACGTAAGCCCCGCCCCTAACGCTGTCATTACGTAAGCCCCGCCCCTAACGCCGTCATTACGCAAGCCCCGCCCCTAACGCCGTCATTACGCAAGCCCCGCCCCTAACGCCGTCATTACGTAAGCCCCGCCCCTAACGCGTCATTACGTAAGCCCCGCCTCTAACGCCGTCATTACGCAAGCCCCGCCCCTAACGCCGTCATTACGTAAGCCCCGCCCCTAATGCCGTCATTACGTAAGCCCCGCCCCTAATGCCGTCATTACGTAAGCCCCGCCCCTAATGCCGTCATTACGTAAGCCCCACCTCTAACGCCGTCATTACGCAAGCCTCGCCCCTAACGCCGTCATTACGTAAGCCCCGCCCCTAACGCCTTCATTACGCAAGCCCCGCCCCTAACGCCGTCATTACGTAAGCCCCACCTCTAACGCCTTCATTACGCAAGCCCCGCCCCTAACGCCGTCATTACGTAAGCCCCACCTCTAACGCCTTCATTACGCAAGCCCCGCCCCTAACGCCGTCATTACGTAAGCCCCGCCCCTAACGCCGTCATTACGCAAGCCCCGCCCCTAACGCCGTCATTACGCAAGCCCCGCCCCTAACGGCGTCATTACATAAGTCCCGCCCTAACGCCATCATTACGTAAGCCCCGCCCCTAACGCCGTCATTACGCAAGCCCCGCCCCAACACCGTCATCCTGTTGGGCCCGCCCACCGCTAACGGAGTCACCACTGTTAGCACCGCCCTGATGCCATCATCGCATTAAGCCCCTCCCTAATATGTCATCACCTTAAGCCTGGCCTTAAACGCTGTCATCACGTATGCTCCGCCCTTACTCCAGTGACCTCATCACATGCCACGCCCCTCATCCCATCATCACATTGTCTGTCTATCCCTCTTTTTCCATCTTTCTCTCGTTTCTCATTCTCCTCCGCTCGCTTTCTCACTCTCCCTCTGCTTTGCTCTCAGTTTGGAAAACTGGCGGTTCGAGGAGTGGGGCGATCAGGTGACCGTGGTGTCATGTGACATGAGGGAGTGGGCGGCGCCGGAGAAGGCCGACATCATCGTTAGTGAGCTGCTGGGGTCCTTCGGGGACAACGAGCTGTCCCCAGAGTGCCTGGACGGAGCACAGCACTTCCTGAAGGGTAGGGGGCGGAGCTTACTTAGAACTTCCTGAAGGGTAGGGGGTGGAGTTTACTCAGAACTTCCTGAAGGGTAGGGGTGGAGCTTACTCAGAACTTCCTGAAGGGTAGGGGGCAGAACTTACTCTGCACGTCCTGATGGGTAGGGGGCAGAGCTTACTCTGCACTTCCTGAAGGGTACTTCCTGAAGGGTAGGGGGTGGGCTTACTTGTCCTGAAAGGGGGTGAGCTTACTTAGTACTTCCTGAAGGGTATGAAGACTTCCTGAAGGGTAGGGGGTGGAGCTTACTTAGCACTTCCTGAAGGGTTGTAAATGAACAGAGTAAATGAAGACCAAAGAATATCTCTCTCTCTCTCTCTCTCTCTCTCAGAGGATGGGGTGAGCATCCCCTGTTCCTACACCTCCTTCCTGGCCCCCCTGTCTTCCTCTAAGTTGTATAATGAGGTGCGGGGGTGCAGGGAACGGGACAAGGACCCGGAGTGTCACTTTGAGACCCCCTATGTGGTGCGGCTGCACAACTTCCACCAGCTGGCTGACCCCAAACCCTGCTTCACCTTCACACATCCCACTACAGGTAACTCCCACCTTCACACATCCCACTACAGGTAACTCACCTTCACACATCCTGCTACAGGTAACTCCCACCTTCACACATCCCACTACAGGTAACTCTCACCTTCACACATCCCACTACAGGTAAACCTTCACCACTACAGGTAACTCCCACCTTCACACATCCCACTACAGGTAACTCCCACCTTCACACATCCCACTACAGGTAACTCCCACCTTCACACATCCCACTACAGGTAACACTCACCTTCACACATCCCACTACAGGTAACTCTCACCTTCACACATCCCACTACAGGTAACTCGCACCTTCACACATCCCACTACAGTTAACTCTCACCTTCACACATCCTGCTACAGGTAACACTCACCTTCACACACATCCCGCTACAGGTAACACTCACCTTTACACACATCCAACTACAGATAACACTCACCTTTACACACTTGACTACAGGTAACTCTCACCTTCACACATCCTACTACAGGTAACTCTCACCTTCACACACATGGCTACAGGTAACACTCACCTTTACACACATCCGACTACAGGTAACTCTCACCTTCACACATCCCACTACAGGTAACTCTCACCTTCACACATCCTTCTACAGGTAACACTCACCTTCACACATCCCACTACAGGTAACTCTCACCTTCACACATCCTGCTACAGGTAACACTCACCTTCGCACACATGACTACAGGTAACTCTCACCTTCACACATCCTACTACAGGTAACTCTCACCTTCACACATCCCACTACAGGTAACTCTCACCTTTACCCACATGGCTACAGGTAACACTCACCTTTACCCACATGGCTACAGGTAACACTCACCTTCTCACACATGGCTACAGGTAACACTCGTCGTCACACACCTCAGTGCAGGTAATGCTGTGTGTGGCTGAGGAACAGGATGCAGTGATCTGACTCTGCTCTCTGTCTTCCTCTGCCAGATATGAATAATAACAGGTATCAGTGCCTGCGGTTCTCAGTGCAGTGTAACTCGGTGCTCCACGGGTTCGCCGGGTACTTCGAGACCACGCTGTACGCAGACGTCACACTCAGTAAGTCTGCTTTCCTGCGTCTGTCAGTGCCGTTGTGATGATGATGATGGTCATTAGCCTGCTAACGGAGGTGCGGTCGCTCCACTGTTATTAGTGAAAGTGTTGTTAATGCAGTTTTTGTGTGTGTGTGTGTACTCGTGCGTGTGTGTCCGTGTGTGTGTGTGTGTGTGTGCTCGTCCGTGTGTGTGTGTGTGTGTGTGCTTTCTTATGTCTGCAGGTATCAAGCCAGAGACTCACTCTCCTGGAATGTTCTCCTGGTTCCCTATTCTGTTTCCTCTCAAAGTAAGTTTGTGATCTTAATAGTTTTTTATATTTAATATCTGCTGTGTTAATGTCTCTCGCCCTCTCTCTCTCTGTGCCATGCTAATGTCTCTCGCCCTCTGTCTCTCTCTCTCTCTGTGCCATGCTAATGTCTCTTGCCCTCTCTCACAGTGCCGTGTTAATGTGTCCCGCCCTCTCTCTCAGTGCCATGTTAATGTCTCTCGCCCTCTCTCACAGTGCCCTGTTAATGTCTCTCACCCTCTCTCTGTGCCCTGTTAATGTCTCTCTCCCTCTCTCACAGTGCCCTGTTAATGTCTCTCGCCCTCTCTCTCACAGTGCCATGTTAATGTCTCTCGCCCTCTCTCTGTGTGCCTGCAGCAGCCCATCCCCCTGTCGCGGGGTGATGATGTCAGCGTGCGGTTCTGGAGGTGTAATAATGGGAAGAAGGTGTGGTACGAGTGGGCCGTGACCGAGCCAGTCTGCTCCGCCATCCACAACCCAGCCGGCCGGTCCTACACCATCGGCCTGTAGAGCAGCACACACACACACACACTCACTCTCACCCCACACACACACACACACACTCACTCTCACTGTACAAACACACACACACACGCAACTCACTGTCACATGCACACACACTCTCACTCCACACACACACACACACACACACACACACACACACTCACTCCACACACACACACACACACACTCACTCTCACTCCACACACACACACACACACACGCACACTCACTCTCACTCCACACACACACACTCACTCTCACTCTCACTCCACACACACACACACTCACACACACACACACGCACACTCACTCCAC
Source organism: Anguilla japonica (assembly GCA_025169545.1). Lineage (NCBI taxonomy): Eukaryota > Metazoa > Chordata > Actinopteri > Anguilliformes > Anguillidae > Anguilla > Anguilla japonica. Next base: position 4,020,794 of record CM045890.1, on the reverse strand, counting down.
ACACACACACTCACTCTCACTCTCCACACACACACACACACACACACACTCACTCTCACTCCACACACACACTCACTCTCACTCCACACACACACGCACACTCACTCCACACACACACACACTCACTGTACACACACACTGTGCGCACACACACACACTCACTCTCACTCCACACACACACACACACACACACACACACACACGCACACTCACTCCACACACACACACACTCCTGTACACACACACTGTGCGCACACACACACACTCACTCTCACTGTACAAATACACACACACACAAACTCACTGTACATGCACACACACTCTCACTGTACACATACACACACTCTCACTGTACACACACACACACAAACTCACTGTACACGCACGCACACTCACTGCACACACAAACTCACTCATTCCATACGACACATACACACAAACTCACTGTACATGCACACACACTCTCACTGTACACACACACACACACAAACTCACTGTACACGCACGCACACTCTCACTCCACACACAAACTCACACTCATTCCATACGACACATACACACACACACACACACACACACAAACTCACACTCATTCCATACGACACACACACGCACAGACAGTCCCTGATTGAGTGAACTGAGTAGGTCAGAAATTGAACCCGAGTTGAGTGTGGGATGCGGAGAGATCTGCTCATTCTGTTGTCATGGTAACTTTTGTTTTTTCCCCCTCATTTTCTCCCCTGAAAAGAATAAAGCCTTTGTCAAGTCCAAACTGGGTGTTTGTTTCTGTAGTTGATTGGTGCGTGGGTTGAGGGAGACGTGTAGAAGTGACTGCAGTCACTGCAGATTCGCAACTGTGTAAGAATGAAAAAGCAAGAGTTATATGTCTTCATTTGCACACTTGTACATAATTCTTATTAGAACGTTTTTGATTTTGTCATTCCTAAATATAAAACTGCATCATTACTGTGCGATGGTGCTTTGGCCAGATTGCTAAATTTGAATATTCCCTTAACCCATTTTCTTCTTTATAATACTACATTAAAGTCTAAATTGCCTCTAGGTACACGTGTGTGAGTGAATGGTGTGTGTGCCCTGCGATGGACTGGTTCGATGGACTGTGTTCATCGATCACTGAATGTTTAGACAGCATGAGTCGGTTACAGAGTGCTGTGGTGGTAAGATAATAAATTAACATAGTTTTGTTCTCACATACCCTGAAGTAAATTTTGAGCAAGTATGCATGTAAGAATGTATTACAGCAGTGGTTCTCAAACTCGATCCTGGGGGCCCCTGTGTATGCTGGTTTTTTTCCAACCACAATTGCAATCCCAGAATTTTAACAAGCTGTTAATTTTTCTTGATTAGGTGCTTTCATGTTTCAATCAAGCAGTAACATGCCTGATTATACTAATCAAGGTGGTCAGCAAAGACTCTAGAGGTTGATTAGTAGAATCAGGTGTGATACTACTCTTGGTTGAAACAAGAGCTGACACCCACACTGGCCCTTTCTGGATAAAATTGGGGACCCCTGCTCTAAAACATGAAAGCACCTAATCAAGAAAAATTTTCAGCTTGTTAAAATTCTGGGATTGCAATTGTGGTTGGAACGAAAACCAGCATACACAGGGGCCCCCGGGACAGAGTTTGAGAACCACTGTATTACAGTATACAGAAGTATACAGAATACAAGTATACATAATAGAACACAGCCTTTGTTGTGTGTGTGTCTGAGAGTGTGAAAGTATGTGAGAGAGTTTGCGTGTGTGGGAAAGAGCGCTTGTAGGGAGCATTGTGGCTAGTTTCCGTTTGTTACATCATGTTTACATCAGTGTGGTCTGTGAGTTGCGGGGGGCGGGGCTAATGAGAGGGGGATGGGGCGCGAGACAGGGGGAGGCGCTTGTATACGTAGCTGTAGGAATAAAGAGAGGGAGACAAGGTGCTTAAACTAAATTTATCTCGCCAGCGTCACTGGTGAAACGTCGGGTGGATACATTTGTTATTAGGCCGACTACTGTAGTTTTTTTTCCTCTAAACGGTTTGTGGATAAACGGTAGATACCAGCGTTAGCTGGTCTGGATCATTTGAAATAATCGTCCCAATTCCGTGCGGGAAGGATGCTGGTTTATTCCTGCACGTCTGTGTGTGACTGACCAATTGTACATTTGACACCGCAAAACAAGCTGTCATACAGAGTAAATGGAAATCTCTCATTTGTTGACTATATGCAAACAGTGCAGCGACGGTTGATTCATTTCCCCTTTTAAGCGAAATCAATATTACCGTGGTAACGAGTATTACGAAGAAAAACAGACAGGACACTGAGTAGGTTATTTTCACATTTTAAAAAAATCCACGACTAGCTTGCGCTACATCAGCAAATTTGCTTTGTCAGTGCCTTGCGGGCAATTATATTCATTCAGCAATAACTATGGAACAAAACTAGATAAAATCGGTTAGTTTTCGTTTTCTAAAACAACGGAAACAGCGCCTTCTGCTTTTGCGGTAATTTTTTTGTCGAACTATTGTTTCGTCGACCACGCGATGAGTGTACTCGCGCATCGTTCTTTTTTTATCAAGGTAAGATGTAACCAACTATTTACTAACATATTGCTATTTTAGTGTTTAGCTTTTTCGTGTTACTCATATTTTAGCTACCAACTGTTCACTGTTACCTCAGGTACGGTCGGTGCGAAACGCGGTTCAGCCCACTGTGTTAAAATATTAATAGCCTACTGCACTGTAGCATTCGTTTCTAATAATATAACCATAATCTAAATACAGGTTACTCCTAAAACGTGCAGGCATCGTTTTGACTTTAGTGGTGCCTTTGTTTCTTCGGAAACATCCGTGAAACGCCTATGCTACAATCAGCCAATAACTGCCTTCCGAAACCCCGCTTGATAAGCCACTTTGAGATCCCACTTTGACCAGCTGTGGTATACCCCTGACTGGGGAAAGGGTCACGTGTTTACATTTTTTTCCGCCAACAACCCAATTAAACTGCCTAACTTCGTTTTACTCAAAGGCGTTCTGCAAGTCAACTTTGTGCTCATTGGTGAATAACACATCCAACATCATTGAAGTCCATTTTGCAGTTGGTCATGAATGGACCGATGTAATCGAAACTACACGGAGAATGCGCTTAGGGTCGCTTAGGGGCGACGTTGTTTGCTTTTGACACAATTTGTACAGACCGTCACAGCTTCGTTGCCGCCCACCGCTCCAAAGCGGCCACAGGGCTGGTCCAGCTCGGGACTTTGCAGCGTCTAGCTCGGCGCTGCGCTTGACGTCATCATTCTCAAGACCTGGCCTCGACTGAACTAGCCAGATGTCGGACGGTCCAAGACAGCGGGGGAAGGCAACTGCGGTGGACGGGGATGGCGAGTCCGACTCCAACAAGGGCTCGGAAGGCTCCGGGGTGACTCTGAAGAAAGAGATCGGTCTCGTGAGCGCCTGTGGCATTATAGTTGGTAAGTTCCCGTATTCTTCCCTAGCAACGGTAACATGACCTGCAGCCAGGTGAAACGGTGCCCGATCTAATTACATTACCCTGGCAGAAGTGTGTCTTCTGCAAGAAAAAAACATTTGCACCTGAATCCACACACTGCTGCTCTAACCACTGCCCTACAGTTCTGGATCAGGGATGAGTCCCAGCCATGTAGGTTTGGGGGTGGAGCCAGGGAGACATGTCACCCCCAATATTATCATATGAATCGGTCCCGAGACTAGCTATTATGGTTGTGAGAATTTGGTTATGTGAGGCTAGGTTGTCCGTCAGTGGTATCATTGTTTGGCCTTGGAATCGTGAGTTACCCAGAATGCCCTTCAGGGGCCAGGGCATTGCATAGTATGCCGCTGGAGCATGGCTGTGTTGGGGGGCAGGGCAAGCACAGACTGCTCCCCCCTGAGCCACCCCCCCCCCTTAATTTCCATGCCTCGGCCACCCCCAACCAGGGTTCAATCCTGCCTCAGCCATAGTGGTTCCCTCTCTCACACGTGGGAACTGCGGGTTTTGTGCCCCTTGACCGTACCACCTGACTCTGCCCGTGAGACTGGCGAAGTCTTCTGCTGCGCAGTTGTGTGAGTCGCTGTGGATGAGAGTGTCTGCTAAATGCCCGTAATGTAACCTCCGGATGCCAGTTGGCTGCTCTTCCACACAGGCTACACATGATCCCCCACAGGCTTCTCTCACCATAATCGGATTTACTGTCTACTGCTCTACCTCCCTCTCTCCTGCCTCTAAGTGATTGGCTGAGAGAGCCAGGCTGGGGATTTTGATTGGACACTGGGAAGGGAGGTGCCCCATTCTCTTTGATGTGTCACAAGGTCTTTAATGGCCACAGGGAGTTGGGACCTCGGTTTGATGTTACCATTTGAAAAGTTGAGCAGTGGTAGGAAAAACAGTGAGCTTTCTTGAATCGCCATGATGGCTAGACCTCTAATGAGCTGTCAGTTACTTTTTCTGAACCAATCACAAGGGTTTGCTCTCCACACCTCTACATTGATGGGTTCAGATAAGTGATACACTGATGGCATAATGGTGGCTCTGCCCATATTTTGGGTTTGGTCGGCCTAATCTTGCATGGGACCTACATTTGTGGCCCACATCCTCATCACCAGGCTACGAGCACGCAAGCCCAATGCAAACCAGGAAAGCACACTGTTTATTAAACATGGATATTGCAGCAATAAAATGTAGAATAATGCTGAGGTACTGGCTGCCACACTAAAATGTGTATGTTTCCATTTCGGGCATGCTGGGAAATGTAGTTTTGAATGTTTACTTTAATGTACCTGGAGCCCAGTGTGACATGGGAGTGTGTGGCACTGTCTGTTAGCCTTAGCCGGCGTGCTGCTTTGTCCACGGGGGCCTGGCTGGCGCGTGATTGGCTCCGACCGCGGTGGTGCGGCGCTGCGTCCTGGCGAGGCTCCAGGCTTTTGCTGGCGCGAGGCCCGGCGTTCCGAACCAGGTCGATGAAACTCCGGTCCGGTTCCTGCTGAGCCAGCGAGAAGGCCACGCCCTGCGTCTGCTGCGTCGGGTAGCTCGACCGCTTCGGGCCAACCGCAGCGGAACGTTTACCGTAGCGTCAAATACGGTCGCTTAGCGACATCTGCACTGAGCAGAAGCACATTCTGCATCAGCCCCAACTGCCATTTCAAATTTATTTTAGCTAGAAGCAGGTAGCGAAACCGCTAGGTGTACTCCGGTTAATGTGCGCCTGTGGTTGGCCGTGAAGACCAGCACTACCTAAAGGCTGGAAGTAGCTGTGCAGGTGTTCGGTGGTGGACAGCGTGATATTCTGGTTGTCAACACTTTCATGAACGAGGCTCTGCCAGAGCGTGGTTCACTCAACAGGAAGTGAAAAGCACGGAGACAGGAAGTGCGTGCGTACTGCAGACTCGGCCCACCGTCGGCGCCACACGGGGCTGAAGCTAAGTGCGATCAAACGGCAAAAAACCTGCACATGTACACGTGCGTGTTCCTGTTTATGTGTGCGTCTGTGTGTTTGTTTGTGTTTTTGTGTGTGTGCGTCTGTGTGTTTCTTTGTGTTTGTTTGTGTTTATGTTAACTACAGAAACACATTTGAGGGTCTTATCTTGCCTGCTCACACAGTTCTGGTCTGAGCGGGACTCTTAGATGCACGGGACCTTTACTGCTCTGTTTCTATGGTAACAGCCTCAACACTATCAGGAAGGAAGCTATGTCTGAATGTGGGCCACCCAACAGGAAGTTTGTGCGTGTGTAGACTGACCGACACCCCCCACCCCCCAATCAGCACCTCACAGGGCTGAAGCTAAGTGCTACTGAACAGTGAGAAACCTGCACGTGTGCATGTGTATGTTTGTGTTTATGTGAATGAATGTGTTTGTTTGCGTTTTGTGTGTGTGTGTGTGTGTGCATGAGTGTGTTTGTTTTGGTTTGTGTGTCAGTCTCATCTGTCAGTCTGTATTTGGTGTGTGTGTGTGTGTGTGTGTGTGTGTGTGTGTATGTATGTATGTATGTATGTATGTGTCAGCTCATCTGTCAGTCTGTGTTTGGTGTGTGTGTGTGTGTGTGTGTATGTATGTATGTATGTGTCAGCTCATCTGTCAGTCTGTGTTTGGTGTGTGTGTGTGTATGTATGTATGTGTCAGCTCATCTGTCAGTCTGTGTTTGGTGTGTGTGTGTGTGTGCGTGTGTGTATGTATGTATGTGTCAGCTCATCTGTCAGTCTGTGTTTGGTGTGTGTGTGTGCGTGTGTGTGTATGTATGTATGTGTCAGCTCATCTGTCAGTCTGTGTTTGGTGTGTTTGTGTGTGTGTGTGTGTGTGTACGTATGTGTCAGCTTATCTGTCAGTCTGTGCTTGGTGTGTTTGGTGTGTGTGTGTGTGTGTCAGCTCATCTGTCAGTCTGTTTGGTGTGTGTGTGTGTGTGTGTGTGTTGGGCTGGGGGACATTAGGCAGTTTCTGTTAAACCCCAGACTAAGTGTGTCCGAGTGAAAGTGCGGCGGAACAAAAACAGGAAGCGCGTGGGAACAGGATGGCTGGCTCACTGTACCTGCCCTGCCCTACTTTCCCTCAATGGATATTTGATCTCTGTGGTCTGTTTCTGTGTGCCTGATTTAAGGAGAACTCTTGCAATGGCAAATTTCTGTGAACCTACTATGTATTTTTGGAGAATGCTAATTTAAATATTTCTTTTGGGGGGGGGGTTTGGCCCAGTCTTTGAAGGCTGGGTAGCAAGGAGGGCTCCATACTTTGCTCCTGAGTTCGAACTTGAACAATAAATTTTGAGCCAAATTCTCAGTTATTGCGGTGGTAATTCCAAGTCTAGTTTTTGTGCTGTGAAAAGACCTGAGCCTTTTCTTGCAGTGCTTCGGTTGACATTTTGAAGTTCCTCATCGCACTGGATACGGGCCTACGGCATGTGTTCTGTAAATGCTACAGAGCTCGAACACTGACTCACCCACACTCCAAAAAAAAAAAGGGTTATAAAAAGTGCCTGAGAAGCTTGTCATTCTTGTCAGTGGGGTGGTATTTTATAGATACATACAACTATGCCCCTAGCCAGAATTACATAATTTCTTTGCACTTTTTTTGCTCGTATAAGGCACTTATTAGTATGCAAATAGGACATTACTGTGCCTTGAGGGTACATTTGGGAAATTCTTTACCTTTATATGTGTGAGTGCAGGGAGAAGCGCTCTTTTCTGGAATACTGCTACTCTGGTCTTGTCCTGGATTTACTGCCAGGGCCCATCTCTGACAATACCTCTCTCTCTCTCTCTCTCTCTCTCTCTCTCTCTCTCTCCTCTCTCTCTCTCCTCTCCCTCCCTCCCTCCCTCTCTCCTCTCTCTCCCTTACTCCCTCCCTCCCCCCCCCCCCCCCCTCCCCCCACAGGTAACATCATTGGGTCGGGGATCTTTGTGAGCCCGAAGGGGGTTCTGGAGTACGCCAGCTCGGTGGGCCTGGCGCTGATCGTGTGGATCGTCACGGGGGTCATCACCGCCATCGGGGCGCTGTGCTACGCCGAGCTCGGGGTCACCATCCCCAAATCTGGAGGGGACTACTCCTACGTCAAGGACATCTTCGGTGGACTGGCGGGGTGAGAGGGAACGGGGACCCTGACAGATACACTGTTACACATTGCATTGGGCTGTTACACAGGTACGCTGTTACACATTGCATTGGGCTGTTACACAGATACACTGTTACACACCGCATTGGGCTGTTACACAGATACACTGTTACACACCGCATTGGGCTGTTACACAGATACACTGTTACACATCGCATTGGGCTGTTACACAGATACACTGTTACACATCGCATTGGGCTGTTACACGGATACACTGTTACACATCGCATTGGGCTGTTACACGGATACGCTGTTACACATCGCATTGGGCTGTTACGCGGATACGCTGTTACACATCGCATTGGGCTGTTACACGGATACACTGTTACACATCGCATTGGGCTGTTACACAGATACACTGTTACACATCTCATTGGGCTGTTACGCGGATACACTGTTACACATCTCATTGGGCTGTTACGCGGATACGCTGTTACACATCGCATTGGGCTGTTACGCAGATACGCTGTTACACATCTCATTGGGCTGTTACACAGATACGCTGTTACACATCGCATTGGGCTGTTACACGGATACGCTGTTACACATCGCATTGGGCTGTTACACAGATACACTGTTACACATTGCATTGGGCTGTTACACAGATACACTGTTACACATCGCATTGGGCTGTTACACAGGTACGCTGTTACACATCGCATTGGGCTGTTACACAGATACACTGTTACACATCTCATTGGGCTGTTACACGGATACGCTGTTACACATCGCATTGGGCTGTTACACAGATACACTGTTACACATCGCATTGGGCTGTTACACAGATACGCTGTTACACATCGCATTGGGCTGTTACACAGATACGCTGTTACACATCGCATTGGGCTGTTACACAGATACACTGTTACACATCGCATTGGGCTGTTACGCGGATACACTGTTACACATCGCATTGGGCTGTTACACGGATACACTGTTACACATCGCATTGGGCTGTTACGCGGATACGCTGTTACACATCTCATTGGGCTGTTACACAGATACACTGTTACACATCGCATTGGGCTGTTACACAGATACGCTGTTACACATCTCATTGGGCTGTTACACAGATACGCTGTTACACATCTCATTGGGCTGTTACACGGATACGCTGTTACACATCGCATTGGGCTGTTACACGGATACGCTGTTACACATCGCATTGGGCTGTTACACGGATACGCTGTTACACATCGCATTGGGCTGTTACACGGATACGCTGTTACACATCGCATTGGGCTGTTACACGGATACGCTGTTACACATCGCATTGGGCTGTTACACAGATACGCTGTTACACATCTCATTGGGCTGTTACACAGATACGCTGTTACACATCGCATTGGGCTGTTACACAGATACACTGTTACACATCGCATTGGGCTGTTACACAGATACACTGTTACACATCGCATTGGGCTGTTACACAGGTACACTGTTACACATCGCATTGGGCTGTTACACAGATACACTGTTACACATCTCATTGGGCTGTTACACAGATACGCTGTTACACATCTCATTGGGCTGTTACACAGATACACTGTTACACATCGCATTGGGCTGTTACACGGATACACTGTTACACATCTCATTGGGCTGTTACACGGATACACTGTTACATAGTCAGCGATGAGGGTTTAAGAGTGTGTCTGCTCAGAAACACAAAACAAGCTCCACAGATTCACACAGACACACAGACACACACACACGCGCACACACAAAGGCCCCTCTCCTGTCTGTAACACCCCTCCCCCCCATACTGCATCACTACCCCCCCCCCCCCCCTCCCCTTCTGTGATACTGAATGATGTCACAGAGCAGGAATGCCTGCGTGTGTGGGAACTGTGTTATCTTAGTCTGCGGAGTGCGCGCTGTGCCTGTTCCTTTCCCTCCCCCCTCTTTTATTCTTTCTGTTTTATCGGTGCCATTTAGTATACTGCTGTTTTTGTTTGCTGTTCGTTTTTCTCTTTCATGAACATTCGTCGTATCCCCTGTGTTGTAATTTTATACCTTATTCTTTGACCTGTTCTGGAAAGCACTTTGGGCTCTATGCTCGAAAGGTGCTATGTAAGTAAGAGGTAGTATAGTATTATGTTGTTATCGTTATCAGTGGCCTGTGCTTATTTCCACGTTTACCTTTTGTTTTACAACAGCGTACAGTTCAGCCCCAAAGTCTCATGTCTTCATGGGCAGAATACGAGAGGGTGGTTCCTTTCGCACTTATCCTAGTGTAACCGTTCCAATGCAGGGTTTGCCAAGGGGAACCGCAAACCAGTCTAGTGCTCATAGCGCCTCACCTAGTTTTTTAATGGTCACTCCGCCATCCCCCTGTGTTTCTATGGTCACTAGCCCACCCCTGTGTTTCTATGGTCACTAGCCCCACCCCCTGTGTTTCTATGGTTACTACCTCCACCCCCTGTGTTTCTGTGGTCACTAGCCCCACCCCCTGTGTTTCTATGGTCATTCACCCATCCCCCTGTGTTTCTATCGTTACTAGCCCCACCCCTGTGTTTCTATGGTTACTACCTCCACCCCCTCTGTTTCTATGGTCACTAGCCCCACCCCCTGTCTTTCTATGGTCACTAGCCCCACCCCGTCTGTTTTCATGATCACTGACATCTCTCCCTTTCTCGGTCTGTGTTCAGAACACCCCCCCCCCCCCACATTCTGTGCTGACTGACTGCCCCCCCCCCCCCCCTTCTGTGATTGGCAGGTTTTTGCGTCTCTGGATCGCCGTGCTCGTGATCTACCCGACCAATCAGGCAGTGATCGCGCTGACCTTCTCCAACTATGTCCTGCAGCCGCTGTTCTCCACCTGCCTCCCTCCCGACGGCGGGCTCCGCCTACTGGCCGCTGTCTGCCTGCGTGAGTGTGGGGGGGGGGGCGGGGCGGGGCGGGGCGGGGAGGGGGGCCCGGGGGGCCGGGGGGCCAGGGGGCCGGGGGGTGATGAACGGAGCCTGTGAGAGAGGGGGTGTGACAGAGAGGAGACAGGGCAGGTTTGAAAGCGCCCACTTGAGCGCCCAAATTTCACACAGTAAATGTCTGCTCAACGTGAGCCTGTCCCCTCTCTCAGAGAGTGTGGGCCCTCTCTCGCTCGGCACAGTGTGAATGTCTCTCGCCCAGTACGGTGTTAATGGCTCTTGCCCCTTCTCACTCAGTAGTGTAAATGTCTCTCGCCCTCTCTCGCTCAGCACAGTGTGAATGTCTCTCGCCCCTCTCGCTCAGCACAGTGTGAATGTCTCTCGCCCTCTCTCGCTCAGCGCAGTGTGAATGTCTCTCGCCCTCGCAGTGCTGTTGACATGGGTGAACTGCTCCAGTGTGCGGTGGGCCACACGGGTGCAGGATGTCTTCACGGCGGAAAGCTGCTGGCTCTGGCGCTCATCATCGTCATGGGCATCGTGCAGGTCTGCAAAGGTAGGCCCCGCCCTCGCACCTGCCCTGGCCCCCCCACCCACGCACCTGCCCCAGCCCCGCCCACGCACCTTCCCCGGCCCCGCCCACGCACCTGCCCCGGCCCTGCCCACGCACCTGCCCTAACCCCACCTGTACACCTGCCCTGGCCCCGCCCATGCACCTGCCCTGGCCCCGCCCACGCACCTGCCCTGGCCCAATGCAGCAGCCCTGGCCTTGCCCATACGCCTCCCCTGTACCTGTCCAAGAGCAGTGTCGAAGAAAGGGGGATGAAAAAGAGGATGCTGATAATTATTGTTAATAATGATAATAAGAACAACAAAGTTCTGTTTCTGTCAGTACAATGTCAATCTGTCTCTCTCTCTCACTCTCCCTCTCTGCTCTCTCTCTCCTCCTCTCTGCCTGTCTCTCTCTCTCTCTCTCCTGTCTGTCTCTCTCTCTCCCCTCTCTCTCTCTCTCTCAGGGCAGTATTACTGGCTGGAGCCGGCCCACGCGTTTGAGAGTTTCCAGGAGTACGACGTGGGGATGGTCGCCCTGGCCTTCCTCCAGGGATCCTTCGCCTACGGCGGCTGGAACTTCCTCAACTACGTCACCGAGGAGCTGGTCGACCCTCACGTGTGAGCACCAATCGCCCGCAGCCGCTAGCGTCACATGATCTAATCTAGGGGTGTCCAGCTCCAGTCCAGTCCGGGCCGCAGTGTCTGCAGGTTTAACTACAGTCCTGGAGGACCACAGTGTCTGCGGGTTTAACTCCAGTCCTGGAGGCCCACAGTGTCTGCGGGTTTAACTCCAGTCCTTTAACTCCAGTCCTGCCGAGGCAGGTTTTCCATAATGCAGGTTTATCCATGTATAATGTGTATAAGGCATGTCATAATATGTTAAGGCATGTATAATATAATGCATTTATAATGTGCGTATAATGCATTTATAATGCATTCATAAAGTCTGTGTGTGTAAGGCATGCATAACAGATCCCTCGCTGTGTCTCAGTAATCTTCCTCGGGCCATCTTCATCTCCATCCCGCTGGTGACCTTTGTGTACGTCTTCGCCAACATCGCCTACGTCACCGCAATGAGCCCCCAGGAGCTGCTGGCCTCCAACGCCGTCGCTGTGGTGAGGGGGGGGGGGGGGGGGGGGGGGGGGGGGGGGGGGAGACCATAGGAGGTGAAAATCTTGACTGAAAATCCTGTAGTGTGTGTTGGCCATGAGGTGACTGAGTCATGTGTGTTTAATCTCTCCCTCTCAGACGTTTGGGGAGAAGTTGCTGGGAGTGAAGTAGGATAGTGTGTTGTGTTCTTGGGTGTTTGTGTGCGTGTAACCTCTAACTCTCTACCTCTTTCTCTCCCCACCCCTCAGACGTTTGGGGAGAAGTTGCTGGGGGTGATGGCGTGGATCATGCCCATCTCTGTCGCTCTCTCGACTTTCGGAGGGGTCAACGGCTCCCTGTTCACCTCGTCCCGGTCAGTGCACTCCTCCGCCTGTCCCTCTCTTTCTGTTTCCGAAAACTAAGGTGACCTGGACAACCTCTCTGTCCCACTGCCTTTTCCAGCACTAACTTAAAGTCATGGTGCTTTATTGGCAGATTAAACCAGAAGAGTCACAGAAAACGTGCGATACACATACAGCTGGGCCACGTTGCCTGGTCTAGGAGCACAAGAACATGTACACCGACACTGTCTCAGTCGATTTAATCTCAGTTTTCACTTCCATTTAGCAAATGCACACGGGCATGTGTACAGTGCAGTTACGTTGTCACAGAGTGAATGAAGGCAAAGAAACATAAATGTAACTAGTGTATTGATCTCCCCTCTCCTTCTCTCTCATGCTCTCTCTCTCGTTCACTCTCTCTCTCTCTCTCTCCCCTCTCCTTCTCTCTCATGCTCTCTCTCTCGTTCACTCTCTCTCTCCCCTCTCATTCTCTCCCATGCTCACTCTCCCCCCCCTCTCGCTCTCTCCCTCTCGCTCCCTCTCTCTCTCAGGTTGTTTTTTGCAGGTGCCAGAGAGGGTCACCTCCCCAGCCTCTTGGCGATGATCCATGTTAAACGCTGCACCCCAATCCCAGCCCTGCTCTTCACAGTGAGTCTCCCCCCCCCCCCCCCCCCTTTTTCCATCCCTTGCATGTGCGTGTGCATGTGCACGTGCATATGTGTGCGTATGCGTGTGTGTGTGTGTTCTGTATCACACCGTTTCCAAGGACTCTCTGTAGCTCTGGAGCTGAAAGTTCTAGCAGCTGCTTGTAAACTGTGCAAGTTCTGGCTCCTGTTTTTACACTCTGTGAAAGTTATGGCACCTGCTTGTAAACTCTGTGAAAGTTCTGGCACCTGTAGTGGTTCTGCTTTTAAATTCTGTGATGTTTCTGTTGTGCAGTGCTTGTCCACCCTCCTGATGCTGTGTACCAGTGATATCTACACCCTCATCAACTACGTGGGCTTCATCAACTACCTCTTCTACGGAGTCACTGTCGCCGGGCAGATCGTGCTGCGCATCAGGCAGCCCGAAATGCATCGGCCAATCAAGGTCAGCCTCAGGCAGGGGGTAACTCCGCACCGTCTCTGGGGCGGGTGCGCGCGCTGTAGCGTCGTTGGTCCGAAGCTGCTGATGGAATTTTCACCGAATTCCGTCAAAAAATGTAACCAATCTTGGGGCGTGGCTTTTGAACGCCTGTCTGCAATTGGTGCTTCCATGAGGAGAACGCTCAAGGGCTTTCTGGGTGGAGTCCATTACTGCACTCTGGGGTCATCTCTCTGTGACTCCGTCGTTGTTCTGCAGCCGTGTGCCGAAATTAGAACAGAAGCAGCGTTTCCACGGCAACACGCCTGAAGTGTAGAGCGTGTGGTGTTCCTCAGGGCTGTGCGGTAATAGTTTTATGCGACATTCAGGTGTGTGGCAGTGCAGGTTCATGGGGGTAATCAGGTGTGGTCAAGGTGCTCGGGTGTATAGCTGTGTTCAGGTGTACAGCCATATCAAGATGTGCTCAGGTATGCAGCAGTGTTGAGGTGTGCAGCGCGCTGCTCAGGTGTGTAGCAGTGTTAAGGTGTGCAGCAGTGCTCAGGTGTACCCCTCCCTCTCCCTCTCTCTCTCTCTCTCTCTCTCAGGTGAGCCTGCTCTGGCCGGTGGTGTACCTGCTGTTCTGGGCCTTCCTGCTGGTCTTCTCTCTGTACTCTGACCCGGTGGTGTGCGGCATCGGCCTGGCCATCATGCTGACCGGCGTGCCCGTCTACTTCCTGGGCGTGCGCTGGGACAACAAGCCGCAATGCTTCAACGCCTTCATCGGTACGAGGCCCGCCGCGGCATCGGCGCGCGCTCTCACCTGCACCACAACGCTGTCTGTTCTCTCTGTGTGTCTGCACCACAACGCTGTCTGTTCTCTCTGTGTGTCTGCACCACAACGCTGTCTGTTCTCTCTGTGTGTCTGCACCACAACGCTGTCTGTTCTCTCTCTGTCGTCTGCACCACAACGCTGTCTGTCTCTCTCTCTGTCTGTCTGTCTCTCTCTCACCCTTTCTCTCCTCTTCCCTTATTCATCTCACTCCCTCTTTCCCCCTCACCCCCCTTCCTTCTCTCTCCCACACTCTTCCTTCCTCCCTCACTCCTCCCTCCCTCTTCTCTCTCTCTCTCACTCTCTCTCTCTCTCTGCAGATAAGATGACGTATGTGGGGCAGAAGTTCTGTGTGGTGGTGTATCCGGTGGGGTCTAAGGCCAGGGAGGGAGAGAGGGAAGGAGAGAAGGATGGAAAGAAGGAGGAACGATCCCTTCTTTCAGAGAAGAATGGAGCAGAGGAGGATGGTGGAGCAGCAGGGTGCTGAACTGAGAGAGAATGTCACACACACACGTACACACGCACACACGCATGCACATACACATGCACTCTTATAATTGATTTATTGCTGCCATCTACTGGCTGATTTGGGAAAAGCGCTTTTAATGATAGGAAACCTCTGCAGGGTAGAGGACACTGCACTGAATTTCTCTTAACGCAGGCAGGCGCATCGATGGACACACGCTCACAGGTCAAGACTCTCAAATTAGTCTGATCACAGAGGCAGCATATCCCAGCTGTGTGGTGGAAGCAGAGCCTGTGTCTGCTGCGTCTCCTGCCCCACTTCAGGGTATTAATCCCCCCTTCCCCCCGCCCCACACACCACACACACCCCCACCCCTGTCCCAACCCACCCTGAAGAGAATCTAACCCAGTCACAGACTGCCAGCATAGTTTTTACCTCCTCAAATTAGATCTAATTTATTATGTGCTTTAGCTTCACATCCTCTGTTTTCTTTTTTTTACCACGTGAAATTCCAAACAACCTCCCCACCCCACCCCGCCCCACCCAAGGGGAAGATGTACAGTGCCCTCACAGCTGTTTTTATTATAATTATTTTTTCTTTTTTTTTAATGTTATTTTACAGTAATTGTTTTGTTGTAAACCATTGTGAACACAAGGGTGTAACTTTATGTTCAGATTGTAGGAGGCAGAGGTATGAGACGGTATGGGTGTTGTTTGGCTGAAATCTTTCTGGATGTTATCTAATGTAGGTCTGGCTTGTTTTTTTTTTTTTTAATTACCTTAATGATAATGTCAGTGGCACTGTTGTAATGACTGTATCAGAATATTTATTCTCTTTTTTTTTTTTTTTTTTTTTTTTTTTTTTTGTCTTTTGAGGAGATCAGTGGTATTGAGTCGCAGGTCAGGCACCTACTTTTGACAGGGAATCGAAAGATGCAAAACCAAAATCTGATGCCAACCAACACCCCCAAAAACACCAACCAGTCGATCAGCTGACAGACAGACAGCCGTACAGGCAGTCTTGCAGGGAGACGGATGTCTGCACTGGGAAAATTGAGGAGTGTGTGTGCAGCAGTAACTTCATCCCAGATATCTGAACGAGGGAGAGAAAGATACAGCACTCATTTCCTCACACACTCCGATTCTCCCAGAACACTTACAGCTGCCCATAAAGCTCAGCTCAGGCCAACCCCTGACCTTTGACCCTCGGTATTGTCGGATTGTCAGGGCACTGATGACTTTGTGCATTTTTAACTGCCAATCGGTTTAAATATGCAAATTGCGGGGGCGTGTGGTTTTGTTTTGTATTGCTGTTTTATCAGTGATGACGTGCTTTGGGGGCAGAAACTGTACCATGTGACTGTGATATGCTGTACGCTTGATATAGGCACTTTAGCCAGCCAATAGAAACGGAGCATTTGTGAAACATGCAATCCATGCAAGTCTGTGTGTATTGGCACAGATTGTATAGAACAGGGGTATCCATACTGATCTGAATGGGGCCGGTGTGGGTGCAGGTTATTGTTTTAGTCCGGCACTACGATACCTGATTCAACTTATCAAGGTATTGATTGAAGACTGTGATTGAGTAATTAGCTAATTATTTAATTATTTGATTTTAGTCCAGCAATATGACACCTGATTCAACTAATTAACCAATCATGGTCTTCAGTCAATACCTTGAGTAGAATCAGGCGTGTGTGTGGATTCCTTAGCCAATCAATGACTTAAATTTAACACTTGTGCTGAGAACACTCAAAAAACCAGGAGGACCAGGACCTGGGTTGTCCACTTCTGGTGTAGAGACTCCAGATCACAGGTGTCAAACGCCAATCCTGGAGGGCTGCAGTGTCTGTGCTGCTTTTGGGGTGTTCTCTGCGCTAGTGTTTCATTTAAGTCATTGATCGGCTAAGGAATCTAAACACCTTGTTCTCAAGGCCTTAAATTGGCAGCTGATTGCAAGGAAACCACAAAACCCGCAGACAGGACGGCCCCCTTGAGATTCAGTTTTACACCTCTGCTCCAGAGCCTCTGAGCTAATTCCGTTCCATTGCATACAGTGTTCCATTCCATGTTTTTAAATAAACTTCTAGTCAGGTAATAATGTGGAAGCCGTATCTACAGCGTTTCTCCCATCCCGGAGTCTCACTACCCTGTTCCTCTGTATGCCAGTGCATCTGAACCTCACTAACCCGATCCGTGCACTTTCTTACCTCTCTATACCAGGGATGCTGAAACCTAGCCCTTGAATCCGAAGTCCGGCCCTGGTTTTCTTTCCTCCCAGGTAATGAGCTGAGCAGTTAGCGGCACCGATTGGCCAGACTGTAGTCACACCTGGCACCCGGGTAAAGGGAGGATGGAAAACCCGGCAACTCCTGGCCCCTTGAGGACCGTGATTTGAGGATCAGGGCTCTATACCTTTCGCTGCACTGTGAAGATGAAACAGGATGGCCTGCGTGCTTGTCCCGCTCAGCTACGCTTCTCTGAGCTGGACTGCGCAGCAGTCCTCCTGCCTAATCAAACACTTGCCTTGAGTAAAATCCAAATGCTGTTTGCTGTATTTTTTTTTTTTTTTTTTTTAACCCTGTTTCCTTGAGTAGTGGCTGGATAGTGATTCTGGACATTGTATGATATACTGGGTAATTTTGGCACGTATATATGTCCGCGAAACATGAAATGCTGCAATACCGAGAATGTCTTTTAAAGTATTTTCTTCACAGGACACTTGACGCAGAATCGCTTTCACAGAGATGGATGTTTTTATGGAGTCAATGTGTATGCTACTTAATTTTTCTATTATGTTTTTTTATTAGTTTGTAAAAGCTGACTGTATTACCAATCAGCCCAGCTCATTCACAATATATATATATTTTTTTTCCTTTCACACACACACACACACACACCATTGCACACATGACCATGTACATACGCGCACACACACTTTGCACTGAGGCATTCTTCACTGGAATTATTTTATGTCACGCACATTTTTAAAAAATATAGTTTCCACCAAAAATATAAATGTATATTTGAAGAAATAAAGACTGTAGAACTGAATTAATTCCTTGGTTGTGTGTGTGTGTTTCCTTGAGGGAGATGGAGAGAATGATGGAGTTAAGAAGAGATTGAGGGAGAGGGAGAACAAAGACTGGATGTGTGTGAATGAATGTGAGCATTACAGTGTGCGAGCATCAGGGCGTAAGCATCAGTACGTCTGTTTTCTCTCGTTGGGTTTCTATTTAAACATCTCTCTCAACCCCATCCCCCCAATCTCTATCCCTCTCTGTCCTCCTCTCTGTCTCCGTTCGCCTGCATGTGACTGCATGCAGTCTCTTGTTTCAACCCATCATTTCCAAATTCAAGGGCATTTCCTCCTTGGACTCTGCTCCCATGGCAACAGCCTTTGTGATGTCACATGTCTCCCAGACCCGCATCTTGTCACACCGAACCAAGCTTTTCACATGCGCCCGATCACACGCAAGACGTGCACACCAAGCTACACATCCAGCCAAGGGGCTATTATTAATTTGGCTGCACATGCACACAATACTAAAACAGAGAGAACCCCTTGGACAGCCAAAACACATTTTTTGCTCTGTAACACACAACGTGAGATCTATGATGGACAAGAAAGTACATGAAAGAAACAAGTAATGCAGTTATACAACTGACACCATCACACAACAGATGGATACGCACCCAGCAGCCACACTGAATAGGCAAAACAGGCCAAAGGGACTCCGCAATTACAAACTAATCAGGAGAATGACAGTTAGCTTTCTATTTACAATTCATCATTACAGCGATTTGAGGCTGAAACATTTAAAATGAAAATGATCCTTTGATACTGTGTACCAAAATCTGTCAAAATATAACACAATATCTAAAAGACATTACACCTAAGAAAATATATAAAACCGTAGAGGACCACTTGTTGACCCAGACAGCGAAATAAAGGTAGAAGGTCTTTCCCTTACGAGGGGCGGAGCCTCACTGTCGTCAGGTGTCAGATACCGGAAGTAGTGTCCCGTGGTTTGTGTTCAATCGGAACGGGTGAATCTACACCTTGTGGTACTGTCAGTAGTTCACCTCTAACGTTAGGTGGCTACGCTAACGTTAGCTACAACATCTCAGTGATTTAGGTGACACCTCACAGTGTCGACCGCAAGCACAGAACGGTGCCTTCGATTGTGTACAGAGACGTCGCTGGTTCACGTAACGTTTTATTTTGAGGTAAGCCTTAGCCGATGCAATATTGATGAAATGTCGGACTTGTTGTGCATTTGGTGTTCGCGAACCTCGTTTGACAGGGTGTTGTTAAACGTGTTTTCCCTGTCGTAGCATTAGTGACAACGGCGGTGTAGCTAGCCATGTTAATGCTAGCAATAGACAGCTGTAGCAAGCTCGCTAATGTCGGGGTCCGGTTTTCTGCATTATCCGCACCAGTGCATTAGCTGTATAATAATTAAAGCGAAACGGCGGTAGCTAACGTTAGGTACCTAGCTGGCAACATTACTGATCTACAACTGGCTATGCAACGCTAATTTTACAAGTTAGTTCCTCTCGTGAGTTAGCTAGCCAGCGTAGCGTGTGTATGCAAAATTGCCTTGAATGGCTCTCGCAGGTAAGTTAGCCATACTAGCCTTTTTACTCGCGGGCAGTGTACACAGCTCGAAGGAATCTAGCCAGTTAGTTTGTCAAGCTAAAGTAAACGATCGGAGGAGACATTCCACGGCTCTGTTTGTGCTTTTTATGCAATGAACGCGCACAGTTATTTGTAAGGAAGTGGCGACATCTCAGGTGTGCTGCTCGCTACACCTGTCATATGGAAGTTGAGCCTGTGTAACACGAGCTCACCGCCTTTCCGGAAATAGCGACGTTTTTTTTTATTTATGTCCGATAAATATATTATCATTTCACTTAACCGGTTTTTCACTTGAACTGTAATCATGCTTATCCGTTGGAAGTAAGTTAGATGTGATTCATTTCAAAGGGTGTTTCCCGGGCGTATGCTAGCTATAAGTTATGTTGTGTTAATGTTAAATGTTGTTCAGTGAGAAAACGAAACGAAGCATGTCACTGCTATAGTTTTTTGACACCGTCCCCAGAATCATATTTTTTCATATTGTGTCTCTCCTCCAACTTCTGTTCATTTTCATTAAAGTTTTTATTTATTGATATGACAACGATAGCTACTTTCGTTTTGCCATAGCGTTGATGTATATAAAAAGTGTAAATACAATATCGCACAAATAAAAAAGAAAAAATTATGAACTGCTTGGTTCATGTTTTTTTTCTTGTTGTGACAAAAAAAAAGAAGTTATTTTGCCAATGCAATGCATGCAGGATATAATGTCTCGTCATTTGTCTTGTATCTTGTCATGCAAATAAAGCACATTTGAATTTGAATTTGAAGTCCCCCCCCCCCCATTTCTCCCTCGTGTCTTTCTCACCTCACCCCCCCCCCCCCCCTCTCGGTTCTTTCTCACCTCACCCCCCCCCCCCTGTCTCTCCCCCCGTCCCCCGTCCCTCCTCTCTCTCCCCTCACCCTCTGTCTCTCTTCTCTCTCTTTCCCTCTCCCCCTGTCGCCCCCTCTCTCTCTTGTCTCTCTCTCTCTCTCCCCCGCCCCCCCCTCTCTCTCTCTCTCTCTCTCTCTCTCTCTCTCTCTCAGACATGTCTCCGTCAGTGCGGCTGCAGGAGATGATCCGGGTGATCCGCAGCGCTCGGACTCAGGGTGAGGAGCGGGGGGTGATCCAGCGGGAGTGCGCCGCCATACGGGCGCAGTTCCGCCAGGCGGACAACGGGGGGCGCTCTCACAACCTGGCGAAGCTGCTCTACGTGCACATGCTGGGCTACCCCGCCCACTTTGGACAGGTGGGTGGAGACTGCCGCGGGTCACTCGCCTGTGTTCACCTGTGCTTTGGCTTTCTGGCACAAAAGTCTTGGTTTGGCATCGCTCATGTTGTTGCTATCACGACTGTGTCATTGTTGTGGTGACTGTGACGTTGTTCTGGTGACTGTGTTGTTGTTTTGGTGACTGTGTCGTTTTTGTGGTGACTGTATCATTGTTCTGGTGACTGTGTCGTTGTTCTGGTGACTGACATTTTTCTGGTGACTGTGTCGTTTTTGCGGTGACTGTGTCATTGTTCTGGTGACTGTGTTGTTTTGGTGACTGTGTCATTGTTGTGCTGACTCTATCATTGTTCTGCTGACTGTGTCATTGTTGTGGTGATTGTATCATTGTTCTGCTGACTGTGTCATTGTTCTGGTGACTGTGACGTTGTTCTGGTGACTGTGTCGTTGTTCTGGTGACTGCGACGTTGTTTTGGTGACTGTGTCGTTGTTGTGGTGACTGTGACGTTGTTCTGGTGACTGTGTCCTTGTTCTGGTGACTGTATCATTGTTCTGGTGACTGTGTCATTGTTTTGGTGACTGTGTCATATTTCTGGTGACTGTGTTGTTGTTCTGGTGACCTTTCAGTAGTTGCAGCAGCTGTACTACTGTTGTTGTGCCTGTATCACATTATTTAGCACAAGTGAAATTTTTTTTATGTTAATTTATTTTCTCCCTCCCTCCCTCCCCCCTCACTGTCTTTCCATTGCTCCCTGTTCATCCCTCTCTTGCACTCTGCCTCTCTCCTCCCTCCCTCCCTCTCTTATCCCTCCCTCCCTCTCTTTCTCTCTCCCCCCCCCTCCCTCACTCTCCCTCAGATGGAGTGTGTGCGGCTGATTGCCAGTCCGCGGTACAGTGAGAAGCGGGTGGGCTACCTGGGGGCCATGTTGCTGCTGGACGAGAAGCAGGACGCCAGCCTGCTGATCACCAACTCCATTAAAAAGTGAGCGATTGCCCCCCTTCTGCAGGCCTCTGTAGGGAAGTGAGGGATTACACTTCTCCTCTGTGTCTGTAGAGAAGTGAGAGATTACACTCTTCCCCCAAGTTTATAGAGAAGTGAGAGATTACACTCCTCCCCCGAGTTTATAGAGAAGTGAGATATTATGCTCACTTTATTATGATACAGGCAGTTTTTACATCACACTTTATCTCTTTATCTCTCACATTTTTGGTGAAACCTAGTGCATACAGGAAGCAATATGCTGCCCAGATGAGAATTTCTTGATTCTTAAAATATGTATACAGTCCACAGTTCAACAACTACAGACTTGTTAGAAGTCAAATCTGTCTGTCTTTATCACTGTTTCTCTTTCTGGCAGTGACCTGTCTCACAGCAGTCAGTACGTGCAGTCTCTCTCTCTCTCTCTCTCTCTCCCTCTCTGACCCCTGGCAGTAGTGACCTGTCTCAGTCAGTAGTAGTCCTCTCTCTCTCTCTCTCTGGTAGTGACCTGTCTCACAGTAGTCAGTGCGTGCTGTCTCTCTCTCTCTCTCTGGTAGTGACCTGTCTCATAGCAGTCAGTATGTGCAGTCTCTGGCTCTGTGCACTCTGGCCTGTATGGGCTCAGCTGAGATGTGCAGAGACCTGGCTCCTGAGATCGAACGGCTCCTGCGAGCCTCCAACTCCTACATCAAGAAGAAGGTCAGCACTGGAGCCCTTCTCTCACGCACACTGTCTGTACAACTGAGTATCAATGATGATGATGATGATGATAATGATGGTGATGATGATGATGATATTGATGGTGGTGATGATGATGGTGATGATGGTGATGATGATGATATCTGATCTGATGATGATGATTGACTGATAATGATGGTGATGACTGGTGACCTGATATGATGGTGATGATGATGATGGTGATGACGGTGATGATGATGATGGTAATGATAATAATGGTGATGAAGATGAAGATACTGATGGTGGTGATGATGATGGTGATGATGATGATAATGATGATGATGATGATGGTGACGATGATAATGATGGTGATGATGATGATGGTGATGATGATGTTGATGGTGGTGGTTGCACTGTTACAGGCAGCGTTGTGTGCGGTCCATATCGTGAGGAAGGTTCCAGAACTGGGCGAGCTCTTCACCCCATCTGCTCGCTCTCTGCTGTCTGAGAAAAACCACGGTCAGTCTGTCGCTCTGTCTGTCAGTGCTGTTTCTTGCGGTCTGTCGCTCTGCCAGTGCTGTTTATTACAGTCTGTCATTGTCTGTCAGTGCTGTTTCTTACAGTCTGTTGCTCTGTCTGTCAGTGCTGTTTCTTGCGGTCTGTCGCTCTGTCAGTGCTGTTTATTACAGTCTGTCACTGTCTGTCAGTGCTGTTTCTTATAGTCTGTTTCTCTGTCTGTCAGTACTGTTGATAACAGTCTGTCCCTCTGTCAGTGTTGTTTCTTACAGTCCGTCGCTCTGACAGTGCTGTTTCTTATAGTCTGTCGCTCTGTCAGTGCTGTTTCTAACAGTCTGTTGCTCTGTCTATCAGTGCTGTTTCTTACAGTCTGTTCCTCTGTCAGTGCTCTTGATAGAAGTCTGTCCCTCTGTCAGTACTGTTTCTTACAGTCTGTCCCTCTGTCAGTGCTGTTTCTTATAGTCTGTCGCTCTCTCTGTCAGTGCTGTGGCCATCATCTCTAAATGAATTCCCCTTCCCTCTCTCTCTCTCTCTCTCTCCCTCTCTCTCCCTCTCTCTCTCTCTCTCTCCTCTCTCTCTCTCTCTCTCTCTCTCTCTCTCTCCCTCTGTAGGAGTTCTGCATGGAGCCGTGGTTCTCATCACTGAGCTGTGTGAACGCAGCCCAGAGACACTGGTCCAGTTTCGCAAGGTGCTATAAACACGCTCTCCTGTGCTGACACAGCACACAACACAACACACACACACACACACACCTGCAATAAGAGCACAATCACTTTCTATTTAAAAGTCTGTCTGTCTCTCCTGTGCATGTAATACTTCTCTATTTTCAAAAGTAGGAAAATCCAATCCTCTCTTTTCTCAATTCCTCTTCCACTGTCTCTATCCCTCTATCCCTCTCTTTTCTCTTTCCTTCTTTCGCTGTCTGCCTCTCATTTTCTGTCCCTCCAGTTCAGCTCACTAACCGGTATCAAATGTGAAAGTTATGAGTCTTAATACCTTTAATCTCCCCGGGCTCAGAAACGGGAGTCTAAGGTGGGTTTTCATGGCGGATTTAACATTTAAAAAAAAGAGATTAATACGTCAGTTACAAAAGTGGTTTCAGGTTCAGTTCTGTCAGCAGAACAAGGGCTGTTTCATCGCGTGGAACAGCTCGCCCGATCATACGGCAGAATTTGGCGACTTGGCGCGCTTTTGACCCTTTAAGGCGTGAGATCGCGAGGGAGGAGAGAGGGAGAGTGCAAGAGAGGGAGGGAGGGAGAAGAGAGGGAGGGAGGGAGGAGAGAGGGAGAGTGCAAGAGAGGGAGGGAGGGAGAAGAGAGGGAGGGAGGGAGGAGAGAGGGAGAGTGCAAGAGAGGGATGAATAGGGAGCAATGGAAAGACAGTGAGGGGGGAGGGAGGGAGGGAGAAAATAAATTAACATTAAAAAAAATTCACTGGTGCTAAATAATGTGATACAGGCACAACAACAGTAGTACAGCTGCTGCAACTACTGAAAGGTCACCAGAACAACAACACAGTCACCAAAACAAGGTCACAGTCACCAGAACTATGACACAGTCACCAAAACAACGACACAGGCACCAGAACAACGATACAGTCACCAGAACAAGGACACAATCATCAGAATGTTCTTAACCGAACCTTAACCGAACCGCGGTTGGGCTTGCACGGACACCAGTCGGAGGAGGACCTTTCGCGTCGGCTCGAACAGCCTGACTTGCAGGCACCCGGTCAACCAGCAGGGGTCGCTGTAACGCAGTGGCACCCAGCCGACTGTAATCCTCCCTTCTCTGTGTGATGCTGGTGCCCATGCAACCCTGTGGGGCTGCCAGTCACAGTCGACAATGCCCTGGCATGGATTCCATACAGGACCATAGAGTCTGTCCATGCACTAGGACTGTGCCTTATAACAGGATGAGTGACCCAGCAGCCCAAAGCTTATTTAAAATGTAAATTATTTGCAAGTTTGCAAATTGCAAAAAGGGCTGAAAACCACGGACAAGCAAGTAACTTAATTTAGTTCATGGTTAGACC